>CM053785.1:962408631-963008631 GCA_028749045.1 Cupressus sempervirens | reverse complement strand
AAAAAAATTCAAGTAAATTGGCCAATTTGCAAATTAAATAACAAATACCACAACCAGTGTGCAATCTAAAGTCTACAAATATATTTCTAACCTTAAATAGTAATTTTAACCCTAATCTTACACAAAACCAAAAAGATAATTATAATTACAATTATAATCCAAAATTCAACCCTAACTCTAATAATAATTCTATTTGAAATCCTATATTTCTAATCTTATTAGTAAACACTAATTGAGCTCTTAGCACCTTCCAAAATCTACTCCCATCTTCAATGAAAAATTAGGATCAGTTGATAAATGAATTGTTAAACCTATCCCTAAAACTTATGCTAAACAAAATTGAATCTTAATCTATATACAATCTAAACAAATTAACATGTAATCCTATATTATATTATTAATTTTAAGTATATATCATAAGCCTAACCCTAATCTAATCCAACTTGAAATATAAATCTAAATATAACTAAACCTTACCTCAAAATCAAAATCTAATCTAAATATAACTAAACCGTGATCATATTTCAAAACCTAATCTAAATATAATTAAATCATGATCATATTTCAATCCTAGGTAAAAATGTCACCCTGATGAAAGCTTAATCTTAATTAAATACCAACCCTCGTGTAATTAACTCATTATATCCCTAATTGAACTATAGTCCTAACCCTATCTAACTAAACTATAGTCTTTGACACTATTTAACTGATCTATGTCGCATTCGTGCATTAGACTCCACTTTTATTCCATATCAAAGATATCACTCATATCAGCTTATCGTTGCACACACAAAAATGTGCAACTACTAGTTTTATTTGTATGTTCTCTTATATACATGTGAATGCCTATCTTTTGGTAACTAACGCTCTCCTTTGAAATGTATTCCATGATAAATATTAAGTATAAAACTTGGATTAGGTGATCATTGATCCCTTCTAAAAATAGGTAGTTCAAAATTTCATGTGATTGTTTCCACTCACAATGATAGATTTTAGAAATATTCATTATAAACTTTGGCAAATTTTATTTGGCTTAACATTTCTAGTTTAATGAAATAATTATTTTTTGTACTATCACAGTAGCAAGAAAAACTCCCAAAATAAACTCTCATCCCTTCTTTAAGTATAAAATCATCTATATTGAATGAATTGCTTTCAATCTAATTATAAAGATAATGTAGATTTGATGTACACAAAAAAAATTCTCCTTTTGGTTTTTTTGGCTAGTGGATCATTCCCCTCAAATTCACACATTTATTTGGACTTGAATGGGTACTAATAGAATGTAGTAGATATGATATATTTGTGATTTCATTGAGTTGTGTATCAATAACTAATTTTTTAGATTCTATTAAACATTTAACAATTGGTTGAATCTTTATTAAATATCAATTTAAATGAGGATTGATCACTTTTATTACCTCACTTTGTGATCTATCGAAGAAAAATTAGAAAAAATCACCCCTTCATTCCTATTTCTAGCTCCATATGCTCTTTGTTATAATTTTTTCTTGGTGTATAAGTTCTTGTTTTGATCTCTAGTTTGTGGCCCTATCACAAGGCAATGATATAATTTTGTAACAAATTGTAGAAAATAAATATAGTGGTTTTTTAAAAATATAATCAACCTACCTATATAGATCTCACTTTTCAAATGAAATTTTGAAAGAAAATGTTGATTTACATCCTATGAAGTGAGTCTAATAAAAAACTACACTTTTATAATAAATCCTTAAAAAATGCCTCAAATAAATTTAAATCTAGACTTGAGTAGTTTTAATGTCTATAGACAATCTCTAAATGAAAATAAAAGTCACCAAATTGAGGGAGATATGTTCTTTACAAATTTATCTTCTCTATAAATATAATTACTTTATTTTTTTCCTTCTTAATGATAGAATAATATTTGACACTAGTTGTAATGAAATAAAATTTACAATAACCTTTACAATAGGGGAACAAAGTAGACCATATGATGCAAATACTTGAAAATCAAAGTGTCATTTGGAGGAGGAAGCTTTTAAAACCCCTCAATAAGAATGAAATTCTTTAAGTAAGTTTGAATTACAATGAACTCTTTCCTATATATATAAGTTCCACATAGGCTAACCTTACTATTTATTTATGCTTTAGATGCAACCTAGGCTCACCTTTCTATCTATACTTGATTACACAAATGAATCTATGAATAATTTTTTTTATTTATGATAACCTCCAATTGGTTACACGTAGATCTCAATGCAATTAATACTTAGGACATAATAAACCCCCTCATCACAATATTCAAGACCGTAAGTGTTGAAGAAGGAAATTGCTGAAAATAGATTTATACAAGTATGATAAATATGTTTCAATCATTGTTTTGTCACTGATGTCAAACCTGCTATTTGCTGGTAAGACAATTACTTACATGATTTGAGTACTATCACTTATTTGATTGATGAAGAGGATTTGATCAAAAGATGTAACAATAGAACCTAGAGGAAAGGTTGAGTTATGATATAAAAAAGAGTACAAGAATAAGTTAAGATAGTGGTATAGTGGATTGATAATCTACTTAAGGTTGCAAAAGATTGGTTACACTAAGAAAGTTCAGAAGAACAAGTATAACAAAGTTTTTTTACAAAGCTTGACCAAATGGATGGTAGGTGCTGAGAAAAATGAGTACAAGCCGAGTAGAAAATTAGTTGTAGCCAAGTTAAAGTCTATTTTAGTGTATGCCAAGAAAAATAGTGGATGCCGAGTAAAGTTTAATTGATATCAAGCACCAGTAAAATTTAGTTTGTGCTGAGTGATTTTATAGAGGATGCCAAGCAATCCAGTATGTGTTGAGCATCAAAAACAAGTTAATGATAAGTGTTAGCATTATTTGAAAGATCGTGAATTTGATAGATTTGAGTTGACAAGTTTTTTTTTTGGATTGTGTGAACTATGTGGAAGATAAGACTGATGAACTGGTGGCATAGAATCCATGGTAAACCATTTTAAGGAAAATTCAAAGAGGATTGAAGGAGAAGTTTCTAGAAATGAAATGGAATGAGGGGTAGATTCATTGAATCCTACCTAATCTATCCTAACCATAAATTGGATGATGGAGAATGAACGACAAAATATCTTAATTTCCTATTTATAGGAATGGATGGTCAGAAGCAAAGGTTGTCATGTGCGAGAACCTAAGGAAGAAAAAGAGCCTAGGGTATTGCTTCATTCAATGTTCTAACTGACAGGCTATATTGGCATGTTAAGCAAGAAGGCTTAAGGGTATGCATGCTTGAAGGGTGAACAAGCTATCAAAGCTGAAGTGTGTGAAAGCCAAGAAGAATGGAGGACTAAAATAGAGATCTATAATTTACAAATGGAGTTGTAAGCTGTTATTAGATCAAGCCTTACTCTTACTCTCTAATAATTCTAATTAGTCTTCAGTAAATCCTTTGGATTAAGGTTGACCTAACAGTCATCTATAAATCCTTTAACTAGGTGACATTCCAAGTGAATGGTCTAAAGTCCTCTAACAAGGCTCACTCCTAATAGGGTGATTGAAATCCTTTAATTGGGTCACATTTAACAGTTTACATTGTAACCTTTAACAAGGTTGGCCTTTCACAGGACATCACTCTAGAAGAGTGAAAAAGAGTAGCATGTTACTAGTGGGTTTTGCCAAATTGGGTTTCCACATAAATCATTGTGTCAAGTGTGTTATTGAATTTTTTATGTTTCATGTTTACTTTTTTGGAAATTGATTTGACAGTAACCTACAAGTTTTAATTCATTGAATAATCTTATGGATGCATGCATGATGGTATATGTTTTATGGGTTCACTAAGCTGTGAAAAGTTTTAACTATACATATGGACCTTGGATAACTAATTTATCCCCCCTCTTACTTATTCTAAAGTATTCCAAAAATTGGTATCAGAGCCATTTGCTTAAGAGGAATAGTTTGAAGGGACTAGAAGCACAAAGATCAAGATGTCAAAAAGAGAAGTACCCAAACTTAATAGAGACAACTTTCCTGCATGGAAAAGTTTGATGAACCTACACTTTGGAGGACTTGGAGATCATGTACAATCTACCATTACTACCAAGCATGTTGATCCTACTGGAGCCCTAATTTTGAGGATCTAAAAAAGAAGAAAGAAGACAACTAGGCAATGATGGAGATTGCCTCTGCCCTAAGCTATGCTAAATTTGATGATATCAAAAGTCTTGGCAGTGCAAAGAAAATGTGGGATGCTCTACACACCATCTATGGAGGAGACAAGAATGTTCTAAGAGCCAAAGTTGAAAGTCTCAGAGGCAACTTTGATGATACGAGAATGTAAGAAGGTGAGAATATTGCTAATACCACTCTAGGATAAAAGATGTTAATGTAATAAGGGGAGATACTAGTAAAAAAGATGATGACACTATTCTAAGAAAAGTTTTGAGAACACTGCTACCTATCTATGCTATTAGAGTTTCTACAATATAAGAACTAAAATGTGTACCAAGGAATGATCTAACTCTTGAAGGTCTAGTAGGTAAGCTCATTGCTTTTGAGCTATATAACTTTGATAATTACAAACCTAAAACTATTGAATCTACTTTCAAAGCTAAGTTGTCATTGAAGGAACCTGATGAGAAGAAGAAAAAGAAAAAGACAAAAGATGTGTCCAGTGATAATGATACAAATGAGGAGGATGTAGATCAACTTGAAGCATTACTAGCAAGAAGATTTCATAGAGTTAAAGGCAAGTTTAAAGGTAAAATACCTATCATTTGTTTTAATTACAATGAGATTTGTCATATTGCTGCTAGATGTCCAGAGAAAAAGAACTACAAAAGTGGTGACAAGTACAAAAGTATAAGAGATGAAGATAGAAAGGATTACAAAGAAAGAAATAAGAAGTCTTGCTACATTGTTGAAGAGGAAATAAGAGATGAATTTGATGAACATGATGATGAAGTGGTGTATGTTGCAATGAAGGATGAATCTAATGAAGATGAGGCAACTGCACTTGTGTCTTGTGTGAACAAGAATGATAGATGGATAATTAACAGTGGGTGTTTACATCACATGACTGGAGATAAAAGTAAGTTCATTACCTTGGATTTTTATGATGGAAATATTGTAAGCTTTGGTAATGATGCACCATGTTTGATAAAAGGAAAAGGTTCTATCAAACTCACATAAAATATTTTATGTGACAATGCTTACTATGTTGAAGGACTTATCTATAATATGTTAAGTGTGTCACAACTAATTAATTCAGGATGTAAGGTTGAGCTTGAAAAAAAGATTGCTAAGATATATGATATTGATGGAAAACTAATTGGAAAGGGTTATCAAACTAGGAGTAATCTATTCTATCTTGATATAAAGAATGCTACTTGTTTAGTTGTAGAATATGATGATGTATGGCTATGGCACAAGAGATTATGTCATGTTAATTTTGATAACTTGGTTAGTATCAAAAATATGAGAAGAGGTAGAGGCTTTCCTAAGTTGAAGAAGCTTGACAATATAATGTGCAAGCAATGTCAGTTAGGCAAGATGAAAAAATCAAGTTTTAAGATTAAAACTCATACCTCTAAAGGAATATTAGAGATTGTTCATACTAACTTGTGTGGACCAATTGAAGTGCAAAACTAAAAAGGAGATAAATACATTGTGCTACTTGATGATTATTCTAGAATGATGACAATTACATTTTTGAAAAAAGAAATCTGATGCTTTCCAAATGTTTAAGTGGTACTTAGGAAGAGTTGAAAAAGAAACATGTAAAAATTTGAAATGTTTGAGATTTGACAGAGGAGGAGAATTTACATCAAATGAGTTTGAGATGTTCTGTAATAATAGAGGAATCAAAAGAAAAAAATCTACTCCTAGATCCCCTCCACAAAATGGAATTGCTAAAAGGAAGAATACTTCTATAATGGACGATGCTAGGACACTCATGATGGAGAAAAATGTTGCTTTGAAATACTAGAGACAAGTTGTAAGTACAACTATCTATACCTTGGACCATGTACAAGTCAAGAAAGGTACTCATTCAACACCTTTTGAACTATGGTGTGGATACTCACCCAATGTAAAATATTTTAAGGTATTTGAAAGAAAATGCTATATTCTCAAAGATTTTAGGAATGGAAAACTAGATGCAAAAAGTGAAGAAGCTATATTCCTAGGTTATTCACAAGAAGTAAAGCTTATAAGTGTTTGAATTCTAACACTAACAAAGTTGTGGAAAGTGCAGATGTAAAATTTGATGAATATAAAGAAGTATATGAGGCTGAACCTATGAAAGAACTAAAAGAATAAAAATCATTTGTATACTTTTATAAAGGTATGCCTGCTGAAGAAGATGCTACAAATCAAGCTACAAACTAACATCATGTTTTAGTGACTACCGAGTCACATACTATGAATGCCAAGTCACATTTAGGAACAAAGCTACATTTAGATGCCAAGTTATAGAATGAAGTTGAGGCACATTTTGATTCTAATATTAGTGTACATGAAAGAAATGTTGAATTACCTGATAGAGATGTGCATAGTGACTCATAAGTTTAGAGATCAAATGAAGAAACCAGAGATGAAATAGGATTATCTAAATATGTTAGGAGACATCATCCTACTGAAAAAATCATTGGAGATAGAGATGCTAGACTAGTGACAAGGAGCAAGTTGAGAAGTGATACATGTTTACTGAGCATAAAGGAACCCAAAACAATGAAAAATGCCTTAGAAGATGTGGACTGAAGTAAAGCCATGAAAGAAGAGATTGAACAAATTGAGAAAAACAAAACATGGACTCTAGTTCCTAGATTAGAAGAAAAAAATGTGATTTGCACCAAATGGGTATATAGAAACAAGTTAGATGAAAATTGTGAAGTCACAAGGAACAAGGCAAGATTAGTCTATAAAGGGTATGCACAAGAAGAAGGGATTGGCTATGGAGAAACATTTGCTCCTATTGCTAGATTGGAACGAGTATGAACTTTGCTTGCTTATTCTACATACAAAGGTTTTAAAGTTTATCAAATGGATGTTAAATATGCATTTCCAAATGATATGCTAGAGGAAGAAGTTTATATAGAATAGCTAGAAGGATTTTTTGAAGTTAACAATAGGAACATGGTATTTAGATTACACAAAGCTCTATATGGTTTGAAACAAAAACCAAGAGCATGATATGAGAGACTTCATAACTATCTTGTGAAGATTGGATTTGAAAGGACTAGTGGTAACAACAATTTGTACTTGAAGATAGAGAGAGGAAAAGGTATTTTGTTACCTAAAATTTTTGTTGATGATATCATATTTGGAGGTCAACATACCTTATGTAAGGCTTTTGCAAATGAAATGAAGTAAGAATTTGAGATGTCTATGTTTGGAGCGATCAAATTCTTTATGGGTTTGCAAGTACACTAGATGAAATATGGTATATACACCACTCAGTTTAAGTATGTCAAGGAGATTCTAAAAACTTTTGCATTGGAGGATTCTAAACCAATAAGTACACCTATGGTGATAGGACATAAATTGTCAAAGAATGATGATTCCGCTAAGGTGAATCAAACATTATACAAGTCTATGATTGGAAAATTGTAATATGTAGTACACATAGCAGACCTAATATTGCTCTATCTATAGGGATAGTTGTAAGATTATCTTCTAATCCTAGGGAGAATCATTTGATTGTTGTAAACAGAATAATAAGATATCTCAAAGGAACAGAGGAATATGGTCTATACTATAAGAAAAATGTAAAATTTGAATTAAGAGCCTATATTGATGCTAATTGGGCTAGAAACATTGATGATAGAAAAACACTAGTAGAGGAGCATTTTTCTTAGGCAAGAAGTTGGTTACATGGACTAGCAAGAAACAAAACTGCACCTCACAATCTACTGTTGAATTTGAATATGTTGTTGTTGCTATAAATTGTACAAACATTGTATGGATCAAACAACTACTCAAAGGTATGAAGGAAGAAATTACCGAACCAATGATTCTTTATTGTGATAATACAAGTGTTATAAATATATCAAAGAATCATGTGATGCACCCAAAGACTAAGTACATTGCAATCAAGTATCATTACTTGTGAAAATTAGTTCAAGATAAAGAGGTGAAGATGGAATATGTTAACATAAGAACAAATTTTTGATATCTTCACAAAAGAATTACCTAAGGATACTCATGAGTATCTAAGATGTAAACTAGGGGTGATAACCCTATCAAAGTCTATCTAAGTAACAAAAGGAGTGCCTTACATCAAACAAGCTGATTTCCATATGTTACAAATTGATGCAGTGGATCTTACTTTAGGAGCTGGGTAAAGTAATCAAAGAGCTAGAACTACAAATCAGTCACAAGAAAGGTGACAGAGGGAGAAATTGAAGAAGTTCATATCTGCATATTAAGATGACAAGTCTTTGGCATTGTTTTCAAAGAGCTAGAAATAAAAAGATTGGAACTAATTAGAAGTAGCCATATAACTGAAGGGAGATATAAAATACAAGAAACAAAGGAAATAAAGATGGAGAAATTCTAACTCATAGTATGAGGGAGAAATTTTAAATGATGAAACAAAAAGTTAATCTACTGATTAAATCTACCTAGCAAGAGGAAAATAATATAGAGGGAGATATAAGAAGTAATTCAGAGGGAGTCATAAGGATGACACAACATAGTTTTGTAACCTATTCAGAAGATGGAAGTTGATGAAAGAGGGAGAGATTTCAATTCAAGGAATTATTTTCTTTTTGGTATTTTTTCGGTCTTATTCTTTTAACCTAGTTAGTTTGGTTAATCAGTTTGGTTTGCCATCAATGCCAAAGAGGGAGATTTTTGAAAAAAAAATTGATACAAGTATGATAAATGTGTTTCAGTCATTGTTTTTTCATTATTGTCAAACCTACTATTTTTTGGTAAGACAACTGCTTACATGATTTGAGTACTATCACTTATTTTATTAATGAAGAGGGTTTGATCAAAATATGTAATAATAGCACCTAGAGGAAAGGTTGAGTTATGATATGAAAAAGAGTACAAGAATCAACTAAGACAATGGTAACATAGTCTATTGATAGTCTACTTAAGGTTGCAAAAGATTGGTTACACTAAGAAAGTTCAGAAGAATAAGTATAACAAAGTTTGTCTACAAAGCTTGGCTGAGTGGACAATAGGTGCCGAGAAAAGTTAGTACAAGTAGAGTAGAAAATCAATTGGAGCTAAGTAAAAGTCTATTTAGTGTATGCCAAGTAAAGTTTAGTTGATGCTGAGCACCAGTAAACTTTAGTTCATGCCAAGGTGATTTTACAAAGGATGCCAAGCAATGCAGTATGTGTCAAGCATCAGAAGTAAATTAATGTCAAGTTTCAACATTATTTGGAAGATCATGAATTCAATAGATGTAATCTGACAAGTTTGTTTTCTTGGATTGTGTGAACCATGTGGAAGATAAGATTGATGAGTTGGTGGCACAAAATCTATGGTAAACCTTTTTGAGGAAAATTCAAAGAGGATTGAAGGAGAAGTTTCTAGAAATAAAATGGAAAGAGGGGTATGTTCATTAAATCCTACCTAATTTTTCCTAACCCTAAATTGGACGATGGAGAATGAATGGCAAAAATATCTTAATTTCTTATTTATAGGAATGGCTAGTTAGAAGCAAAGGTTTTCATGTGTGAGAACCTAAGGAAGACAAAGAGTCTAGGGTATTACTTCTTTTATTGACCTAATTGAGAGGCTACATTGGCATGTCAAGAAAGAAGGCTTAAGAGTATGGATGCTTGAAGGGTGAACAAGTTATTAGAGTTGAAGTGTGTGAAAGCCAAGCAAAATAGAGGACTGAAACAAAGATTTGTAATCTACAAATGGAGTTGTAAGTTGTTATCAAATCAACCCTTACTGTTACTCTCTAATAATTGTATTTAGTCTAGGGTAAATCTTTTGGATTATGGTTGACCTAATAGTCATTTATAAATCCTTTAACCGGGTGACATTCCAAGTGAATGGTCTAAAGTCCTTTAACAAGGCTCACTCCTAATAGGGTGATTGAAATCCTTTCACCAAGTCACATATAATAGTGTACATTGTAACTTTTAACAAGGTTGGCCTTTCATAGGGCATCGCTTCAAAATAGTGAAAAAGAGTAGCATGTTACTAGTGGTTTTTCCCAAATTGGGTTTCCATGTAAATTATTGTGTCAAGTGTGATATTGAATTTTTTATGTTTCATGTTTATATTTTTGCAAATTGATTTGATAGTAACCTACAAGTTTTAAGTAATTGCATAATCTTATGGATGCATGCATGATGATAAATGTTTTATGGGTTCACTAAGATTTGAAAAGTTTTAATTATACATCTAGACCTTGGATAACTGAGGGAAATTCTAAAGAATCACCCCGCCCCCCACCACCTCCCCCCCCCACCAATTATTCTAAAAAATTCCAACAAAGCCTCCCATTGTTCACAATAGGTAATTGAGGGAAATTAATGTTTTCACATGAATTAGTCAACAAAGAAGTTTTGTTTGAAAAATATTAAGTTGGGCGCATGAAATATAAAATTTATAGTGAGTAGTTCAAAATACTAACCTAGTCACCATAAACATGGATTTGTCTAATATTCTTAACACTAGTTTTTTAAGCCCTTTTATTCAAGTGGTAACTTTAGCCCCATTTTCACTTTGTTGGATAATATTCCATGAGCAACTAAGAATAAAGCCATTAGTTCTCTTTTGATATTGCTTCATAGTACTCATAGAAGGATTACAATGAGAAAAATGATCAAAAAACAATACAAAAAATTAGAAAAGATATTTTGGAGGCATAAAAACATGGAATAAAATACTCACAAATTAAATGATTTTTTTTATTAATGAAAAAATAGTTTTTGAAGGGACCTCAAAACCATTTACAAAATGGAGACTAAAGATATTCAAACAAATCCCTCAACAAGAAAACGAGTCTAGATCAAAACGAGGGCTGATTCCACTATAGGAACCCTCAATCTAGAACAAACATTGCATGAACAAAACATCATGAAACCAAAGGCAAGACAAATTATTCATGTGATCCCTTTTGACTAAACTAAAACCATCAAACATTAAGATTTTCCTTTGTCCCCATTCTTGTGGAACCAAAGGGTCATATCAAAAGAGGGTAATGATATTCTCTTAGAACAGTTACCTTTCCCTATGATCCAACCCTATTCCACCTTTGTAGCTAGATACTTCCAATACATTAAATTCAACTTTTAAATCCCAATACCCATAAGGGGGATGATACTTTTCACAAGAACAACTGCTTGAGAAGCATGGCCAATTGCTACCACAAAGACAACTCCAACTATACAATCTCTAGAATTAGTAGAAGGGCCAATAATAGCCAAAAACATCATTCACACTAGAAGGAGATACAATATCTTGAGATAAAATAGACTTAGGGAAAATAACCAAAAGAGAATATAACCAAAAATAATACCAACAACATAAGTTATATCAATGGAAATTGAAGAACATGAAATGGCAACAACCCCCTAGGAGTACCCATACAAGGAGTAGTAACCAATAGGGCACATACCTCAAGAGAACTACTATCAGAAGATAAGCCAACAATAGGAGGAGGCACAAAGAAGTCATTCCCAACTACCTATGAGAATCTCCATTAGGATCAATAAGACTTCTCTTCCATTTAATGCTACAAAGAAGCATCATTCCATTATAAAGAAAACCTTTTTATATTTTGAAGCTCACTATTTTCTATCATATGACTAGTTTTGAAGCATCTTTTACACCTAAAGAGAATCCATTCATAATCTAACTATTGGATCAACCTATCCATATGAGATATAACTTTAATATTTGTAGGTATCCCCTTAGAGACATCGACTTCCACCAAGATGCAGAAATATGTGGAATGAAGCATGTCCACCAACACCATTTCTCTGATAACATTATTCATAATAACTAGAAGAGCATCAAGGAAAATATGAAGGGTGAGATTGGCGAGCCTAACCCAAATAAGTATCTTATTGAAATATTTAGAAGAGGGGAAAAATTATGATTCCATAGTTTCATCATTAATGTAAAGTGACTATTCCAACTAAAACAATGATTATAGATAATCATTTTTCTATCCACAACATTTTCAAACTTAGCTACAAATAATCCCTTAGATATAGAAAACATATAGAATGTACCAATGATAATGGGTTACTAGTGTTGGGAGATCCAAGGGTGAAGCTCTGGTAGGCTAAGCCTAAACCCCCTAAATGTTCAATTAGGCTATGGAAAGAGAAAACAAAAGCAACACCTTATATTTTGGAAAATGTCTCGTCATCTACCTAAATCCACAATAATATAATTGTAGACAAGAACACACACCAATGACTTCTTAGACATCAGGTATCAAAGATGAAGGACATAACCCACAAGACTACGAAGATGCAAACATCAACATAGAAGGGCCAAACCTACCAAGGGCTCCTGTGGGGGAAGAATCCCCATCCAATGAAGCCCCAAGCCCACCACCAGATTAAGAAATAGACTCCATTGAGACTAGACTAGAAGAAATTGCTGAGAAAACATTTGAAATTAGAGTGTGAGAGAGAGATGTAACAGTTGAAGAAATTATGTTGCCTCACAAATTCAATGATGTTATGAGTAGTTTTATTGATAGTAGACTTTGGGGGTTACAATCCTTTTGCTAAAAAATAAATAAAGTATAATTATACTTAGGAACTAGAGTTCATGAGAAAATTGCAAGACTGGAAGAATAATTAAAAATGAATTTTTAAAAATATTTATCAAAATAAAAAAGATAGATGTACAACTTTATAGGTCTATTCGATCCATAAATATAGGACATGACATTTTTGAAAGGTACAAGTTTAACTCTCAATAATTTATAATCAAGAGGCCAGTTAACTTGGTCTATTTGAAATGGAGGTAGGTTTGACTAAATAGAGGTGATACTTAAGTACTATTGAATTAGGATTGATAAGTTAGTGACGTTGGGACTTGTGTACCTTAAGTCAAGGTATAAACATGTAATTAGTAGTTAATTAGGAAAGAATAGCTAAATCATTTTATCCAAGAAAAATTTTTAAATATGTATAATTATCACATTTATAATAGAGGCATATCCATGGAAAAATAAATATTACATCAAAATTCACTATAAGTGCAACTTATAAAGAAATGTGAAAATAGAAATTGATCTTGGAAAATAGGCCATGTAATTAGGTAGTCTATGTATTTGTCAAGGAGGATATCAAACCACTGCAAAGGGTGGTCAAAACCTAAGGATTAGGAATCCAACTCTCTACTCCAAGAAGACCTTTGGGATATTATGACCTATAAGTTTTATCGGTGGAAAGGAAATGTTTATATAGAATGAAGGTAGAATAAATGGTGAAAGTGTTTAGACCATGGAAAATGAAAACATAGATTATAAGGACCCCAACACAACTATACTAGATATGTACCAAGGATGTAAACATGGATCTAGGATGGAAACACAATGCACTCATCTTGTATGGAAAAAGTTCTAGTTGAAATACTAGAAGGTTACAAACAACCAATGTTTACTATTGTATGCTAAATAATACAACGAAAGATTATAGAATAAAAAATAAATAACTAGATATGAAGGAGGGTGAATAATTTCTTACAATGGATCTAAGCTACAAATCCTCAAGTTCAAACAAAACCCTCCTTAGCTATAACTAAAAACATAAGACCAAATAAAAAATATTAGGGTGACTTTTTCAGAGGTTTTCTACAACCAAACCCCCATTTTGGTGTTTCCACCTCCACATATAACCTAATAATGTGATATTGATCAAATATATAAAAGAGATAAATTTAATAATAATGGAACAATCAATATGCTAAGATAAAGACAATGGAATTCACAAGAAACTCATAAAGAGTTCACATCCCTTCAAAAGTAAAATATGTGTAGCTTCATAGAATGAGGATTGACAATATTTCCCAAGTTTCCAAAGCTTCACTAAGTGACAATGGAGGTATGATTATTGTGAAAATGGTGTAGAAAATACAAGAGAACTATTGTGAGTGTGGGAAATCAATACAAATGAGAAAGAGAGTGAATTGAATGCAAGAGATTATGAAACAATGAATGAAATGAAGCAAAAGTAGGAAGGTGTAAGAGACTGAGAGCTATCCAAATTTTAGTGTAAGCCCATAGGGGTCTTACATTACTAACTATCAAAGAGTGCAACACTCCAATGGACAATGTAGTCATAGATATTCAAAGGATGAGTGTGTCGTGTGCACATGTCCATACATAATTTGGACTAAATGGTGGGTATAAAAACTATGGTAGGTGGCATGATAGGTTGACATAAATTGAACATGAGTGTTGTCTTAGATTTTTCTAAAGTGAAAGGTTAAGGAAACATTAAATTGCATAGGATGTACTTTACAAAATTAAAAATTCCTCATAAAGGAGAGAGAAACCCTTAGTACAAGAGAGGTTAGGTAGCTTCCGTAGATATTATGCTTCATACTTTAATGAAGAAATAATGACATTGTAGGAAGATAAAGGTCTATGCTTTCAAAAACATTCATCTAGCTAGGAAGAAATAGTCTCAAAAGCCTACATATAATTCCCTATCAATTCATGAAGAAAAAGAGGGAAGACTATACAAGATTAGAAATTCATGTTTGTTGATCTCTATGTTGGTGTGTAGTCTCAATCTATGATTAGGTATCTGAAGTACAACTATTGATAGTGAGATGTGAAGAGAATTTGGATGATGAGATGTAGCATGTTCCAAGGGTGATAAAAATTAATTTCACTAAGAACTATCATAAAATAGGAAAGCTAAGTCCTTAAGTGATCCTTATAGGTTTTAAAGGTGATAGTCAAGTTAATAAAATATGAAATATTTATCAAGTATCACACAAATAGATAATTTTGGAAAGCATGAAGGATCTAACTAAGATAGAGTAATGGAAGAATTTAGAGATTCAACTAAAATTTTTTTATAATAAATAATACATGGTGGGATCTTAATATATGTCTTAGGATCTCTAATATATGCCATTTAGTTTATTTTATTACCCATCCCAAAAATTTCCCTTCAATTTGTGCATGATGTAGGTTTGTAGAAAAAATAATTGAGTGAAAAATGTTTGAGGATGATCTTGAGATTAATGTGTATGAAATTTTTTCTCAAAGTTGAATCTCTCAAGCATGCAAGAAAGAAATTATAAGATTAGGCTTTGATTCCATATGGGAGAATACAATTGGAACTATGATACACTGTAGGATTCAACGATTATTGTAATAATAAGCCAATAATCATTTTCTAGTACACCACCTATCACAAAGAGAAGATCAAGAAGCAAGATAATTTGTACAACCTGATAATTTTGTATTGATTGCAAAATATAAAACTAGGATAAAAATGAGGGTCAATGACACTGAATATATTGTGAATCTTTTATAGGAAAAATGTCTCTAAAAATAGACAAAAAATATAAGGTGTACAATAAAGTGCATGATATGTAAACTAGAGCTAAAAAAGAAAGATAGAACCCAGCTAGAGTGAACTAAACTAATTTAGGCTAAAGTAAGTAAACTTAAGTTGGGCATGCACATGCAAATATGTGCTCAATTTGCATAAGCATATGCACTAGAATATTCTTGATCATGTGCATGATTAATTAATGCAACATATAAAAATGTGCCTCATGCAACAAATTTAGATGCTCTAACAAGGTTACAAATTTGTGAGTTTTTTTGTAGGTTGGAATTTATTTATGAAGCTGGAAAAGAGCAATGTTTGGGGTTGGTTTTGGTTAATCCCTTTAGAATGTAGGTAAGGATGAGTCCCATATTTATTTTAACAAAAAATATGTGCCAATGATTTTTTTTTATAAAGACAAAAAGGAGGTAAAAGAATAAAAGAATGAAAATTTAGCTAAAGCAAGCCTTTTGGAAGCCATGGAAGAGGTGATAAACTTTGTAGTAGAGGATGGAAATATGCATGAGAGTAAGAAGAATAATTTTGATGTAATATTAGTTATGTGTCCTTAAGAGCACACGAGAGCATTGGAAGATGAAAATTTTACAATTGAGAATAAAAGATAAAAAGTTGTAGTGGAAGAGCTAGAGAAATGGATGAAATGATTAATATTTTATAATTTTATGATGAAGATGAAGATGAAGAATTGGAAGTTGTTTTACATTTAGATGAAAGTGTGAAAATTTTAAAGAAGATATGTATTCAAATGTAGTAGTGAAGGTAGAAGAGGTAAATGAATAACAATGGATAGAAACATTACAATGTAATGTAATTATTTGCATGAAGGTGTGGGGAATAAGATATATGTAACATACATATATTTTTGGAGGTGGTTTGATTATGGTGGATTAAATCCTATGAAAGGAAAAAAAGTGCATAACATATATGGTAAAGAAGGACGATGAATGTTCCAACTAGTTGTGGAATCAAGAAAAGAAATAATTTGTTATAAGTCTACTACATTGATGAGGTTTTCTATAGGTTGTTCACAACTTGAAAGGACAGTTCTACAATCAAAATCTAGTTTTTAATCCCATGCTAACAAAGTTCTTACATGATTTTTCTAATTAGGAGCATGGCTCATAAGAAATCCTACATCACCAAAAAAAATTCTTTTTTATGTTCAAGTTGTTCCTTTTTAGTATAGGTTGGAGCTTCAATGGAAAATTTGGAATATTGAAAGATAACATATTCTTTTATCAATTCTTGGCCTCTATTTTAAAAATAAGAGACAAACAGTTGGTAATTATTGTGATTTTACACATTTAAAATTTAAAAGGATGAAAGGATCCATTAGAATATTATAGAATTTAAAATTGATCATTTTCTCAAATTTGACACAAAGATAAGTTTGTATAAAGTGTATGGATAAATTGTATGGACTATCACTTCATGGTGACAAGATCTAAACTAAAACCAATATAACAAACCAAATAGAACTAGTGACAGGAGCTAAACTAAAACTATAAAAGAAAAACTATTCCAAAAATATAAAGGAAACATAAAGCATGAAATTTTAATCTAGAACACAACATTGCAGAAATTGAATAAAAAAACACACAAATCTGAATTCACAATTAAATCTAAAGTAAACAAGAATCAATTAAAATATTTAAACTAATATAATAATTCTATGTATGAAATTAAAATAACAACACACATAAAATAAAAACACACATCTAAAACAAATCACCTTGATATGATTACATAAGTTAAAGTATATAAACTATACACTAATTCTATGTATAACATCAAAAGAAAATAATAACACAGATAAAATAAAAACACACAAACAATCTCAACTAAATTTTCCAGTCCTCTCAAGAAGTGGATCATGTAGACCCCTAGTATGTTTAGTGAACAAATTTATACTCTTTTTCGATTAGAATAATAATATTTTATTCATCTATAAATTCAATTAGTTATGCTCTAGGAAGATCACTTACAACAACCTGTATATTTAATATTTCCTTCTTACATATCCTTCTCAATAATTTCATGTACAATATATAAGAGAGCACAAATGATCTACTTTTACCCTTCCCATCTTGAAACCATGTTGTTATAACAACTCCCAAAAAAAATGCATAGCATGGTGGTGGAGAAGTGTTGTTACAAATGGAAGGTCACAAATTCAGACCCCTCTACCCTTCTCTTCACTTTAATATGTGTCATTTGTATTAAATAGAAAGCGACATGGGTTTTTTACCAAAATCTATTCTTGGTTGAGAAGTGAAGGCATAAAATTGTTGGAAATATAAGGTAGGCAAGGTTACTGAGAGGGGAGGGATGAATCAGGAACCAATAAAACTTTATCTTAATTCACCAATTAATTCATCATATAATAATCTGATCTAATTGCATGCATGAAAGAGTGAAAACAAATAAACATTCATATTACTTTGACACAATATATAGTGACCTAGAAACCTTCCAAATAGAAAGTAAAACTAGGGTGGGGATGATACCTACAAGCTTTAGTATTGCAGTATAAAGTTAACCTGTTAAGGTTTACAATTGACAACTTTTGGTGATCGACCCTATTAGGAGCAATAAGGACTATGAGGTCCACCTTGTTAAAGGATTTACAAACATACAATGAAGTATGCACTCAATTAAGAGATTTAGCAAAGACTATTAAGTCTACCTTGTTAAACGATTTGACTGATGCACCTATTAGGATGAACCAGTGGCTAATCTCTAATCTGCAACTTTGAATTGCTGATTGAGATTCCTTGTATTGTAATGATTACCTGAGTGTGATAGATAAATCTTTATTTTCCCTTATACTGCTTGTAGTCTTCTTCAATTCACACTTCTACTCATCATATCTCTTTACATACATATTTAGATATGATATAATGCATTACATATATACCAATCCAAATCATAACTTGCTGGAGTCGGCTACAATACCAATTTCATCATAATTCACAAAGTCAGCCCAACTGTTGTAACTTGGGTTTGGAAGACAAACTCAGTGATATTATGATACTCAACAAACACTGTTAGTGCTTGGCAATCTTTGGCACTTGGTTGAACTTGAAGCTTGGTTCATACTATTCACTTCCAAGTAGCTTGAACTTGGTCAATACTATGTGACTCAGTGAACACTGAGAAACTCAGTAGCTTCTAAATCACTCGGTTGACACTGCATGACTCGATCGACACTAGATTCACATTGTTAACACTGTGAGCTTGGTAGACATAGTATAACTTGGTTAACATATCATAGCTCAGTTAACACTACGATCTTCTTTGCTTCTAGTGAATAGCTCGGTAGCCTCTACTATGCTTAGTTTACACTGTGCCTTATCTCTGAAGCTCGATAAATACTATGTAGCTCGAAAAACACTACAAATTGACTTAGGTGCTCAATAAACATTGTATTTTGACTACTCGGATTGGGAGCAACTGAATCACTTGGTTAACATTGCAAGTTGACTGATAGGCTCGGTAGCAAATGTAGAGCTCAGTAGAAATGTAACCATTTCACTAAGTGTTGAGTCATTGATAGAAAAATTGACATTCATGTCAAAAAAAATAGCATGAGGGAGGTTGTGTGTTCAAACCTTCCCCAATTTTTTTTTTACCAAATAAAACCTGTTTTTTATTTTCTAGCTATGAGTTTAAAATGGTTGGAAGAAATTATTTCTGAATCAACCAGTCACGTTTGACAATTCCTATAAAATAGACATTGGGAAGATTTGGCAAGTGTTAGGAGATCTGAGTCCTCTCTGACAAGCGATAGGAAGTCTATCAGGCGACAAAAGATCTGATAAGTGGTAGGCCCTGTCTAACAGGTGAAAGGAAGTCTGAACATTGACAAGGAATAAGTTTTCTCCTTCCAAATAAAATATTTATTTTCTTGGGACAATAGTTTTTAGTAAATAAAATAAAATATTAATCATTCATATATTTTATCTAAAAAGTAAAATAATATTACCTACATATTAAAATATATGCAACATAAAATGGGAAATGAAATATGAAAATGAGTATGAAGGCTTATGTAAAGGGTAAAATATGGGATAGTTTAGGTCATAAATAGCTCTCATCATAAAGTGTGTGACTTTTGGCATTCCATTCTTGTGTTATTCTTTCATTTCAGATACTTAGAATGGAAGGAAAAAAAGTAGCAAATTATGGAAAAAATAACTAATTACTCTTCAAATTCCAAAGAAGCACAATTTTTTTAATATTTTAATATAATATTTGAAGGTATCTAAAGAAACAAGTTGTGAGATATGGTCCACCAACATTGACAACAAATTTTGAAAGAAAACCTATGGTTATTTTCATTACTTTTGAAGGAATTTCAAAGATCAAGTTATGGGAAATGAAAGAGAAACATTGGGTGCCTCTTTTTGGTGTCTACAAAAGATTTAAACCTCTACAAAATGTAGTATTTACTAGATTTATGAGGAATCTATCAACAATAATGTTAGAGAAAGACCTTGCATTTTGTTGTAGAGAAAGTGTAGGAAATCAACTTGCAAAGAGGAGATGAATAAAAGAAGAGAAAAATGATTTGTGCATGTGTTACAGGTGTTCATGAGAACCACAAGAGCTATAAGATAAAGGGAAACATTATATTTGAAAATACTATAAAAGATAAGAAGGCTTGAAAACATGAAGATTTGAAGACTTGTAGATATGATGTACATAAAAACATTTTAAATTTTATTTCTTATTCAAATACACAATCTATATAATTATTCATAAGTTTTTTTCCTAAAACATATAAATGAGAGTTACAATTAAAATATGTTCAAAATATGTTTTTACAGAGTGGATTGGATGATAGTTAAGGCTGTAAGATTGAATAGTTTGATAAGACCCTTGCATCTCGTCTACATCTAAAGATAGTATATGATAAAATATTATCATAACAACTAAGACTTCTAGAATGTCACCTAGGGTCTACACAAATTTAAGCCATGTGAATATGTCCCCACTAGGAACTAACTGGGTACAATACATTTACTTGCAATTAGAGGGAATATTCATAATGCAATTAATTGCACATAATTTATTTTTTTGTAAAAAAGGTGTAAATGATTTTGAATCAAAACTATGAACCAATGAGATCACAAATGGAAGGCCTCGCCTCCATTTAAACATTCAATAATAGCACCCTAAGTGGGGTTTGAACCATGATGGAAAGAACAACAACACCACAACTTAACCATCACAATTGTCAATACCAACATTAGAAAACCCATAACTCACTAAATATAATTTAATTAATTATTAGAATGGAAGAACTTGAATTAATCAATTAAAGAATGACTTAATTAGATTAGGTGGTCAAATTTAGGGTATCTATAGTCTTCACTCTCTCAAGTGCCCAACCTAGAGAGTCCTAAAAGAGGTGTTGAATTCAAGAACAATCCTCCACTCTTTGCTAAGTGCTACACTTTGAAGTAAAAATTAATCAATTAATTTTGTATCCACAAATATTTATCAATTGTTAGAATCCTTATGATTGCATTGCAAGCAATTGGTAGAAATGGATTTGTAAAACACCTTAGGTGCCTAGATAAACTTTCCAAGGATGTTGGAAACATGTAAAATTTCACAAGATTTTCATTGTAGATAGCACCTAAATCCTAACAAATCCTCCATACGAGATACTAGAGTAGTTATGGAACTATTTGGTGTAGGATTCCATACTTTTATCTCATCATTGTTGTAGTTATTGAAACTTCATATATATTATCCTCAAGTGTCTAAAGGATCAATATCTATTCTATATAGCATTGATAAATGTATTTCAAGTTTTGAAAAAGACAATGTTCTTGGTTCATCATGTTGCACATTAATTGGAATGCCACCAATGATACAACTTGCGACAATAATTCTTGGCTCTATGAATCTTCTAAATGTTGCTAAATATATTGAAGAAGTGTGATTCATATTGTTGAATTCAATTATCTAGTGCAATGATGCCAATTTTTCTTTTTATTACTAGAATGTTGAGGCTAAGATGTACTAAAAAAGACATGCGATGAAGTGCTAAAGTTGGTTGTTCAAAATGTAATAGCATTCGTTGAAGATAAATCATGAAGTTATGAACATTTCAAAAAAAAAGGCATTGTATTTCTAGGGTCACACTAGTATTTGCATAACTATTACTACCATGAATGATTATTTGTCTATAATTCAATTTTATCCTTATTGTTTGTAAAGATTCCTACATATTGTGATCCTATAATAGTGTTGTAAGCATTTTGAATGAATACAAAATTAATTTAAAATTGAATCAAACCTCAAAAGAGTTGAAAATAACCTCCAATAAAAGAATGATCAAAGGGAAAAAAAAAACTACAAATTAATCTATTAACCTACAAAATTTGTAGAATATACATAAAAGCTTTAGCTTAGCAGTGCAAATGCATTTTACTATAAGAATGAAGATCTATACTAAATATGCAATAATTTTCTAATATGAACTTTTCTACATGTACCTCGTATAAGATAACTATTTATATAAAATTTCTACTAATTAGATATTTGACAGTAAGGTGTCAAACATGTGTGGCACACTTTCTAAAATATAAAGATTCTATTAGTTTAGTGTTTAATAATATGCTAATAGATGTCATACACGTGTGGTATGTTTTTTATATGACTTTTCCTTTTTAAACTTGATCATGCTTCAATTAAATTTAAATATGGAAGAGAGCTGAGTAGAACTAAAAACTTTGATGCTAATTAGTGATTTGAACAGTTTTTCTTATCATTCTAAGCATGTTTTCCTTTGTTGTTTTACTTATTCAAAGAAGTCTGAGTTGAATTGAGATCGTAGTTTTGTTGATATTAGTGTGTGATCTATGCCTAATTGACCTTAGCTAATCAACAAATGAATCACCAAAGTCATGGTCAAATCTGACTGTGCCCAACCAATATAAATTCATAGTGAAGTTAAGAGTTTTCTGCAGTCTATTAATCCTTTTTGTATGGCATATTGTATAATTTATTTATTTTTTGAAATTTCAAATGACATCCATTGATTCATCATAAGAAAGAATAAATGAATACCTTATTATCTTATTTTAAACACGCACTAAAGGAAAAGTATATAACTTTTATAATATTCATATAGATCCCTTGAAATAAAAGTGAAAAAAGATACAAATCAAATCTATATTTAACATTGTACGTACATTACATTAGATTTTAACCATTATAATCAAAGACAAAAAAAACATTTGAGCTCAGCATCATGGAGATTTCTATGCCAAGACTGTGCCTTGCCAAATACCCTTTTGGCAATGCCTATTTTTTTTTTTTTTAAAGGGGTAAACGCTTTGACCTGGAGCTATGAACCAATGAGGCCACAAACGGGGGACCTCATCCCCGTGAGATTTGAACCTTGATGGCAAAGATAACAACTCAACAACTTAACCATCACAACATGCCACTATTAACATTAACAGAAATATTGTGTTTAGTTTAAAAATTAGATAATTCAACAAAGACAATACACTAAATGCCATTATCTGCTGCCCACCCTTAAATCTTGGAAGGTAGTAACCCCCCTATCCCAGTAAAATTTGAAGCAGCAGAGACAGTTTCAATACCGTTCCCAAATATGGATTATGCCCTTAAAACGATAGCCTCCTTGAAGGCATATAACAAATAACTGGTTATTGCTAATGCTTTCCTTATCTAGATTAGACTGTGTAACAAATTTAAATGCTTATTTTTTTTGGTCTAGATTAGGCTCTGACAATTTTATCATATCAATCTCAGTCTAGAGAAGATTAAGCACAAGAGTTGAGAGAGAACATTAAGCCCTTGAGCTGAAATATGAATCATACCCTAAAAACAATTTCTTCCTAATACACACATGGGCACACCTATTTCTCATAATGGAAGATAGTGACATTGTAGCCAATAACAGCATTTGGCCCCTGGATTGAAACAGTGTGGGCAAATGCATACCCTCTTGCCATCCTAAAGTGCCCACTTCCTCCCACAATGGGCAGCTCTCTTTGCTCTCTCAAGACCATGTTCTTCCCCACAATACTCAATGAGCTCCCCTTGTACCTTCCAGTGTCTATGGAGTATGTGAGAGCCATGAGGAGACTCACTTCTCCCAGTGATGACATGGCATACATTCCCTGAGCTCTGCCCAACACCCTTGAATTGGGGTGAGGTGTGTCAGTTAGGGCATCATCAATCACATACAGTGGCCCAAAGAAAGAACTCCCACCAGAGAAGTTTAATGGCTTCTCTGGTGCCACTTGAACTGCTGTTGGATTCTTCCCCATTGGAGTATCATGCATGTAAAACTCCAGCTGAGTCACCTTCTCCTTCAACATGAACATTTCTTGGTACCCACCATTGGCTTTTAGAATGTTGATGCAAAGGAAAATGACCAACATGCTCAAGAAACTCATTGACCCCATGATCTCAGAGTTATTTGCTTTTCCTTTTCCTGAAGAAGAGATTGAGATGCTTGAAACTAATGGGTATGCAAGTTCTTATATAGGAAAACTCAAGGGATTAGGTGAACTTTAATCTCACATAAACAGCATTGCAGAGTCTTGTGTGATTTTTCTAATCAGTCTGTTTTTTCAACAGTCAAGTTTATTGCGGTCTTGCACAAATAAGAATTTTGATTTGAGAAGGTTCAAGGCAATATGATGATCAAAATGATGTAGACTTTAGTGGGTTGGAGACTCGTATATTTTGTTTTGTTTTCTATGTATTGGCTTACATTTCTCAGAGCTTTCTGAAGCGTGGAATACAAGAACACCATCTGGGTGAAGAGGCATTTAAGTCTTGGCCGGCGACTTCAACGTCACGGCAATGTAGTTCATGTGTGACTGGTGTTTACAATCTTTCAACTTCGCCATAGCTATGGTGGGTTGGTGGGATTGAAAAACGGGTCCTGTTTGACCTATGGTAATAGGTTAACATAGAAAATTCAAATAAGATATTTGAAGTTTTCTAGTTATCTAGAAGTTCTGTTTTTATATTTTGTTGGTTTTTTAAGGTATGTGTTAAGTTCAGTTTTTGTTTTTTTTGATATTTAGAGTGTGAATGGAATATAAGGTGAAATTACCATCATTCTTATTAACTTTACTAATTATAGTATAATTTTTTTTGGTAAATTTGATTGTCTTGAGAGTTATTACTGGACATTTTATAAATAGTCTTATTCTTTTATTTTGTTTACTAGTAAATATTTTTTGATGAATAGTCTTTTATCTATTAATTAAAATATTAAAGTTACATATTTACCCAAAAAAAAAAAAAAGTAATAAAAGTTTGAGGCTACACAGAGCAAGAATAGTGCCAACCAAGGGAGGAGGATCATATTAATATTGTAATGATAGTGTTTTTATATCTCTATTTTTTTTTATTTACTAATGTGCTCATTCCTAGGAGATACTTTGATATATTGTTGTATTCATAAATGGTGCAATTTTACATAGTTTGGTCATTTATAGTATGCCACTACATTTATATGCACCTGCGACTTAATGTTATACACAATTTCTTATGTACATTTTCCATATTATTCATATATCATTACTTTACATTCACATATTTCCATACCCACATCACCCACTTTAATTTGACGACTTTGACATTTTAGGGCAAGTTAGCAATTGTGTGGACAACTTTGTGGTTGTCGATTTATAAAACATCCCGAATTTAAAATATAAAATTCAAATATGACTTACTTTTGTCAAAATTTGTTTGTATAAGATGATTTGAGCACAAATTTACATTGTGTTCTTTTATACTTATATTTGAAAAACTTGAACACATTCTCCTTATACATCCTAATGATTTTGAGAGCTATTCACATATCATTCATACTCTACACATCAATATATGTGATCAAAGGAACTGACATATGTGCAAAAGCATTCCTAAAGGTATGCACATGACTAAAGATTGGTATTTAAGCCATTTATACTCAATTCTAAAGGTTGACCTAGAAGAAAATATTCCCTTGTGACATACTAATAGCTTTATCAAGATATTGTTAAATATGGTTAACACTAAAATATTTTAAAAACAAAAACAAAGAGAGATAAAGACATGAAAAGGAAAAGGGAAAGTAAAAATGTGTAGATTTTAATTTGTATTTCATAAGTACATGACAAATCCATAATTGCATACTTATATTTGATCCTCAAACTCATATTTTTGTAGAGAGAAACTATTTCTAAATCTAGGATGATTACTATAGATATTCTATAGAGTAGTTGACTTCCTAGCTACCTAGTTTAAGACTTCTACATAACTTGCACCTATATCAAGTGGCAACATGGAAAAACCCAAAGACAATAGCTTTGAACCATTATCTTGCAATTGACTTCCTCGCTACCTAGTTTAAGACTTCTACATAACTTGCACCTATATCAAGTGACAACATGGAAAAACCCAAAGATGATAGCTTTGAACCATTCTCAAGAGCATATGCTTGCTACATGTGCCAGTTCACATCCTCCTCTTTCACATGAGCTGACCACCATATTATGGATTAGGAGATCTTTGATGCAAAGGGTATTAAAATGCGAGACAAATCCACTCAATTCTTTAACACTCCTTCAAAATAACAACCCATTTTGTAACAAATAGCTTGAGAATTTAGTATGGAAAGAATAAGAAAAATCTTCACCTACCTCATAAAAGTCCTTGAAATATGTATTATCCCCATATAGATATTTTAGGGGCTCAACCTCCATGCTCTATATTTGCACTTGTTGGAATGTAAGTACCCTCCTACTGAGGGCATCATCCACCTTGCTAACCTAGCCTTTCTTATTCTTGATTATAAGGGTGTATGCTTGCAATTTCTCTACTGACTTTATATATTTACAATTAAACTTTTCTTGATTGTAAACATGCATGCTTGCAATTTCTCTACCCACTACATGTATTTTCAATTCAACTTTTCTTGTCCATTTAAGAAGATAAGGGCATGGTTATCTGTGCAGACAATGAATTCCTTTGGAAAAAGGTAGTGCCTCCACTTTTGTAATGCCTACACCATGACATACCACTCTAGGTAATAGGTGTAATATCTCCTCTTTACATAATTGAGATTCTCTAAAAAGAATGCTACTTGCCTTCCTTCTTGGCTTAAAATTCCCCAAATTGCTTGGTTACTTGAATCACATTCCACAATAAACATTTTGTTAAAATCATGAAGAACCAACATTCATTTTTTGCACTACCCTACCTTTCAAATACTCAAAGACCCTATTGTAGACACCTAAATCTGATTACACCGCTTTGGTAACCTTATTTAGCTATCCCTAAAGGCATCATTAATTAAATTCCTATTTAATTAATCCTTTTGCCATCCACTAGCTAATTAATTTAATTAATCATCTATAGTCCTAATTGATAAATCAAATAACCCATTATTTATCAATTAATCCTATTCTCCTATCTAATTCCAAAACCCTCATTTATTAAATAAATCTATTTGATAAATAAAGCCCTCAAATCTAATAACCCCTAAACTATCCTAAATCCTCCATTTAGCCTAATCCACCCCATCCACCCATACTAACCAAGCTTAGCCACTAACTCACCCAACCTCATTAATGCCATCCACTTGCACATCTCTACCATCCCTAATCTAATCCTAAACCCAATCCTAATCCACCCCCTAATGTTGTCACATTCCCTAAACAAGTTTAAGACTTTCCTAAGCCAAGCAAAGTCAACAATCTCAACTCCCTCCAAAATATCCCAACCACCAAGCCTTCATTGCTCTTACAAAGCTATAAAGACTCTTACAAGCCCATCCATTGCTCTTACAAGCCATTTATGAGGGTCTTTAAGGCTTTGAGCCTCCTTTGTTGACTCACCCATCCCCTCACCTCCATCCACGGACTCTGTGACATGTGTCACTCCCTGGTTGGTGCTAAACAAGCATAATCCATGTGCTCCCCTTTGAGTGCATCCTATCCCTCCTTAAGATTTCATCTCTCCTTGCATCTTAACCCTCCATCCCTCAAGCCCTTAGCCTATAACTTGGATCCCCTCCCAAGCCATATCATCACAACCTTTGAGCTAAAGTTATAATGCCATTTTAAGACCAAGTTTTACAACAAAGCCATCATCCACATCCAAATCCAAATCCTCCATTGAAGCTATTTTGAGCATTTGAGCATACATACCAAACCTATCAAATAGACTCATCCCTAAAACAAGAGAACAATCTCATTGAGAGAGCCCCTTAATGGCTCACATTCTCATTTGAGTTGTTTCCTCTTTGTCTCACTTTATGTTATGTTTAACAAGTTTGTAAATTCTTTTGATTTCTTAGTTTAGTATTTCTTGCATACTTATTTCTCATATACATTTTGGCACGCCCGGTGGGACCCTTCAAGGGTCATTTTAATCTCCATTTTGCTAGTTTCACATACTTTTTCATGTTTTTACTAAATATGGGAAACTAACGTTTTGCGCTTTAAGTGTTGTGTCTTTGTCTTGTGGTTTTTGCTTGCACGGTACTATTGACCACCACAAAAACATGCATACAACCCTATAAGCAGTTTTGACCCAGTCAACATTAGGGAAATTTTTTTTTTTTGCATCCCCGCGACCCCAGGAACGAGATCCCACGACGCGGGAATGCTGCTATTCATCGGCGGGAATGCAAACCTGCGATTGCAAGTTCGCTGTTCATCCCCAACAAGTTTTTACCACATTTCCAAAAAATAAATTATGCATCCCCGCCAACCGTTTTTTTGCAGGAACGCGAATTCGCTGACCTGTATCTTTGCGGGATCGTTGTTTCGTGGGATCGCTCTGTAACTTTTTAACCCGTGGCCTCAATTTTTTTTCACCAGTTTTCTATCCCGCATCCCCGCTGACTGTTTTCGCATTCCCGCCGACGCGAGATCGCTGCATTAACCCGCGGGAACGCTGATAAATTCGCCTGCAGGATCGCTTTCTCACGGGATCGCTCTATGATTTTTTAATCTCGCAGCCTATCTTTCTGTAACTTTTCACTAGTTTTTTGTACCCGCGAGATCGTTGTTCTACCCGCGGGAATGCTATCTAAACTCGCAGGAACGCTATCCCACTGTTTATCCCTGCATTCTCGCACGTGGGATCGTAAACCTGCGGGATAGCTATCCTAACTCGCAGGATCGCCAAAAATCAGAAAAATAAAAAAAATCAGAAAAGTTTTTTTTTAATTTAAAAAAAGAGAGTATAAATCAAAATTTGAATTTTAGTGGTTTCGTAGGATATAGACCATTCTAAGCATTTTTACGCATATCAAAAAGAACAAAAAAAGTTAATTTTTTTTTCCATAGTTAAGCTTTCATTTTGAAAGATTTTGGGTGACTAATCAAATTGCTTTTTGTCACATTGCAGGTTGGAGCAACAAACTTAATCATATTTTTAAGGTTTTTCTTGGAATGAACTTGCATGTTTAAACACGTTTTTCATTGAATGAATGTCGCTCAAATCACTCTCGAATGCCATGAACTAAAATCAAGCTTTTATTAGAATGCATGATTAAAACAACAAATCCAATCTTGAATGCCATAGATCAAATAATCATGTTTTAGGGCATAAAAATAATCTACATTCTAGAAACTTTCTAAATTATAAAAACCAAATAAAGACGCTCTAAGTGAGTTTGTAGTTGGACTCACCCTCTTTAATCACCCATCAATTTAACTATTGGTTGCGATCTCAGTGCCATCTATGGGGATGGGTCCACCTAAGAGGGTGTTAAGTGCTCCACGAAGATCAAACTTCACTTACTTGTGTTTTTATTAGTTTTTCTAACTTAGAAAATTCTTTGAATGCACATTAGGCTCGCTAACACTTCATTTGGGCATTAAAATTTGAACAAATCTTGACGTGGAGGGTCTTTGGACGCGTGCTTGACAATCAAGTTTCACACATCTTTGTTTTGGGCTTAAAAAAAAATCACACCAACTCTTGAATGCCTTAAAGGAAATGAATCGATACTTGATGTGGAAAGCCTTTGGGCGTGCGGGTTTACTTTCTTGTTAACCCTAACTCTTCTTCTTGTTCAAATTCTTCGATCGATTTTGCTTTGTTGGCGCATTTCAAAGTTGGAATTGAACATTTGCATCTTAAACATGAGTGCTTGCAAAGTCTAGATTAGCACACATAAGAGTCAGTTGGTAAAAGAACAAACGTGTTTTTTAGCCCAAGATCATCCAAGTCTTCTCTCCTCTTGTTTTCTTTCGAGGCCATCTTGGGTGCATAAGATTAGGATCCAAAATCTTGTTTAAATTTTTAGGAGGCCTTCTTGGGGATTTCAACACCCCTTGGGACAACCTCAACTCTAGCGTTCCGACAGAGTATAAAGATCGAGAGGTGAATCCAAAGACACCTCTCTTGGAATCAAGATTTTTTCATTTAGGCTAAGCCTCAAGGAACTTTATACCCTTGAGAAGTGAAAGAGGAGAAGTGGGTTACCACTCCTCTCGACTATGTGACATTGTTTTGGTTTTATCTATAGATTTGGGCCTCGCGTACCTTGGGTATATTGAGGACTCCCTAGCTAAACCAACTGTCAGCCTTGCAGACAACCATCTAGGGTGTTAATGTGTTTGAAGTGACTGATCAAAACATTTGTAAAACATACACACTCCTTGGTGCAAGTATCACATTCTGAGAATCAAAAACTTCTATCTGGTTGTTCCTATCTATTGCTTGATTTTTTATTTGTTGAATGAATGTTTGCCAAACTTGGTCGATCCTAGCTTAGGGCACACTTAGAGTAGTCAGTGCCTATTCCAAAAGTTGAACAAGTTGAAGCAAAACAATTAAGATCTCTCAAAACCAAGCAAATTTGAGAATTCATGTCAAAACAACCCAAACCCAAACAGAAGTTTCATAAAGTTAAACTCAAGCCATCTCAGGCATACCAAGAACTTTTAGCCAAGAGAAAGGAACTAACACCAAGCCCTCAAATTTCCAAGCTCCACAAAGCAGAGGAAAAAGCTGCTGACAAAGCCCTTCAAGACGACTAGTTAGATCACACTATCCAACTTAACTAACATCCAAGAGTTAACCTTTCTTATGCCTTACCAACTAGGCATGATTTCTATGATTAGCCCCCTTGTTTCTCCACATATTCTTGCATAAGCTTCACTTTAGAGTCATCCTTGTAGGTAATCCAGCCATCCTTAGTCATCCCCTTAAGCATTTTAGCTCATCCATCTCATTTAGAACCAAACCATCTAGCCAGCAATCCAAAAGCTTCGCATCCAAGCCTTCAAAATTGTTGTCACCTTGCCAAAAGTTTGCCATTCCTAACATCTTCCAAATCCACCAATCTCACCAAGCTTATCCATTTGATAGAGCTTTGTCCAGGGCAATCTAGCTTTGTCACTTGTTATCCCTCATCACCTTGAGCTAAAGGTTGGGATCCACAAGTGGTCAATCTCGTGTTCTTCCTAAAGGATCATCAGTCTATCCTTAAGTTGACACAATCACCACCAAGCTTACACATAGGAAAGCAGACTTTTTTGCTTTGGCAACATATCTTTGAAGTTAGAATCCCCAACCCAATACTCCTTAGGTTTTGTCATATAGCTTTGCCTCAACCTAGGAAATATTTTGCATAGAAAAGCCTTCCCCTTTTGCATCCATCAACATTGTTACATCTCATCCCTAGGAAACATTCTGCATTTTCATGCCAGCCATCACTCGCTTAGGCAAGAAGAAGAAGGAAACAATGGAGCCCTATCATTTGGATCAAATAGCTTCGCTCCCCTTGAGCAATCAACCATCCTTCAACCCAGAAAAAACTATACCATCACCTACTGACATTGAAGCTTTCATGAACCAACTAGGAAATGCAGTATTGGTGAATGCCATTATAGACAAAAAATAAGGAAACAATCATGGCTAACTTTCGAAGGGACAACATTGGAGCCTTCAACTTTGGAAGACCTCCCCACTTATCAGATCCATCTCACCCATTGTTTGGACAACTCCCACCACCCAAAGGCTCTTATGATTTGAATTATCCTCAATATGTGCCAAAATAAGAGCCTCAACTCATCCCATATGATCCAATGGACCCAAACATACCAGCCTCCACTCAAGTTGAAATCTCCCATCAGACCAGCTATTCCTGTCAATCCACCACCTCCACCTCCAACACATGAGTCTCCCCGAAATCTCCTAGAGGAAATACAAGAAAAGTCGCCTCCAACAGTCGATAAGCCATGTCATCTAATCCAACCATGTGAAGTAGTCAGTGATGAAGCTTCCCCATCTATAATATCACCTCCATCTCCCATAGCTATCATCCCCATACCATCCATCAAATTGCTTAAAATCCTTCCACTTCCTGCAAGAATCACAATCCCACCACCTGTCAAATCCCTCCAAATCCTATCCACATCCCCTCCAAGCATTTCCCAAATCTCCTGTAATGACCCTTATGCATCCATCTTCTACTCACCCATCTCCACTATCGAGTCTCCCATCTATCCATCCGCTGCCTTTGAAGAATCCATCCCTTCACCTCCTATTGTACCATCCACTCCAATACAATCCTATCAAGATCTTGTACAAAAGCATGTTGACATCCCCCAAAGCATAAAAGATGATACCATCATGCCATGTCTTCCATCCAGAGCATTTTCACCATCTCCTCCATCTCCAAACTCCCAAGCCATACCTCCTCCATTACAGGACATCTTTTCATCCCACCAGCTAAATCAAGATCCTATCCTTCCATCCCCTCTACCTCATGCTCATACCTCTCCCATAATCCATGATGATAGAAGAAAGAAAGAAACAAAGAACATCATATTGAAGAAAGAAAGAAAAATGTATCTCTAGATTTTGGTATCTCCATTATTCCTGCATGGTCGCAAGACCTTCCATCTTCACCCTGAAGTTCCCATCCATCTTGTTCTACATCTGTTTTGGGCCCTCATCCTACTCCTTATCTTCAACCCTCCATTTTGGGTCCATATACCCCTTATCCACATCCCCCACCCTTTCCATCCATTTTGGGTCCTTATTTACCTAATATGAATCCTTTATCCCCTCCATCTATGTTGGGACCTACTCCTTCATTCTCTCCATCCATTTTGGGCAGTTATATCCATCCATATCCTCTGTTCCCATCTATCCTTCCATCCCCTCAAATCAACCAGCTAGATCATCAAAGGCACTCACCCTTGAATCCCTTCCAACCTTTAAACCCTATCACTCCATCCATTACCCCTCCATCTCCTACATGTTGTTGTTCCCATACCATGGCTAATAAAAGCATATTGGATGCCAAAATAAAAAAGCATAAATCCAAAAATCCACAAAAATCCAAGTCTCGACATGTCCCTTCTAAAATACATGTTCCAGAAGAGAAGCATTTGATCCAAATCAAAGAAAAAGTCAAGAGGCCACAAAAGCCCAAGCTGAAAAAGTCAAAAATCATGTAGATACCTAAGATGCTCATAAAAGAGTTTCATCTCAAAGAAAAATCTCAATTGGCATCCATTCATGCAACTCAAAAAGCCTCATCCATCCATCCTTTATCCAAATCCCCATATATGCCTCCTTCATCCCTCCAATCCACTCTTAGTCCATATGCTTCTTATCCTAAAAATCCCATCCTCCATCTTCCAACTTTACTTATAGTCCTTATCTTTCTCTTCCTCCATTTTCTCCTCAACTTCGCTCAATACAATCTTTCCCACTATTTCATCACCTTTCAAGGTGTGTGCCAATGATGATCTTTCCATTTTCCTCATCCATTTGCCCACAAGCCTTATGTCTTCACATCCATTATCTGCCAAACTCCCCCCCACCATTCCACTTGTTCAATCCAATCCTTTTCCATCCATCCTACCAACATCTATGAGTAAAAATGCATCAAAAAAGTCAAAAAATAAAAATAAAAAACAAAAAAATCATCCAATGGTGAAAACTTGGCAATTCAAGCGCCTTGGACAAGTACCATGATGAAAACTTGGCAAACAAGCATCATGTGTAATCCCGCCATCCCCAGCTTAGCCTATCACCCTCATGCTTTTGGTCATCTCTTGACATCCACCTCCATCTTCCCATCTATCCACCTATCCTCCACCCTCCATCTTCCAATATATCCACCTATCCTCCACCCTCCAACTTCCATCTCACACCATCCACTTATCTCTTGCAGCTTCAGCCAACCATCATAGCTATCATCTATCTCCCTAGCCCCTTCAACTTTTTCCATCCTGGCTTCAATCCTATCATATCCTTCATACAACCTCCTCATGCATGCTATCTTCTGATTTGGGGGCATTATATTCCTTGGAGATCTTGTCTTGTCCATCTTTCCATCATTTACCTCCTCCCTTGTCATTGGCATCTAGCTCTAGGCTATCCTCATGCAAACCCAATGTCATCTCTTTATATCCATCATAATCCTAGCTATCTACCATCCTATCCAACCATCTGATCCTTCTCCTCTAGGTATCCTTGGTTACAAAATCTCCCATCATCATTGGGATGCATCCTCCCCAAATTCATATCTTCTGCTATCGCCCCATCCTTAGCTTTCGCATCTTGCACAACATCGAACCATCCCACTATCCTATCATCCTGAGCTTTTGCATGCTTGTAACTATCTTGGTCAGCTTCAGCTTGTAAATATCTTGGTCAGTTAGCTTGTACATCCTCTTTAGCTTAGTACCATTGTATCTATCCCACTTTTGTGTCAGTTCCTCCTTGATCAACATCTTGCACACATCGCACAACCCTTGGTTAGCTATTCCAATGCATCCTTTAGCTAGATCTCTTATCACCAAAGTGTTATCCTTCTTAGTTCAGCTTGCTAGACACATCACTCATCCAAAATCTATCAGCTTAGGTGCTCTCTGATAGATCCTTGTAGGATATAGCTTTTCACATATCTAATCTTGGTCCGTTAGTACCTCATCCTACCCATCTTGTTGGCAAATGGTTCTCTTTTGGATTTTCACTTTCTTTTGATTTGGAATCTTCCCTTTTGGATCTTGAGGTATCCTTTCCAAGTAATCTCCTTGTTCCCTCCTCAAGGTTGCCACAATCTTCCATATCATGGTATACTGCGAATAGGGCAATCTGAGCATACGGTCTTGATCCAATCTTTTATTTGTTTTTCTTTTCTGCTTGTGAGTTACCCAGTGTCGGTTCCACTTTGATTCTTGTGAGATTCATGTGTGATGCTGGGGCAATCCTTGCGTGTTTGTTTTGAGTTAGTTCATCAGTCCTCTGAACGGTTGGTGATACGGCCTTGATGTTCTTGGTAACCTTAGCAATTAGCCAACAGTCCTATAACAAATCTAGTGCTCAACTACATGGTGGTACTTCTCTTTGAAGTATCCCCCTGGTCAAAAAGCTTCAATGGATTCCCTTCATCTCCATTATCCCCCATCCATATCCAGCACCTACCCCAACTTATGCATTAGTATCTCTTTACATCAATCATCACTATTAGCTTTAGGGATCCACAATCCTAGTCTTAGGGATCCACCCATCAAATCAATCCACCAAGCCTCATCTTTCAAGATCCACAATCCTGGTCCTAGGGATCTCCGAAACCCATCTTCTACCAAGCCAACTCTTTGACATCCTATTGCATCAGCTTTATAATCCCATCATCCCTCCCCTCATCTTGGATTCCTTTTTATAGAGCTCCGCTCCTTCATCACCCTCCCAATCCTGGAACATCTTAAGCTTGCTTCCTTTTGAGCATCTGATCCTCCCTTTATCATTCTCCCTTAGTGAGAGTTTGAGCTAATTCAGCCCCCTTCTCTTTGCCACTCTGAGTCTCCTTGCTTATCTTGAATTCTTGTATTTTTTAAGAAGCCATCAAACCTCATTTTTTCTCCCCGCTGCCTTCTTGAGGGGGCATCTCTAAGTCTAGTCTCTCCTCTTCTTATTTGAGACTGGGGCAACCTTGTTGCTAAAACACCTTCCTCGTGTCATCTCCATTCGAACTTCTTTGAAATAGTGTTGTCTCAACACTATGTCAAAGAGGGGCAAAATGTAGACACCTAAATCTGATTACACCGCTTCGGTAATCTTATTTAGCTATCTCTAAAGGAATCATTAATTAAATTCCTATTTAATTAATCCTTTTGCCATCCCCTAGCTGATTAATTTAATTAATCATCTATAGTCCTAATTGATAAATCAAATAACCCATTATTTATCAATTAATCCTATTCTCCTATCTAATTCCAAAACCCTCATTTATTAAATAAATCTATTTGATAAATAAAGCCCTCAAATCTAATAACCCCTAAACTATCCTAAATCCTCCATTTAGCCTAATCCACCCCATCCACCCATACTAACCAAGCTTAGCCACTAACTCACCCAACCTCATTAATGCCATCCACTTGCACATCTCTACCATCCCTAATCTAATCCTAAACCCAAGCCTAATCCACCCCCTAATGTTGTCACATTCCCTAAAAAAGTTTAAGACTTTCCTAAGCCAAGCAAAGTCAACAATCTCAACTCCCTCCAAAATATCCCAACCACCAAGCCTTCATTGCTCTTACAAAGCTATAAAGACTCTTACAAGCCCATTCATTGCTCTTACAAGCCATTTATGAGGGTCTTTAAGGCCTTGATCCTCCTTTGTTGACTCATCCATCCCCTTGCCTCCATCCACTCATCCTGTGACATGTGCCACTCCTTGGTTGGTGCTAAAAAAGCACAATCCATGTGCTCCCCTTTGAGTGCATCCTAGCCCTCCTTAAGCTTTCATCTCTTCTTGCATCTTAACCCTCCATCCCTCAAGCCCTTAGCCTATAAATTGGATCCCCTCTCAAGCCATTTCATCACAACCTTTGAGCTAAAGTTATAATGCCATTTTAAGACCAAGTTTTACAACAAAGCCATCATCCACACCCAAATCCAAATCCTCCATTGAAGCTATTTTGAGCATTTGAGCATACATACCAAACCTATCAAATAGACTCATCCCTAAAACAAGAGAACAATCTCATTGAGAGAGCCCCTTAATGGCTCACATTCTCATTTGAGTTGTTTCCTCTTTGTCTCACTTTATGTTATGTTTAACAAGTTTGTAAATACTTTTGATTTCTTAGTTTAGTATTTCTTGCATGCTTATTTCTCATACACACCTATTAGTTTATTTTTTCCATTAAAACATATTCTTATTGTCTCTTTTAATGGTGTCAATAATAGATGCACAACTTTTACTAAATTTCTTTAACTTTCTATAAAAAATTGTCAAATCATTTCAAAAGCTTCTTACATTAGGTCCACTATTTTTGTAGGGGGCTAATTCAAGATTTCTTCAAGGAAACCATTGATGAATCCATTCTGAGAGTCCCCTTGGAGATCACAAGCTCCAAATATACAAGTTTTTTTAGGAAGACTCTTTTCAAGATTAATTATCAATTTCTCCTCATGATGGCTCCTCAAAACCTAATCCAGATGCTTTAGGTGTTCATCCCTTGCCCTACTACATCATCTAGATATGCAACACCAAATTTTCCAATAAAATTATGTAATACCTCATTTATCAAACACATAAAGGTAATGGGTGCATTACTTAATCCCAAATGACATAAATGTCCATTCATAAAGACCATCATTGGCCTTAAAATCCATTTTCCACTAATCACCTTGCCTCGTTCTATTTTGATGATAGTCAAACTTTAGATTAATCGATGAATAATAACATGCCCCTCCCAAGTAGTCCACAAGATCCTCAATGCTAGGCATGGGAAACCTATATCTCATTGTGATTTTGTTAATGGATCTTGAGTTAGTATATACTCTCCATGTTTAATCTTGGGTATTGCACAAGGGATTATACTTTTTCTCACTAACCCTTTATCTAGGAGTTCTTGCACTTGTTTATCTATCTCTTCATTTTATGTAGGAGTCATCTTATAAGCATAATTATTTGGTGATGTTACACCAAGTCCAAAAGCAATTTTGTAACTCACATCTCTAATAAGAGGTAAGGCATTAGGTATCTCCTTCACATTTATACCTTTGTATTTGTCTAAGAATCCATGCACCTCTTGGGAAACATCTCCTTCCATACTATTCTAAAAACTAGAATTGTCTTGGGGCTTAAGTATCAATGTAAATCCCTAATGGTTTTCCTCCTTTAGGGCTTCTAGGAACTTCTTCCCAATGACCAATATGACACTATACCCTATGTGTTTATCAACACTATCTTCTTGTACAAGATCCATTCTATATTTTATACCATTCTTGGTGATGAGGTAAGAATTCTTCTTCCTATCATGTTATGCTTGGACATCATACTACCATGGATGCCCTAACAAGAAGTGGCATGCATTCAGGGGTATTGTATTACACAAGATTTTATCCCTATACTCCACTAATTCAAATTCTACCTATCTTTTTTCATCAACTGCAACTTTTTGTCCTTTACTCAACCATGACACTTTTAGGGGTCAAAATGAGGAAAGCTTTTTGTTAATGTATAGATTAGTTAAACACAAATTATAAAGATTTAATAATGACTCTTGTGATTTATTTATGTTATTGTTATATGTGTTTAGATATTAAAATATAATCACACACACACACACACACACACACACACACATGTAGATTTAACTTGCAAACATATCTGAATAAATTAAATGTGATTGATAACCTTGTTAATCATTATGGTGGTTTATTAATAATCGTCAGCATTAATAAAGGTATCAAGGGGAGATATTGAGACATGTGTGATAGATGTGACTCAAGCATGAGTCATGCCTATTGGTCGTGACTCATCGTGTACCCTCTCGTGTTTATATACATTGATCTCTAGTAATTCCAAGTACAATGAACACAAAATTAAAACAAGTCTTCAGTGCCTTCAGTGTATTCAGTATAATATAAATTCTCTACATTCCTTGATAACAACTCAATATTATATATAATTATTATATTGAAAATAATTCAGAATATTATTTTACTTACAGTCTGATACACTAACATGGTATCAGAGCAAGTTTAAAGAAGTGATCTTGAAATCAGATTTTAGTTAAATGTTATTCAAAAATGGTGAACTGCACGAGGCTAGAAGATAGATTAGAAGGTGATTCAAATTTTGCAAGCTAGAAATTATGACTAAAACTTATACTAAAAGAACATGTCCTAAATAAATTTATTGAAAATTATGACCCACCACCCAAAGGGAATGATGAACTAGAAAAATGGGAGGATGACAACAATAAATCTATGAAACTTATTGTGGATGATGTTAAAACTCATCTACTTCCTGTAATCTTAGAACTGGACACTGCACATGAGATGTACAATGCTCTTGGAAATATGTTTGAGATAAATAATGTTGTTGGGATCATTACATTGAAGGATAGAATTTCTAATATTAAAATGAATAAAGGAGAGAAAATTTCCTCATACTTTATGAGAATAACTGAACTTAAAAATCAAATCTCTTCCATAGGAAACATCTGTGATGGAAATGAGTTAACAATAATGGCTCTAAAAGGCCTTCCATCATCATGGGATACCTTTAGAAAAGGGGTATGCTCTTGGTCAAAACTTCCTAAATTTGAAAGACTTAAAGCTGACTGTATACAAGAAGAGTGTATGCAAGTAGCTTGAGGCCAAAATGTTTCCCCCTCAAAAGGAGATTTACAAGTTCTCTCCACTCAAGTAAATAAGAAGAAAAGAAAATTCAAAGGAAAGAGAAAGAAACTCGACTTCTCCAAAATACAGTGTTTTAGATGTGATAAAATTGGACATCCAACATCTAGTTGTCCCGATAGAATTAAGCCAAAAGCTTCATTTGCAACCAATCAAAACTCAAATGGAAATTTTGAACACAATGCTTCCTATTTAGCTCTCTCCAATGAAGCATCAACCAGATCAAGTACTTGGGTAATTGATAACAGAGCTTCTTGACATGTTACATGTTTTAAAGAACAGTTAGACTCTATCAAGGAAGGCTATGTTGATGAAGTAACCATTGGAGATGATACATGTTATCCCATAATGGGAATAGGAACATGTATTATTCATATAAAGTCAAGGAAAAAAATTGAACTTACTAAGGTACTACATGTACTTGGTATAAAAAAAACTTGCTTTCTATTTCTGCTCTTGAAGATGAAGGATTCAGAGTTACATTTATGGAAGGAAAGATCTTAGCTTGGCCTAAGAATTCTAACATAAAAAATGCATACAAGATTGGCTCTAGACATGGATGTCTTTATCAAATTAAGTCTCTCACTAATTCAACTCTACTTCATGATGCTTTCAAAGAAAATGAAATTTAGCACAAGAGATTAGGTCACCTTCATTTTTTGAGGATTGTCTTCTAAGGAAAAATGGTAAGAGGTCTACCTAAACTTCATTCCTATCATAAAGGAACTTGTAAAGGTTGTGCTCTAGGGAAGAATATTAAAGCTACATTTAAAAAGAGTCAAAAAAGATCCAAAGAAATTCTAGAACTTATTCACTCAAATTTGTGTGGTCCTATGCCAGTTCATTCACTAGGAGGTTTTCTATACTATATCATATTTGTGGATGATCTCTCTAGGAAGACTTGGATCTATTTTATTAAAATTAAAGAGTCTAAAGAAATCAAAAAACCTTTCTGGAAAGAAAATAAAAGTCTTAAGAATAGACAATGGTAAAGAGTACATTGTTTTATCTCTTTATAAATTATTGTAAAACTATTGGGATCAAGAGGGAGTGTTCTATTCTCTATAATCTGTAAGATAATGGAAAAGATAAGAGAAAGAATAGATCCATAGTTAAATTTTCCAAAGCAATGCTTCATGATCAAAATCTTGAAACTTTCCTTTGGGGAGAAGCCTCAAATACTATTGTTTTTCTTCAAAATAGATGTCCACACTCTCATCTTGAATTCAAGACCCCTGAAGAGGCATTTACTAGGAAGAAACCTAATCATAAATACCTAAGTATTTTTGGTTTCCCTATCTATGTACATATTCCTAAAGAGAAGAGAACCAATCTAGAGCTTTCAAGAAAGAAAGGAATCTTTGTAGGTTATAGTGAAACTTCCAAAGCTTATAGAATCTATATCCTTGGACAAAGAAATATTGAACTAAGTCGAGATGTAATATTTGATGAAGATTTGGCCTTCAAAAGATCTAAGGATGAAAATGAATCAAATTTAGAAGAAACCCTAGAAGAAAATATAGAAGAACAAAAATATAATAACGAGAGGGAGGTTCTAATGGAGGAAGATAAATCAATTGAACTCATAGACATTACTCACACTTTTGAGGAAAAGAAAAGACCACTATGGGCCAGAAATCTAATTGAAGAGAATAATCCCATTCCCTTAGATTTCATTAGGGAAAGAAAATGTGACATAGTGCAAGGTAGGAGAATCCCCAAAGGAGACTTCCTAGCTCCTAGCAAATAACCACACAACAAAAACAAAATAACAATGCAAGATCTAATATCAAATCAAAACTCCTTATTCTTAAAATAATTTTTACATGCAATGTGTTAGGCTATAAGGCCTTCCCAATTACAGCCAAGTACAATAGCAATTACAATTATAGTTTTTCAAGATTCTTCAAGATCCAATCCAAACCTTAGCTAGTATAGATCCATACTCTGGTAGAAACCTCCAAGATCTCAACTTGTGCTAGCAAGCCACCAAAAAATCTCCTTGTTTCTAAACCATAGCTGCTAGCTCTTCTCACAAACTCACAACTCCACCACAATCCTGTTGTAAATTGCCTTACATTTGGTGCTCTGTCCACAGACTCAGGAAAACTCACCCTTTAGCTTCCTCCTTCTCTCCAAGCTTCTACTAAGAAGAGATCACACCTTGAAGCTTTCACACCTTGAAGCTTGATTAGAAATGCTCATATGCCTTGCTTAAATAGGCACTTATCACCCAAGATGTTACAAACACAACCAATGTGGGATAAAAGGTAAATGCAACTACCTTTCAAAAAAATTTAATTCCCACCCAAATACAACTAAGCACCACCACGTGACCCAACAAATATTAAATGCATGATTTAATAAAATATCCACAAACTTTTAGAATTCCACCTACACACCTTGATAAATGGAATGAAAACCATTTAAAATTATTTTTCTATTTATGCCACCTATGCACCTCGAAAATATAGATTCCTTTTTTTCTCCTTTTTCCTTTTTCCTTTTTTATTTTTTTTCCTCTAATTTTCATCACTTTCTCTCTCCTCCAATTGTTTTTTAAAAAAAAATTCCCATGTAATATGCTCCTGCATTAGACTCCCCAAGTAGGGAAAAAAAAGTGTGTCCCACACTTTGATGCCAAAAGAAAGATCTACAACCATCTTCATCTTCACCAAAGGTTTCCACCTCAATAGGGATAAGAAAACCAACATGCACATCATCCACATCTGCATAATTCTGTCAAACACTAGAATATCAACCAACCAATCAGCATGCTCACTCTTAGGAACAAATTGAACATAATGCTTCAACAACAAACCCTCATCCACATTAGCAACTAGTGAATCTACACTAGTATCAACAAACTCCACATCATTAGCAATATGTAGATCTCCATCAACACATGCCAAACTCACAACACCAACCATCTCATTGCTCACAACAAGATGCTCTGCAACACATAACGCATCACCAACAACAACTAGATCATCCATGACCAAGTGTTTTGCAATTTCCATGTCAGACCCAACCAACTGATCATGAAAACCAATGTCTATCCTAGCATCAAAAAGGTTAGGAATATCTTCAGCAAAAACCTCTAGCTACTCTGCAAGTTCTATATCAAACTTCACAAACTGATAAGCAAAACCATCCTCTTCCACCTTGACCTTGCTATGTCATCTTCTCTCAAGAACAAGTCTTCTAACAAACCAAACAACTCTCTTCCAGATTGATAGACTCCAGCTCCGCAAACATCTAAAAAATGCCTTCCTCATCATTTCCTTATCTTGATCAGCCAAACTAGTTTCAAACTGAGAAACCACCTTCTTAGTTCGATCATCCAAACTAGCTTCAACCTGAGAAGACATCATATAAAATTTCCTCTCCACCACATCATGGAGATTTGAAATCATCTTAGGGTCCAATCCTCTTAGAGCCATCTCCTAAAATCTCCATAAACCCTTTGTAAAAAATCCTTCCCATGTTCCTTGTGACAAAACTGAATTGTTTGCAACTCAAATTGCAACCTGCCACCTCGCAACTAAGAGATCTAGGACTCCAAAAAGAAAATCCACCAACAAATCATGATTAACTTAGATCTACTTCTCCAACCCAAGTCCTGGTGCAAATTGCCACAACTTCAATGATCTGTCTACACACTTAAGAAATCCTACTCTAATATCATTTGACATAGTGCAAGGCAGGAGAATCCCCAAAGAAGATGTCCTAGCTCCTAGCAAATAACCACACAACAAAAAAAAATAACAATGCAAGATCTGATATCAAATCACAACTCCTTATTCATAAAATAATTGTTACATGCAATGTGCTAGGTTTTAAGACCTTCCTGGTTATGGCCAAATACAATAGCAATTACAATAATAGTTTTGCAAGATCCCTCAAGATCCAATCCAAACCTAGCTAGTCAAGATCCATACTCTAGTAGAAACCTCCAAGATCTCAACTTGTTCTCACAAGCCACCAAGCAACCTCCTTGTTTCTAAACCATAGCCACTAGCTCTTCTCATAAACTCGCAACTCAACTACAATCCTAATGTAGACTGCCTCACATTTAGTGCTCTATCCACAGACTTAGGAAAACTCACCCTTTAGCTTCCTCCTCTCCAAGCTTCTACTAAGAAGAGATCACACCTTGAAGCTTGATTAGAAATGCTCATATGCCTTGCTTAAATAGGCACTTACCACCCAAGATGTTACAAACACATCCAATGTGGGATAAAAGGTAAATGCAACTGCCTTTCAACAAATATTTAATTCCCACCCAAATACAACTAAGCACCACCACGTGGCCTAACAAATATTAAATGCATGATTTAATAAAATATCTACAAACTTCTAGAATTCCACCTACACACCTTGATAAATGGAATGACAACCATTTTTATTTATTTTTCTATTTATGCCACCTATGCACCTCAAAAATAGAAATTCTTTTTTTTCTCCTTTTTCCTTTTTTTATTATTTTTCCTCTAATTTTTGTCACTTTCTTTCTCCTCCAATTCTTTAAATAAATAAAAAATTCAAATGCAAGATGCTCCTACATCAAAATGTCATAACATATACTCTAGGTACATTGCATTAATGAGTGAAATCTCCAAATCTGACCCATTTGATGTAAAAGAAGCAATAAAACATCAACATTGGAAAGATGCCATGACAAAAGAATATAAATCCATACTTATTAATGATGTTTGGGATATTGCTCCTAGACCCAAAAATAAATTAGTTGTCTCCTCAAAATGGCTATTTAAAATTAAACATGTTATAGATGTAAGTATCAACAAGTACAAAGAAAGGTTTGTAGCAAGAGGATTTTCTCAAAAGGAAGGAATAGACTATGAGGAAACTTTTTCTCCAATACCTAGATATACTTTAGTCAGAACTGTTTTAGCCATTGCTGCATCCAAGGGATGGAAAATTCATCAAATGGATGTAAAGACTAAATTTTTGAATGGTGTTATAGAAGAGGAAGTTTATCTCGAACAACCAAAAGGATTTGAAGTACACAATAAACAATATCATGTATGTAAATTAAAAAAGGCTTTATATGGTTTGAAACAAGCTCCTCGAGCTTGGTATGAATGGATAGATCATCATCTAACTAAACTTGATTTCTCTAAAAATATTACAGGTCCAAATTTATATGACAAGGTAATACAATGGGATATGTTAATTATGGTTCTATATGTTGATGATCTTTTGATTACAGGAGAAGATCATCTAATTAAAAAATGTAAACAAGATCTCATATCTAAATTTGAAATGAAAGACCTAGGAATACTGCACTACTTCTTGGGACTAGAAGTATGGTAGCATTCAAAAGGAATCTTAAATCAAGGGAAGTATACTCTGGACCTACTAAATAGATTTGGCATGTTGGACAACAAGGAAATGAAAAATCCTATGGAAACAAACCTCAAGAAACTAAAAGAAGCAACTAAAGATTTTAAAAGTGTTGATCCTACTCTACATTGACAAATAATTGGTTCTTTAATGTATTTGGTAAACACAAGACCTGACATCTATTATGCTATAAATGTTCTTAGTCAGTTCATGTGCAAATCTAAACAAACTCATTTAGTAGTAGTAAAACACATTCTTAGGTATCTCAATGGTACAATTGGATATGGTCTCAAATACACTAAAATTGAACTAAATCTAAGAGGATATATAGATTCTGATTGGGCAAGAAATTCAAAGAATCATAAGAGCACTTCAGGATGTTGTTTTACCTTGGGTTCAACAATGATATATTGTTTTGGTTGGAAGCAGTCTTCAGTAGCACAGAGTTCTATAGAAGTCAAGTGCATAGTTGCATCTATGGGAGCAAGAGAAGTTGTATGGTTGAGAAAACTTCTATTTGGATTATTTGGGAAGCCACTTCCACCTACTACTATTTATTGTGATAACTAGAGCTACATCAAGCTTTCTCTTAATCTAGTGTTTAATAATAGATCAAAGCACATTGAGATACCATACCACTATGTTCAAGACATGGTTGAGAAGGATGTAATCAAGTTGGAATATATTAGTATAGAGGATCAAATTGTAGACACTCTTTACAAACCACTTGCTAAGACAAAAGTGGAGCATTTTCGTAAAGAACTTGGTATCATTGTAAAATCCAAGGAAATATCTTAGAGAAATTGATTATTGTACATTTTATATATTATAAATTTATAAAACTTGTGTTAATCATTAAGAACTAACAAACTCAAAATGATTTGACTTGTATTAGAAGAATTTGTTGTAAAGTGACATCCTTACAATAACTTGTAGCATGATTCATTTTGCAAAATTGTTTCATGTAAAGGCTTTTTCTTATAAATCAACAACTAGGCATTTGGTATCATTAATTTGATTATCTACAAGTTTATTGTATAAATATATTTTTGGTACTTGGTGAATATCTTGTGCTGATATTTTGATAGGCCAATACCACACTAAGTACTTGGTGATCATTATCCAGTTGATGTTCTGATAGGCCATTACTCTAGAGAGTTTGGTGAATATCATATTGTAGATATTCTAATAGGCCAACTCTCATGTTATATGATGTCAAATATAAGTTGATGAATATCATTTCATTGATGAATCAACCCTTATCAGACATTAAGAAGTCTTCTAATCAAAGGCTTCTTCTATGTATTTTTCTTACTAATCTAAGAGGGAGTGTTAATGTATATATTAGTTAAACATAAATTATAAAGGTTTAACAATGAATATTGTGATTTATTTATGTTATTGTTATATGTGTTTAGATATTAAAATATAATCATACATACATACATTATATATATATATATATATATATATATATATATATATATATATATATATATATATATATATATATATATATATATATGCAGATTTAACTTGCAAACATACCTAAATAAAGTAAATGTGATCAATAACCTTGTTAATCATTATGGTGGTTTATTACTAATCATCAACATTAATAAAGGTATTAGGAGGAGATGTTGAGACATGCCCGATAGACATGTCTCAAGCACGAGTCATGCCTATCGGTCATGACTCATTGTCTACCCTCCCATGTATATATACATTGATCCTTGCTAATTCCAAGCACAATGAACACCCAATTAAAAAACATCTTTAGTGCCTTCAGTGTATTTAGTATAATATAAATTCTCTACATTCCTTGACAACAACTCAGTGTTATATATCATTATTATATTGAAAATAATTTAGAATATTATTTTACTTATAGTCTAATACACTAACACTTTTCAATTTTAGTTTGCCTACCACCTCTACTAAAACCAAATTCTTTGTTGAACCAAAATTGACTATTACTTTGCATATCTTCCAATAAGCTTTGCATGTGGTCCTAAATAGGGTATTTATTTTAGTGGGCTCATGTATGTGTGGAACCTTTAACAAAGTTCTTCACAACATCAAGCTTTGTCCATCATGTGTAGGTCCTACATTTCTAATTGGAGAATCAATGTTTTGACGATCCTCCTTCACTATTGATTAGTTCCTTCTCTCCCCTCCATAAGAGCTTGAGGATTTCTAAGTCCTACTTGGTTATTCACTAAGAGAAGCCCCTATACTTGTTTTATTTTAGACTACAAAGTAAAGTATGATGATAATTATTGTTGACATATCAGTCAAGTTTGTTATTAGTGACACACACTTATTTAGATTTTGTATGGCTACCAAGATCATTGAACAGTCTATAGTGTTTTCCATGTAATTCAGTAGCCACTAAGCTCCATAGTTGCTACCAATTTTTCTGGACTAATTCCAGTAGCTACCAAAAATTTTAGTCATTACCAAGTGTATTTAGTCAGTGTAAAGCCCAACAGTTCAAACCAAGCAAATTTAGTCTAGCAATTCAACTCGAGCATTTCAGTGGTTACAAGCATTGCAGTTTCTACCAAGTTCATAGTTCATGTAATGTGAAGGTAGTGTAAAATGAGCTTATGTGTTTACCAAGTGATTCAATGTATGCCAAGTTACATAGTATCTACTAAGTCACCATTGTAGGCTAAGTTCAAGACTACTTTGAAGTGATCAGTATGGACCAAGCTTCTACATCTATTGAGTGCATGATGATGTCGAGTAATGATATTGGGCACTGAGTATCAGAACTTCACCAAGTTAGTCTTCAGAACCCAAGTGTCTTCATTTGGGCTGACCTTACCATATTTGTGTTAACTTGTATCTTGGCCAAATTTGTAATTTTGCAAAATGGTTTGATATATATATGTGATGTATTGTATCATATCATATATAGATGGAATGAAATGTGTATGTAATGCAAGTGAAAGAATGTGAATATAAGTAGAAAATAAAGATTTATAAAGGCCATATCAGCATAAGGAGAAGTAGTGATAAATCTATTAGAGAAAGGTGATTAGTACAATCAAGGAATCTCTAACAGTAATCAAGTTGTAAGTCAGAGATCTACTGTTTCATCCAAATAGGTGAACCAGTCAAAATCCTTTAACAAGGAAGACTTAACAGTCTTTCTTAAATCTCTTAAAAGAGTGCATACTTCATTGTGTGTTTGTAAGACCTCTAAAAAGGTGGACCTAGCAGTCCTAATTGCTCCTAATAGGGTAGATCATCAGAAGTGATCAATGTAAGCCTTAACAAGCCAACTTTATGCTGCATTATTGAATTTTTGTGGGTATCATTCCCACCCCATTTTTACTTTCTATTTGGAAAGTTTTTGGGTCACCAAATCATTGTGTTCAAGTGTTATGAATTTTTATATTTCCAATTTGTCATGCATGTAATTAGGTTAGATATGATGAACTAAATGGTAATTGGATTATTACAATTAAGATCTATAATTGATAAAGATTTTAGGTTACTAATTCACCTCTCCCCTCTTAGTAACCTAGCATAGTCTTGAATATTTCCAATAATTGGTATCAGAGCTTTGTGGTTCTCAGGAAAAAGTTTGATAGCTTGAGAAAAGATCAAGGATAATGAAGATATTCAGACTTGATAAGGCAATTGACAATAAAAAGTTGGATCTGGAAATGGCCATTGCACAACTCAAGAAAGCTAAGGAACAACTTTCCCAATCCCTTAAAGTAAGAAAGGAACTTGCAAATCAGATGAATGATCATTAGTACATTGAAGAAAGAATTGAAGGCTTATCTTATGGATCAAATCTCCAATTCAAATGAGAAAATCATGAGCCAAAGACAGATCAATAAAATATTAAGGAATGATCTAAATTTAGAAAGACAAATCAATGAAAGACTAAGAAATGAGCTGAGGTATGAAAAGAAAATTAGTAAAAAATTGAAAAATGATCTAAACATTGAAAACCAAATCAATGAAAGAATGATGAAATCTCAAGCAAACATGATTCAACTGAATGAGCAAAACCTCTATAGGCAAAAAGGAAAAGTAGGAATTGAATAGAAAGAAGAAGGTGAATCCTTTGAACACGCTGCTAAAATGAATCAAAGACCTACTTGATATCACTGTGGTAAGTTAGGTCATACATCAAACAAATGTTGGAGTAACGATAAAACAAAATTTAATAGAAAATGCTACAATTACAATCAGCATGGTCATAGGGCTAATGAATGCAAAGAGAAACCAAAATTTGAGGGCAAGTATCACAAGTGCAAGAAACAAGGTCACAAGGCATTAGAATGTAGAACCAAGTCATTCAATCCAGCAGAGCAAATTATGAAAGCAATATTCAGTTGGGACTACAACACTTGGTGTAGATGTCATTACTGTGGAGAATTTGGACACACTAGCATAAATTGTGTTAAACATCACACGAGGAGAAGAGATACCACCATAAGATGTTTCACTTGTACCAAACTTGGTCATCTAGCCAAAAATTGCATGAATATAGGTAAAATTAAAGATGAAAAGAAGGCAAAATAAGATAAAATTCAAAAGCAAATGAGGTAGCTGTTAGTCTCAGATTGGTTTTGACAATTGAGTGTCAACACACTTAACCAATTCTCAAGATGATTTCGAGTATAATACAAAAGCCGAGCTATAGTGTGTGCCAAGCTAGAGAATTCAATAGGTGCCAAGTGAACTTTAGGTGATAAGTGATCTTTCGTTGCTGAGCGAAGTTCAAGTGCTGAGTCACTATAGGTGTCGAGCAAAGTATAGATGTCGAGTGAAATAGAAATGCTATAGATGTCGAGTGAGATATAATTTCTATATGTGTCGAGCATCAATAACTAGTAAGTTCCAAGTAACATAGAATCAACCTATGAATTTGTACCTTCACAAACTTAGATGTAAACCATTTTTGAAGCCAACATAGGGTGAATCTTGAAGGATCTTGAAGATAAGATTGAATCTTTTGCATTACCTATGTAATCAACATGCAACCAATAAGAAAAATGGAGAAGGCATGCAACCAATAGGAAAAGTGCAAGAAATGAGTGGGAAATGAAGATTTAATATTGATCGTAGATTCATACCTAACCCTAAGTCTTTGAAATCTTTAAAAGGAGGAAAAAACCCCATTGTATGCATGAGAGAGAAGTGTATGGGTGAATTATAGCAAAGTGCAAAAGGGTGAAAAGACTTAGTGAAGAATAGAGTAGCATTGTAGAATCTAGTTGATCAAGAACAGAGTATCAAAACTTTGAAGAGTGACATATCAGATCAAGCAAGAATCAAAGCAGTCAAAGTAGAACAAGGATCTAGAATCAGCAATTGAGGATTGCAAGTCATCAGGTCAAGCCTTTCTAATACTCTCTAGAAATTGTATTAGGAATGAAAACCCTATGGACATAGGTTGGCTTAGCAGCCATTTGTAAATCCTTTAACAAGGTGGCATTCCAAGTGAATCTACTAAAGTCCTTTAACCAGGCTTACTTTTAGCAGGGTAGTTAAATCCTTTAACCAGGTCACTTTTAACAGGGTGTAAAGTCTTAAATAGGATAGGCCTTTCATAGGGAAGACCAGTGGAAGTGGTCAAACATTGTAACCTTGAACAATTACATATTGTTGTAGTGATACTTTGTGGGTGTCATCCCCACCCCATTTTTACCTTCTTATTTTGTAGGGTTTCTGGGTTACCAAATCTTGTGTTATGTGTTTTCATGCATGTCTTTTACTTTCATGTTTATTAGATGAATGAGATGCATGCAAATGTTATCAGCTAAAAGATTTTAAATAGGGTTGAAGTTGGTTACTTCTGATTCACCCCCCCTCTTAGAAGTAAATCTTCCCACTTGTAAATTCCAACAATTGGTATCAGAGCTAAGTTATCACAAGGAGAAGCCTTATAGCTTAGAGAAAAGATCTGGAAATGGAAGTCTACAAACTTGGGAAGATCATAGAGAATCGAGAAATTGATATACAACTTGCTTTACATGCTTTGGAAGAAGCTAGAGAAGAACTAAGAAAATCCTTAAAGAGAAGAAGAGAGATTGCCATAGCTGAGAATGATACATAGTATAAGGAGATTGACACCTCAAACCTATTTTCAAATGGAGATTCCAAAGAGTTTGATGCAATAATAGCAAACCTGATGGAGAAGAATAGAGCTGAAGTAGAATAAATTAGAACACTCAAGCTTGAACAAGAATGACAAGCTATGATGCTTTGTGAGGTGACTGAATAGAAGAAAAGAGCCATTGAAGACAAGGCTATGCTAGAAGAAGAAAAGAGAAATCTTGCCAACAAACTAGAAGAAAAGTCAATTGAGCTTGCAAGAATTTCAAACATATAGCTAGACACCTTGAGTCAGATGATGAATGCACATCATGAACCAAATAGAAAGGATATTAAGATCTCTACACTGAAGATGTAAAATGACCTAAAAAGAGAAAAGGAGATTGTAGAGAGCTTCAAAAAACCTAATGAGGCCATCAAGTACTTTGAGTAGCTACTAAAATCACCAAGGGATAGTAATGATACTTCAGGACTAGGATACACCAACACTGAACAAGGAGAACCATCCAAGAGTGTAGAAGAAAGGAGTAACAAAGGTAAGAACACTAAACCTACTTTTCATTTCTATGGTAAAAAGGGGCATACCTATAATGTGTGTAGGAGCAAGAATGCCCATCAACATGACAAACCTAAGAATGCAAGTCATTGTCATAAGTGCAAAAAGAAAGGACATCATGTTGGAATATTCAAATGGGAAGAATGCTTCTAAGAGGGGGGGGGTGAATCAGAAGTACTAGCCTTTAGCCTATTTTAAATCCTTAATAACATATAACTAAAATTATCATGCATGCATATAAACATTAAACAATCATGAGAAACAAAAATGCATCACCATATAACACTTGAGATTTTGGTAACCCAGAAACCCTCCAGGAATAAGAAAGTATTTAATCACCTTTCTAAAGGATCTACAAAATAGTTGTTAAGCTAACCTATCAACATAGGGTTTCCTTTCTAATACAATGGCTAAAGAGTATTAGGTATAACAAACCTGATAGCTTACAATCCTTGATTGCTGAATACAGACACTTGATCTACTTTCTCTGATCTTGATCCTTCTGAGATCTAATATTTGTTTATATCCCTTGCTTTGTTCTAATCAATTGAATGTCTAACTACTGCTCTCTTCCTCTAAGTCTTTTTACTCTTCACTTTGAACTCCACTATAGTTTCCCCATACACTCCTTCATCCATTCCTAATACAATGAGATTTCATCTTCCTTATAAAGACATTTGAAGACTTAGGGTTAGGTGTGGATCTACGATCCATATTGAATCTTTGTTTCCCACTCATTCCTTGCACTTTTTTTATTGGTTGCATGCCTTCTTCATTTTTTAAATTGGTTGCATGTAGTTTGCATAGGAAAAATAAAAGATTCGATCTTATCTGTTTGATCCTTCTAGATCCTTCAATGTTGGCCATAAAAATGGTTTACATCTAAATTAGTAAAGTTACAAAATCATATGTGCATTCTATGTTACTCGACACTTACTAATTTTTGATGCTCGGCACATGTAACAAAACTATCTCACTCAGCTCCTGTTGCATTTCTATTTTTCTTGGCATCGTCTGTGACTTGACACTTAAATATCACTCAGCTCTTGTATCATGCTCGGCACCTAAGTCACTCAACACTTGATCTTCACTTGACACCTGAAGGCTTCTCGGCACTTGATCTTTACTCGACACTTTAAGGTTGCTCAGCTTCAATGTAGAAAGTGGTTAAGTGTGTTGGCACTCAAATGTCAAAACTATTCTGAGACTAACAATCTCCCCTTTTGACATGAGTGTCAAAAACACTTAACTAATCATTATTTATTTGACCTTATGAGTACATTCACTAATTTGCTCAGTATATATATAGAGGTTAAAAAAAATTGATCAAAATCTTGTAAGAAACAATATATACTAAAAAATTATTGTAACTCCCCTTGAGTTGATTGTGCCATTATCTGTTATGTCTTCGTAACCAAAATTATTGTGCTGGTCTCATGCTAAATGCTGATATAACATTATATCTCCCCCATTCTCTTTATCTCCCCCTTTTTGACACTTATGTCAAAGGGTTCTAAGGGTTAAGACCATATTTTTCCAAAAATGTACTATTTACCTCAATAATCATCTTGAGAGAAGCATCCCAATTACTCAAAGCAATTTCAAGAGATTTGTACTGGATGGTAGTCTCTACAACAAGATGAACAAGACCATCTAAAGTAGAAAAATTAGGGTCTTTCTTTAGAACATTTTTTGCATAGGCTTGTGCCTTATGGAGGATTTCCAACTGTGGGGTGATGGAAGATTGAAGCTATAGAAATATGGCTTTGATGGTGCTCTCTTCTGTTGTCAATTCAGCCAATTCCTTTTGAGTACAAAGTGTTTGAGAAAAATGCTTCTCACTTTGAGTTGGATCCTTAGGTAGCTGCATGCTTGAAATATTCAAATTCCTCTCCAAGCTCATTATCCTCTGGCTAGTCTCTTGTGTGAAATATGAGAAGTCACACAACTTTTTGTACAATGAGAATATATTCTCAAGTACCTATTTGACCTTTTCAATTTTCTTGGCTAGTTCAACTTGTGATAGTGCTATTTAATTTTCAATTTTCTTGTTTACTTTCCCTTGAAATTTCTTTTTGGACAATTCCATTAGTTTTACATTGTTCTCTTGGTCTTCACTTTGTACCTGGTCCACTATATTGGCTAGTTGTTCCATTATGGGCTTTGTTTCATCAGGTACCTATAAATTGAAAGCATCTAGAAATATATCCTTAATTTCTACTAATGCTTTCCTTTGTTTGTACTCATATCTAAGTACCTCTTGCTTCTTCTTCCTTTCAAGTGCCTCTTGCACTTCAGTCATTTGGGCAATGGTCATGGTGTCAAAGTCATACCTGGGAATGACTATATCTTCATCAAGAGTAGGGTCTCCATAGTGAAGTACCCTTGCAACCTTGGTATAATTTGAGCTTGGTATAGATATTTGCAATGGTACTGCAGAGCTTGGTTGCTGTGAAGTTTTAGTGGAAGTCCCTGTTCTAGGCAAGTTGGCCAATGTTTGAATTGTCTGATGCTCCTTCTCCTTAGGGCTCTCCTCTTCCTTGTCCTATTCTTTTCTACCTTGATCAATGATAGTTATCTTAGGCAATGCACCTTGTGTTTGTGTTGTAGATACAGAGGTATCTCTCTATCTAGTTTTCTCTTTTGTTGTCTCTCCTGCAGTTGTACTTACTGAAGTGTCAACCTTAGTAGTTGTATCTTTGACTTCGTGCTCTTTAGGTTGAGTACTAGTAGCTGTAGGAATTTGTGAAGGTGGTTCTTGTGGATTCACCTTTTCCTTGGTAATTTCAACTACTGCCTTCTGCAATTCATCTACACTCACCAAAATAGGGCTACTGCACAACTGTGATTGCAATGTTTTTTGCTGAAGAATCTTCTTGAGATCCTTTATAGTGAGTGGATTGATGTTCTAACAAGAGGTGTCAAAAACATCCTTTATTGTTATGGATTCTACAAGTATAGTTGAAGTATGTGGAGGACTAGGTGGTGGCAATTGGGTGTCTTGGACACTCTGTTCTTGTTGCTACTCCTCAACTGTTGCCTATTCACCTTCTTGGGCATCTTTCTCCACATCTTCCTCTTTTTCACTTTCATCAATATCTTCTTCTTCTTCATTTCTCCCTTCAAAAGGGTCCTCTTCTCCCTCCTTTCTTATAGTCACTCCATAGATTACCTTCCATATTTGTGTTGATTTATTGACAACATCTTCAATTTGATTCTGCAGGATACTAAAGGCTCAGTATTTAGGTGCAAATTTGCTTGCATATTTTTTTCTTTCCTTACTAATTTGACCTTTTGTAAGGTCTAGCATTACACAAGCCAAATTTGACTCTCTTATTTCCTTTTCCATTTTGAGGCAGTAATGCCACTTACTCACAATTAATGTGCTTAGCTTCTTGGGTATTGAGTCATCAAGTTCAAGTGGAGTAGTCTTGAACTTTGCCATCATAGTCTAGATGAACTCCTCAACTGCATTTTTTTGTTCTATAGACAACTTATTGAGCTTTATGGTCTTAAGACTAGACAAATCTGTATTATCTCTAATATCATTACAAATGCTTTCTAATCTAGATGAAGTGGAGTGTCTTACCATTCTAAATTGTTCTTCATCAAATTTTGTTTCTTCTTCCTCTGATTCCTGTGGTGCAATAGACTTTCTTTTCTTCTTCTTTGCAGGCCCACCTTGCTCTATTGCCTTCTTCTTTTCTTGTTCCTTGTCTTCTTTGGCTATTCCCCTTGTATATGCCCTTGTAGTTAACTTTACTGGGCTAGGTTTTGTCACAGTTTTCTATGCCTTAGACTGTGCAACTAGTTGTTCTTTTCTTTCCTTTTCTTGGGCTCAACCTTGGGTGCATCCTTCTCTGCACTTTCCTCTTCTTCAACATCTTCACCCATGCCTTGGGTTAATGTAGGTGGTCCTTGCTCTTTCTCTTCTTCATCTTCTTCATCCCCTTCTATTTTTCCTTCACCAAGTTTTGCCTTTAGCTTTTTAACCAATTTATCCTTTTTCTTGAGTGTGGAGGCATTCTTTAACTCCATATCCACCTTTTACCTTACCACATCATAAGTGCCAAAGTGTGGGACACTCTTGTCTATCTCTTCTGCCAATAATGTAGTTATTTTTGTAGATGCTTCATCTATGTTGATCTCATAACCAAGAGGCCTTAACCATCTCACTCTTGGTATGATGGCTTGTACATAGGTATAGTTAATATCTACAAGAAAACAAACATCATTTACATGTTTCTCCACTAAAGAAACTAGAATCCTGAGTCTTTGCTTCATTGATTTCTTAAAATCTTCAAAATAACTTGTCATCAGTGTGTTAAAATTGTCTCCCATTTGTTCTATATATTCATTAATTTGGACTATGATAGTTCTATCATTTCTCTATGCAACTTTTCCAAAAGAACGAAATTCATTCTGAACATAGAAGAATATACAAACCAAAATTGCACCAAATTTGCATTGGGCACCCTTTGTCCTTCTTATAGCTGCTAAGTTTTCATTAATCTATTGAAGTTGCAACTCTACAAGATCATAAGTATGATCCTTTTTCACCAATTTGTAGCCTACATCTATTGCAATACAAGGCACACTATTGAGTCTACTGGATTGATAGAATTTATGGGCAATAACTCTAACAACAAATTCAACTAGAGGATCTTGAATGGTGTCAATTGTAATTCCTTTTTATTCCACTTGGCACCAATTTTTTTCTCAATAACCTCCTTGGATTCACTTCTCAAGGTCTTGTACCGATCTAGGGTAGGATATCCAGTTACCCTATGAATGATTCTTTTCATGATCTTTATGGGAACATCTTCTAACCACAGACTACCATCATGAATTCTACTTAACACAAGTCTAATCCATTCTGTCTTAAATACGGTGGGAAAACCCAAAGCTCATGTTAAACCCTTCTTCTTAGTAATTTTATGTTCATCCTTCAAAACTCCATCGACACACAACTTCTCATAGGCTTCCCTTATTTCCATATCTCCTATGGCTCCTATCTTATAGTTATAACATCTCCTTACGTCCTGAACCATTACAACTTTTGGGGGTATGCAGGAAAGGGCTCTAACAAGATCATTCTTATATGCAACTTTAGGGATGGGGTAGAAATTAGGTTGCTTAACCTCATTAGATACTAGTTGGACCTCAAACGACTCTTTGTGATGGGTTTTCTTAGAACTTGAAGCCATTTGTGCAAACTAGGGTTTCCTTTACAAAGAAATATGAAACTGTGTAGCTTGGCACAAATGAAAATACCCTAAGATTGATGAAAATGCATTGTAAGAGGTTGGAATCTGCTTGGAACATTGGATTCTCTTCTATGAAATCACTCCACTTTGTTTCTCTTCTTTGCTTCTTGTTCACGATGAAGAAAAATGATTAAAATTGCAATAATATACCCTATTTCCATTGCATTAAATGCTCAACTACCCACTCAGCTTCTGAAGGATTTTTAACATTACTCGGCTTGCACTACATTTCCACTTCACTCAGCTTCCATTGGAGCTACTCAACCTGGCATCAATCATCAACTCGGTCGTTGTTAGGAACTCGACACCCACTAGAGTTTTACTCGGCCTCTGAGGACAACTTGGTAGTTTTATAAGAATATTCATATTATGACTTGGCATCTTTACTTATGCTGATTTCTTTCAGTACTTCTTTATCTTGGGACCAGTGTATGATATAACTTTGTATATCAGTCCCATGCATCTATTCATGTTTAGTTTGATGAAGTGTGATCACTTGACCCATTGGGTGAAGTGATCCCTTCACTTGATGTGTTGCACTCATCTTTCTTCTTCCAAGTCTTATTCATTTGTCCTCTTATTTTTTCAACATCAATATTTTCTTTTCCTTTGTTGGCTTTAGTTTTTGGTGCTATTGACCTTGTAGGACAGTTTTTGCTGATATGACCAATTTTCAAGCAGCTAAAACAAGTAGTTTGACTTAGCCACTTGCTATAATTTCCTTTGAAGTGTGTCCTATACAATTTTTAGGGATATGTCTGTATTCCTGACAATAATGATAGCTATACCTGGTGTTGTAATCCCAATAGTAGTGATTTTCATTTCCTTTTGTTTTTGCTGGTTGATTTGATGTCCACATAGACTTTGATCTGCATTCAAAGGCTCTATGTCCATACTTCTTGCAGTTGTAGTAGTGACCTTCAAATCTTGGTGTCTTAATAGTCCCAGTTCTACATTGATGTGCTTGATGTCCTTGCTTCTTACACTTATGACAATAGCTTGCACTCTTAGGCTTATCATGTTGATGGGCATTCTTGCTTCTGCATACATTAGAAGTATGTCCTTTCTTACCACAAAAATGACAGGTAGGTTTGGTGTTCTTACCTTTGTTGTTTCTTTCTTCTATAGTCTTGGATGACTCTCCTTCTTCAGTGTTGGTATATCCTAATCCTTAAGTGTCATGGCTAGACCTTGGGGATTTCAGTAATTGCTCAAAATACTTGATGGCTTCACTTGACTTGTTGAGATTCTCTGTTCAATTCATTATCTATTTTTTCATTCTGCATCTTTAAAGTGGAGATCTCATTATCTTTCATATTGAGTTCATGATGAAGGTTCATCATTCAAGAAAGTGTATTCATCTACATGTTTGAGATCCTTGTTAATTTAGTACATTTTTCTTCAAGTCTATTTGCAAGATTCCTTTTGTCATCTTCCATCATGACTCTATCCTCAAATGCTCTTTTCTTTTGTTCAGTGATTTCACCTAACATTATGGCTTGTGATTCATGTTCCATCTTTAGAGATTTTATCTCTTCTACTTGAACTTTGTTTTTCTCCATCAGTTCTACTATTGCTGCATCAAACTCTTTAGTGTCTCCATTGGCAAACACTTGTGTGGTATCAATCTCCCTGTAGTTTATATCATTTTCAGCTATGGCTATCTCCTTTCTTCTTTTCAAGGATTTTCTTAGTTCCTTTCTAGCTTCCTCTACCTTATGTAGAGTGAGATGCACATCTATCACTTGGTTCTCAATGATCTTTCCAAGTTTGAAAACTTCCATCTTTAGATCTTTTCCTCTAAGCTGTTAGGCTTCTTTTTGAGAGAACTTTTCTCTGATACCAATTGTTGGAATATTCAAATGGGAAGAATGCTTCTGAGAAGGGGGGGGATGAATCAAAAGTACTAGCCTTTAGCCTATTTTAAATCCTTAATAACATATAACTAAAATTATCGTGCATGCATATAAACATTAAACAATCATAAGAAACAAACATGGATCACTACATAACACTTGAGATTTTGGTAACCCAAAAACCCTCTAGGAATAAGAAGGTAAAACTAGGGTGGAGATGATACCCACAAAATCACTACAACAATGATGTTTGACCACTTCTGATGGTCTACTTTGTTAAAGGCCTATCCTATTAAAGGCTTTACACTGTGTCAATAGTGACCTGGTTAAAGCATTTTATCACCTTTTTAAAGGATCTACAAAATAGCTGTTAAGCTAACCTATCAACATAGGGTTTCCTTTCTAATACAATGGCTAAAGAGTATTAGGTATAATAAACCTGAAAACTTACAATCCTTGATTGTTGAATATAGGCACTTGATCTGCTTTCTCTGATCATGATCCTTCTGAGATCTAATATTTCTTCATATCCCTTGCTTTGTTCTAATCAACTAAATGTCTAACTGCTGCTCTCTTCCTCTAAGTCTTTTTACTTTGAACTCTGAACTCCACTATAGTTTCCCCATACACTCCTTCATCCATTCCTAATACAATGAGATTTTGTCTTCCTTATAAAGACATTTGAAGACTTAGGGTTAAGTGTGGATCTACAATCCATATTGAATCTCTATTTCCTACTCATTCCTTGCACTTTTGTTATTGGTTGCATGCCTTCTTCATTTTTTTAATTGGCTACATGTAGTTTGCATAGGAAAAATAAAAGATTTGATCTTATCTATTTGATCCTTCTAGATCCTTCAATGTCAGTCATAAAAATGGTTTACATATGAATTAGTGAAGTTACAAACTCATATGTGCATTCTGTGTTACTCGGCACTTACTAATTTTTTATGCTTGGCACATGTAAAAAAACTATCTCACTTGGCTCCTGTTGCATTTCTATTTTTCTTGGCATTGTCTATGACTTGGCACTTAAATATCACTCAGCTCTTGTATCATGCTTGACACCTAAAGTCACTCGGCACTTGATCTTCACTTGGAACTTGAAGGCTTCTCAACACCTATAGATCACTCAGCACCTGAAGGCTACTCAGCACCTGAAGATCACTCAACACTTGAAGGCTACTCAGCTTCAATGTAGAAAGTGGTTAAGTGTGTTGGCACTCAAATGTGAAAACCATTCTGAGACTAACACATCAAGCACACAACTACAGGACTAGGACTATCTGAACACCAAAATTTGAAGGTCATCGCTACAATTGCAAGAAGTATGGACATAGATCTTTTGAGTGTAGATCAAAGCCTATGTGGACACCAAACCAGGTTGCAAGGGAAGGTAACCATGGACATCACTATAATTGGTACTACAACACTAGGTATAACTATCATTACTATCAAGAATATGGACACATTCCTTAAAATTGCATATAGGCACATTTGAGAGGGAACTACAATAGATGGTTGAGCCAAACCACATGTTTCAATTGCTTGAAGTTTGGTCATATCAGTAGGAATTGCCCAACAAGGTCAAAGGCACCCAAATCAAAGAACAACAAAGGAAAAGAGAAGGTATATGTTGAACACATCAAAGGAGAAATGCATAAGATATGGAAGAAGAAAGATGAGTGTAGCACATCAAATGAAGGGATCACTTCACCTAATAGGTTAAGTGGTCGCACTTCATCAAACTAAGCAAAGAAAAGGCATGAGGGACTAATTTATAAAGCTTTATCATACATCATTTCCTAAAACAAGCAAGTACTGAAAAGAAGAGATCAGCAAGAACAGAGATGCAAAGTTAAAATTTTCAAGATTTTGCAAGTATTGCCAAGTTGCCCTCAAATGTTGAGTAAAATACTAGTGCATGTTGAGTTAATTGTCAAAACAGAAGGAGCCGAATGATTAATTGGAGTTGAGCTAATAGTAGAAGTTGAGTAAAGAATACTCCTACGAAAGTTGAGTGGTGAAAAGGCAATGGAAGCTAACTAATGTAGAATCCTTTAAAAGCTTAATGGGTAGCTGTAACACACTAAGCATTAAATGTAATGAAAATAGGGTATATTATCATGTTTTGAATCATTTTTCTTCATCACAAATAAAGAGCAAAGATGAGAAAGAGTGCAAAGCAAGTCCAAAGTAGAGAATCCAGTGTTTAAGCAAATTGTAACAACATTTTAGTATGATTTCATCAATTTTGAGGTATTTACATTTGTGCTGAGCTACACAATTTCATATTTTCTTTGCACACAAACCCTAGAGTGCAAAAATGGCTTCTAGCTCTAGGAAAACTCAAGAGAAGGAACCATTTGAAGCCTAGCTAGTGTCCAATGAGGTGAAACAACCTGATTTCTACCCAATACCAGAGGTAGCATATAGAGATGACCCAGCTGGAGCCCTATCTTTCATAACCCCCAAAGTAGTTATGGTTCAGGATGTAAGAAGATGTTACAATTGCAAGATTGGAGCTATAGGTGACATGGAAATGAGGGAAGCCTATGAGAGACTATGTGAAAATGGACTGTTAAAGGAAGAATACCAAATTATTGAGAAGAAAGGTTTGATGTGAGCCCTAGAATTCCCCACCATTTTCAAAATTGAATGGATCAAACTAGTGCTAAGCTAAATACATGATGGAAGCTTATAGTTGGAGGATGGCCCAATAAAAATTACAAAGAGAATTGTATATAGAGTGACAGGGTACCCAACCCTAGGTTAGTCAAAGACCCTTAGGAGCGATTCCAAGGAGGCAATTGAGAAGAATACTATTCTTAAGTGGAACAAGAGAGGGATGAAAATTGATACTATTCAAGACCCTCTTGTTTATTTTTCTATCAAAGTCATTGCACATAAATTCTACCAATCCAATAGACTCAACAATGTGCCTTGCATTGCAGTGGATGTTGGTTATAAAGTGGTGAAAAAGGATCATACTTATTATCTTGCAAAACTGCAACTACAATAGATTATTGAGAATTTAGCAAAAATTAAGAGAACCAAGGGAGACCAATGCAAAATTTTGTGCTATTTTGATTTGTATATTATTTTATGTTCAGAATGAGTTTCCTTCTTTTGAAAAAGTTGCATGGAAAACTAATAGGTCAATGATAGCTCAAGTTAATGAATACATAGAGCAAATGGGAGCTAATTTTGAGACCTTAATGACTAGCTATTTTGAAGACTTCAAGAAGTCAATGAAGAAAAGGCTAAGAATTCTATTTTCCTTAGTAGAGAAACATGTAAATGATGTAGGTTTTCTTGTAGATATTGACTATAAATACATTCAAGTTGTCGTACCAAGACTGAGATGGTTAAGACCTCTTGGCTATGAAATTAACATGGATGAAGCATCAACAACAATAACTACATTATTAGCAGAGAAAATAGACAAGGATGCACCACATTTTTGAACCTAGGACATGGTGAGATCAAAAGTGGATATGGATTTAAAGACTATGTCCACTTTGAAAAAGGAGGATAAACTTGTTAAGAAACTAAAGGCCAAATTTGGTGAGGGCACTGCAGAAGTAGAAGAAGAAGAAGGTAAAGAAGTCAAGGATGATGAGAAGGAACAAGGTCAGGGGCCACTTGCTATAACCCAAGGTATGGGGGAAAATGTTGAAGAGGAGGAAGGAGCTAAGTAGGAAGCACCAAAGCTAGAGCCCAAGAAAAGAAAAGCTCAAAAATAGTCAGTTGTACAACCCAAGGGGAAGACAAAGGCAACAAAGCCAAGCCCAGTCAAGCCAACTATAGGGGTAGATACCAGGGATACAAATCAAGTGGCTAAGGAACAAGAGAAGCAGAAGGAAACAGAACAAGGAGGGCCTATAGAGCAAAAAAAAAAAAAAAAAGTATGTTGCACTGATGTAGTACCATTGTAGATTTTAGCACCAGGCTTGAGCTCCACCAAGGTCTTAAGGATACTTCACAATGGAGACCTTGCACTTGATGAAGAAATAGTCATACCTAGCTATGTATCTAGAAAAATGAATTTAGCATATATAAATGAAGTGGAAGAGGCACTTGAGAGAAGGAAGAAATAAGAGACACTTAGAAATGAGTATAGATAGAAGCAAGCACTTATGGAAATCAAAGACATATTTCTTGATGCATTCAACTTGCAAGTACTTGATGAAACTCATCCCATCATGGAGCAATTTTCCAACATAGTGGACCAAGTATAGAATGAAGACCTTGAAACTAATGTTAAATTATTAGAATGGTCAGAAAAAGAGTTTCAGATGAAAGTCAATGAAAAGATATCTAGTGAAATAGCACTTTCACAAGTAGAATTGGCTAAGAAGGTTGAAAAATTGAAAATAATACTTGAGAATGTATTCTCATTGTACTCCAAGTTGTGTGACTCATCATATTTCACACAAGAAACTAGCTAAAGGATACTGAGCTTGGAACAAAATCACACAGCTACCCAAAGATCCAGCTTAGAGTGAGAAGAATTTTGCAACTACACTTCACACATAGAAAGAGTTAGTTGTATTGACAAAAAAAGAGGCCAATATCAAGGCCACATTGATAAAAATTTAATCCTCCATTACCCCACATTTAGAAGTACTCCATAAGGAATAGGTCTATGTAGAAAATGTTCTAAAGAAAGATCCTAATCTTTCTACTTTAGAAGGCCTTATACATCTTGCAACAGAGATAGTCATCCAACACAAATCATTGAAAATTTCTTTAGATAATTTGGATTCTTCTTTGAAGATAATTATGGAAGTAAATAAAACATTTTTGGAAAAATATTCTATTCATTCTTAGGACCCTTTGACATAAGTGTCAAAAAGGGGGAGATATTGTGTAAATAAAAAGGGGGAGATATAATGTTTTTGGGGAGATGTAAATAAGAATGGGAAATAATACATTCTTTGATGGAAGTAATAAAGAATATCCAAAAGGAGAGATATTAAAATTCAAATTTTGAGGAAGTGATAAGGGAATAAAGGAAAAGGGATGCAAAACTGCCATAAGATGTGAAAGGGGAACAGATACAAAGTACAAGTAGAAATAGGGTACATGGAAATAGAGGCAAAAGAATGATAAGGGAGACAAGGCAAAGAGTATCAGATACATCAGCATGAGAAAAATTCAGCATAAGAGTTTTGGTTATAGAATTGACACATCAGCTCAAGGGGAGTTACAAGATTTCATGGTATACAAAATTTTTGAACAAGTTTTTAAAGTTTTGCACATATGCCGAACATAATATATAGTATACTCATAAATATTAGATGCATAATATTTAGTTAAGTGTTTTTGCCACTCATGTCAAATCAGGAGATTGTTAGTCTCAAATTGGTTTTGACAATTGAGTGTCAACACACTTAACCAATTCTCAAGATGATGCCGAGTGAAATTTAGGTGTTGAGTGATCTTTAGGTGCCAAGCAAAGTGTTGGGTGATGCGATGCGCTCCCCTTCCCACAGGTGGTTAATTATGTGGTGTTCCATGTTCACTAACAGTCATGGCTTTTGGTGCAATGGCAAGTGGGCCCAACAATTGGTATCAGAGCCTGGTTTTGGCCTAGTCATGGGTTCAAATCTTCCCAGTGCCTTGCCGACCCGCGCATACCAGGTATGCGCGTCAAGGGGGAGATTTTTGGGTGATGCGACGCGCTCCCCTGCCCACAGGTGGTTAATTATGTGGTGTTCCATGTTCACTAACAGTCATGGCTTTTGGTGCAATGGCAAGTGGGCCCAACACAAAGTTCAAGTGCCAAGTCACTATAGGTGCCAAGAAAAGTATAGATACTGAGTGAAATAGAAATGCTATAGATGTTGAGTGAGATAGAATTTCTATATGTGTTGAGCATTAGCAACTAGTAAGTGCCAAGTAACATAGAATTAGCATATGAGTTTGTACCTTCACAAACTCAGATGTAAACCATTTTTGAAGCCGACATAGGATTAATCTTGAAGGATCTTGAAGATTAGATTGAATCTTTTGCATTACCTAAGTAATCAGCATGTAGCCAATAAGAAAAATGGAGAAGGCATGCAACCAATAGAAAAAGTGCAAGAAATGAATAGGAAATGAAGATTTAATATTGATCATAGATTCATACCTAACCCTAAGTCTTTGAAATATTTAAAAGGAGGATGAAATCCCATTGTATGTGTGAGAGAGAAGTGTATGGGTGAATTATAGTGAAGTGAAGAAGGGTGAAAAGACTTGGTGAAGAATAGAGTAGCATTATAGAATCTAGTTGATCAAGAACAGAGTATCAAAACTTCAAAGAGTGACATATCAAATCAATCAAGAATCAAAGAAATTAGAGCAGAACAAGGATCTAGAATCAACAATTGAGGACTGCAAGTCATTAGGTCAAGACTTTCTAATAATCTCTAATACTTTCTAATCCTTTAACTAGGTCACTTTTAATAGGGTGTAAAGTCTTTAACAGGACAAGCCTTTCATATGGAAAACCATTGGAAGTGCTCAAACATTGTAACCTTAAATAGTTACATATTGTTGTAGTGATACTTTGTGGGTGTCATCCCCACCCCAATTTTACCTTCTCATTTTAGAGGGTTTCTGGATTACCAAATCTTTTGTTATCTATTTTCATGCATGTCTTTTACTTTCATGTTTATTAGATGAATTAGATGCACGTGAATATTATCAGCTAAAAGATTTTAAATAGGGTTAAAGTTAGTTAGATTCACCGCCCCTCTCAAAAGTAAATCTTCCCACTTGTAAATTCCAATAGTAGCAATGGATTCCTAAATCTACTGAGGATGCTAGTCTAAGTAATGATGGTATTATTCAAGATACGAAGGGATCATTGAGGAAGATTGGTATTAGATATCACTAAGTTACCTTCTCTATCAAGTAAGGTTGAGTCATGGAATCTACTAAGCAAGGTCAGGAGTAACAAGACTGGTTATTGAGTCACAAAGTCTTCAACATGTAATCAATAGAATAGTGGATGACAAGCTATCAAGCATGATGTCAAGCATGATGCCAACTTAGCTACCTTCATACCAAGCATTAATGGTGAAGCTTTACCAAAAAGCATGAAATCAAACTCATTTCTCATCATGAAATCTAAGTGCTATTGCAAAGAAGCGGTTTACAATGTCATCAAAGTAACTTTAAGCAAATTTGTAGCAAGTTATCAAGGTTCTCATAGTTTACCAAGTAAAATGGCATCTATTAGTAGTAACAAAGTGAAGAGAGGGTCTGAGATGTTGTTTCAAGGAGTCGAGTGGAAAGTGTCAGATTTCAAACTTTTTCCCGTGGTTGCAAAAACCCTAGACCCTAGCAGAGCTTAATCGCAAATCCCTCCCAAGGTACTCCTTATTAACGATATTTGTACTCATTTCAAGTGCTTTATTCAACAAATTTGTACCCTAGAAATGGATGATGCCCTAGGTGAATTGTGTGTTAATGGAATTCTTAAACTTGAGCATAAGCATTTAGAAGAAAAAGGTTTAATGCATATTCCCCACATGCCTCGATGTTTTCAAATTAAATGGATTAGATACATTCTAAGCTGGGTGCATAATGGTCAACTATGGCTTGAGAAACCAGTTATGATTACAAAGAAAATGATTCATTGCATGACTGGCCTACCCATGGTCACCAAAGCTAAAACCACTAAAATCATAGGTCAAGATGAGCTAGAAAAGAAAACCCTAGTAGAGTGGGACAATAGAGGCATGAAAATTAGTAGTTTGATAGATCCATAGGTAAAATTTTAGATTCATGTTATAGCACATAAGATATATAGTTCAAGCTGCCTTAACAGTGTATCGTGTGAAGCTATGGACTTAGCTTATAATGTGGTGAAAAATAATCTATCTTATGACTTGCTAGATCTGTTGTTGAAGAAACTCAACAAAAACATGGAAAGTATCAAGACATCCAAGAATAATACATGTAAATTTAGTTCACTTTTGACTTGTTTGTTCTTTTATGTTCAAAAGTTCTTCCCTTCCAAAGGCACGGTAGTATGGAGAAAAGATGCGCCTATATTATACCAGATAATTGAATACATTGTAGAAATGGGAGAGAACTATGTCAGCATTATGGACAACTAATTTGAAGTGTTCAAAGAGAAAATGAACAATAGTTCCAAGATACCTAAGAAGTTAGTTGAGGATTACAAAGATGATGTGTGCTTTATGGTAGATTGTGACAGAGTTTACATCCAAGCAGTGAATCCTAGAATTGTGTGGGTAAAACCTTTTCCTTATGAGATAAATATTGATGAAGTAAAGGATATTATTGAAGCTCTAGTTAATGAACCTATTGATCCAAAGGAATCATACTTTGGAACCTATTATGAAGCTAAGGAAAGGATATAACTAGAGATAAATCTCCCTTAGGCAGTTAACAAAGGAAAGAGGAGAATAGCTAAATTGAAAACTACCTCACCTCTCATGTTAAATAAAGGCAAAAGAGAAGATGTAGAAGAAGCAGAGGATGAAGAGGACTTAGAAAAGAAATAACCTATGAAGAAGAAAGGCAGGGTGATCATCACCAAGCCACCTAAGCCATCCACTGTAGTCTTCACAAGGAGGTCCAGGAAGAAAGGAAGTGATATTTGTATGCACCCTAAAATGGTCGTCTAGACTATGGGCCCCCATTATTCAATTTATCAAATTTCCTAAATCAATGGTGTGTAATATTTTATTAAATCAATTCAAATCAATTTCTTTGATCAAATTCAATTTTTTTTATTTCTAAGGTTGATCATTTTATCCTAAGTCTTATTTAATTAAAAGAACTTGCTCTCTTTTAATTAAATAAAATAAGTTCCCATTTAATTAAAAGAAAACTTCTCTTTTAATTAAATAGTTCATCCACATTTAATTAATTAAGAGAAAAACCTCTCTTTTAATTTAATTAAATATTTTCTATTTAATTAAAAGAACTTGCTCTCTTTTAATTAAATAAAATAAGTCCCCGTTTAATTAAAAGAAAACCTCTCTTTTAATTAAATAGTTCATCCATATTTAATTAATTAAGAGAAAAATCTCTCTTTTAATTTAATTAAATATTTCCTATTTAATTAAAAGAACTTGCTCTCTTTTAATTAAGTAAAATAAGTCTCCATTTAATTAAAAGAAAACCTCTCTTTTAATTTTATTAAATATTTCCTATTTAATTAAAAGAACTTGCTCCCTTTTAATTAAATAAAATATCTCACTTAAATCTCTTTTTGATGAAAGAGGAGTTAAAACAAATAGAAAATTAAATAAATCTTTTATCTACACTTAATATGGGACTTATCTTCATCCTTTCTCCACTTTCTTCTCAACCACTCCACTTTTCTCATTGGTGGATATTTAGTTCACATGGATCATTATTTCTCCACCCTTGATTAAATCTTTTTCCTCTCAATCTAGATCATCCAATCTTCTTTATAAGGGAGAGCCCTCTCCTCATTTTAGGGACACCCATTATTATGCTATTGTTATGTTGTAGGTTTGGAGAATTATTTTTGAAGGAGTTTTGAATATTAAAGCTTTTGTGGAGAACTTCTATCTTCTTGTCTCATTCTCTCTTACATGCATGGCTTCCATCATCATGATCCATACTTTGATTTTCATGTTAGCTTAGATCTTGCATTGATAGATTAGATCTTACTTTCATAGATTAGATCTGCATTGTTATTTCTTTTCATAGATTAGATTTCATTTCTTGCATTGTTTTGCATTGTTATCATTTAGATTAATTTTTCATTTCCATTTTCATGCATATTAGATCATTGAATCTATTGTTTCGTGGTGTACTTGCATGGGCACAAACTAGGTCAGACTGAGGGCCTCCATTACAAACCCCTGCACCCCATGAATAGGGAGCTATGAGTCGCCATTCGAGACCTCATTTTTGAGAAATCTTGAATATAATGACTCATAGAAGTGTGACCACATTTTAGGCATACATTTTTGGCACCCACCGTGGGGCAACCCACCTTTGCTTGCTAGATTTTATGCAGATCTGTTTGTAGACTCAAGAAAAAAAAAAATTCTAAATTTGAAAGATTTGATCATATCTTTCAAACGGCTGGGTATTTTAATCTAAATTGTTTTTTTCAGGGTTGTAATATATCAGGGAAGCTTTAGTCTAATTTTTAGATTTTTTAATAATATTTTTGATTTTTTATGATTTTTCCTTGATTTTTCATAAAAAATCATTTTCAGGAGAAAATTTGCATATTTTTCAGAAAAATTTACATTTTTGGAAAGATCTCTAAATTTTAAATAAAGTTGGTTCTTTTTGTTTCAATTTTAGAGTTCATATTAGGGGTCAATAATTTGATTTGCAAAAACTAGTCTGTTTTGACAAAATGACTCCCTAGAGCATAAATTAAAAGATTTTTTCAACTTTTTTGCATTTTTGAAAAGCTCTCTAATTTTTGATAGGGGTTAATTTTCTATATTTTGAGTTTTGGATCCGAATTCATATCATGTAGATCCAATCTTTATGACTAGGTCAAAAATCAATTGAAAAAAATGACATTTAATGAATAGCTTGCATTTAATTTTTACAATGAATCAATGCATGATGTGAGCTTTCATTTGGATTACTTTCTGATTATTATCACTCTTAAAAATTATATTTTGATATCTAACTCTAGTTTTGCATGAGTTGACATATATTGCATATCTTGTGTTTGCTTGTGTTGTTTGTTGCTTTGTTCGTTGTGAGCGAGCGATCAAGCATAAATGAAAGGTACAACAAAGAAAAGATGCGTTGCAAGGATTACCAGGTATTTTGTTTGATCTCTAAAACTTTTAGATTTGGGATTAAAATTAAACCTCTCATGTGTTTGGCTTGAGTGTTTTACATGCTTTCATAAAACACATTTCAATTGATGCTCTTAATGGGAAATGAATGAACATAGATTTGCTTTCATACAAGTTTGTATAAGTGAATACTTGTGTTTAAACCTTAAGTAATTCTTGGTTCCAATATCAAATATCTCATTAAGTGATTGAGGGTATGGATTCATTCCTTGTTTACATACGGAGTTGAATGCACCACTTTGTGGACTCACTCTATGTTTACTTAGAAAGTTAAATATTCCATTGTTCAACCCTTTTTCATTTGTGAGTAGTATTGATTAGCAGTCTTAGATTACTTTTGATTGATCTAGATTGCTATCTTGGGTTATTGGACTCGCTAATCCGCCGACCCCTCATTTCCACCCCGTGGTTGCAAGATCAACACCACATTAAGGGGGAGGGGTCTACCGAAAAGAAGCGTTAATTGCTCCACTAGGCAACCCTTTTGTGCTTTTTGGAACTCACTTGTTTTCTAAGGTGTGGACTCACTTTGATTTGGTGTGAAGAGTTAAATGTTCCACTCTTGGACTCACTTTGAGTGGGTGTAAAGAGTTAAATGTTCCACTTTTGGACTCACTTTGAGTTTGTGTGAAGGGTTAAATGTTCCACTTTTGGACTCGCTTCACATTCTCTTGAAGGGTTAAATGTTCCACTTTTGGACTTGCTTCACATTATCTTAAAGGGTTAAATGTTCCACTTTTGGACTCACTTTACATTTACTTGAAGAGTTAAGTGTTCCACCTTTAGTGCTCTGAATACTTTTGATAGTGAATTACTTAGTTTTTATTTCTAGGAGGCCTACTTGGGGATTTCATCACCCCTTGGGATGACCTCAACTCCTGTGTTCCAGTGGAGTATAAATATCAAGAGGTGAATCCAAAGACACCTCTCTTGGAAATTGAGTTTGATATCACTCTTGGCTAAGCCTCAAAGAACTTTATACCTTTGAGAAGTGAAGGAGGAGATTTGGGTTATCGTCTCCCCCCGGCTGTGTGATTTTGAATTCTTCTCATCTACAGATTTGGGCCTCACGTACCTTGTGTATATCGAGGACTCCTTTTAGAAATCCATTTATATCCTTGTAGACAACTTGATAAGGTGTTGTTGTGTTCTAAGTGTCTACTAAAACATTATCAAGAACATACACAAGTAGAACCTTTAAGGAGTAGAAATACTAAGTTACTATACTTGTTCATGCACAAGGTTGCTTTGCCCCTTGCTCATTGTTTTAAGACTGTTTTCTTGAAATCCTTGATTTCTATCTTGTGTGAATGATAGAGAATCTATTGATACATCTAGTTGGATATTTAAAATGAACAAAATTTGAGTTCTTGAGCTGAGACTTTATGATCAAATAACTTTGTTATCCCATTATTTCTAGTTTCCCTAGGTTGATCCTATTTGGATTAGGCTACTTACCCCATTGTTAGAAGTCTTTTTTCACCTTAGGTTATTGTGCTTTGACCTCTTGAATTAGTAGTCATTGATTTCACAAGAGACCTTGTTTGGAGTTGGTGAGTTAGAAACCGTCCTTGTTGAGAAAGATATACACTTGGATCCTTTGATATTACACTTGGAGAGTCTTAGTAATCTCTTGTCCATTCACTTTCATTAAAAAAAATCAATTTTGATTATTTATAATTTGGGTAAATCATCCTCCTAGTCCATATGTGCTAGGGTATTCACCCAAAGTTGTGAGCACCTCTGTGGTAGTGTTGGTTTATGCCTATTGCAAAATTCTATCTTATCACATCTCTTTTGGAAAAATTAGTGCTTTTCCTTTCCTAGTTTAGTACCAACGTTTCTTAGGGTTATCCTATCAATTAGTACCTTTTCTTTCATGCCCGTTACAACAACATATCAAGTAGATCAAGGAAAGCAACCTCAAGTTTTCTTTAAACAATTACCCTTAGTTCAAACTCATAGAAGACGTAAGGGAAAGGAACCTATGTCTATTCAATCACCTGAGAGTATTCCAAAAGTTTTGTGTGACCCTAGTGGTGATCTCATTGAGTTGAGTACACCCTTAGCATCACCTCATTCAGCTATGGATATGAGTTTTACAAGAGCACCATACAAGAAGAATCAAAGTAGTGAATATAATGTTGACCTTTTGAGTGGTGATCCCACTCGTGGAAGTAGACCAACTTCACCTCTTATTGAGGATAGGTATTTGGATGCACATCAAAGGGATGAGAAAGGAATACATTATGCCTATCAAGAAGAGGAAGCCCAACATGATGATCAAATTGGTGAGCCTTCTAGTGCTCATGTGAATGCAAAATTTACTCGGAATCGATTTAGACAATCAAGACCATGTGCACCGCTCATGACACCTCTAGGTTATGCAAGTGGAAGGCTCAAAGCAATTGATCATGAAATAAAAGCCCTTCTAGAAGAAAAAGCTAAGAAAGAAGAACAATTTCAACGCCTAGAGGAAGAAAGGCAAGTTATTATTGAGATGGAAAGAAAATCCCGTCAAGAAGAACAAGACTTTTTCAAGACTTCACAACTTGACAATCAATTCAACAATGTGCACATTGGTGGTGGAAACAACTCTCCCCCATCTACCCCTCCGAAGACTCCACAAAGTGGGAGATATTCAAGAACATCTTCACAATCTCCTGCTCCTAGAGGAAGGCAAGCTTCAAGACATGATTATTATAGGAGACCAACATCTCCTAGAGTTTCAAGAAAACCTTCACAACAAGCTCATTATGGTTCACAATATGGAGGTGGTAGCTCCAAATTTGAATATAATTCTGATGATTTCATGGCTATACCACAAGATCTACATTTTCAGCAACGTATGGAAGCATATATGGACCAAAATAGAGATGCATGCTTTCAACGTTTAATCAACAAGGGTGATAAGGTCCCTTACAAATTTTATGTGGATAAAAAGATTCTAAAGCATGATCCTTCCGTGAAAGAAGAAATTTATGAATTGAAGAAACAAATGAAGCAAATATTGGCACCCAAGAGTTCTTTTTCATTTGATTCAATTTGTCCAAATCCTTTTGATAAAAGTGTTGACATGAAAGATTTTCCTAGAAAAGTTGAGATCCCCCAATATGATAAATATGATGGAAATGGGGATCCAAATGATCATGTGTGTCAGTTCTATACTATGAGTTTTGAGTTTCATCATGAGGACTCATATCTTATGAGATTATTTCCAAGGAGTCTTAAGGCTCAAGCCATGGAATGGTTTACCAATATAACTCCTCCTCTTAAGACATTCCCTGAGTTAATTCAAAGATTTGTTCAACACTTTTCATACAATCTTTCACGATCTGTCTCACTATTGGAGTTATGTCACACAAAGCAAAATCAAGGAGAACCCTTTGTTACTTTCTTGCAAAGATGGAGATGGCAATGCTCTCATTATTCTAGGACTATTCCTAAGAAAGAAATGATTGCAATCCTCATTAGTAATATGGTTCCTGAGATGAAGTATGAAGTTAAGAAGATGGTTTTTGAATCCTTTGATACCATGATTGAAGCTGCATTTAGAATTGAGGATTTTTTGAGAGAGCAAAGTATTTTGACAAAAAATGGAAACAACAACAATAATGGTCATAATAACAACAACAACAAGGATAAAGGAAAGAACATAAATTTGAATAAGAACAAACAATTGGTCAATGCTGGAGTTGTGGATTCCTCAAACCCTAAAGACCAAGCTGTTCTCCATTTGGCTAGTGCTAATCAACAGACTAACAAACCAAGATATCAAGAAAGGTCTAAAGGAGAGAAACATAACTTTACACAATTAGGTGAGACATATGAAGAAATATTCACAAAGCTCCTTGCACATGATCTTGTGCACCCTTATGATGCTACAAAGTTCTACATACCTGAAGTTAAGCCATGGTGGTGGGATGAGAAGGCTTATTGCAAGCTTCACAATGGCATTGGACACAATATTGAAAAATGTGGGAGATTCAAGCATATTGTTCAAGATCTAATTGAGAATGGAAAACTTAAAATAGATGGACTAAATACCAATGCTGATCACATGGCATTCAAAGAGCCTTTGCCCAAGTATGAGAAAGGGGAAGCTTCCCAACCTAAGAATGGTAGGGCTACAATCAATTATACTTATACAAATGCAGAAAATGTTGTCAATATGCTTGAGGTTGTAGAAGAAGTGTCAACATGATGGAAGATAAAGATCCCAATGGTTATAATTTAAATTTGAACTCTCCTACCTTTGGAAAAAAACCTATTTTGGTGCTAAGGGGTGCTCACTCTAGAGAGTCATCTCAAGGTCCCCTTGTCATTAGAGGACCCAATTCAAACTAGTCAAGTAAACCTAAGCAAGTGTCTTCCCAAAGTCTCAATGTTGTTATGCGAAGTCAAGGTTCCCTTGTTATCAAAGGACCTAGTTCAAACCAACCAAGTAAGCCAAAACAAGTGCAATACAAGAATGTTCCTTCAAAACCAGTGGTTAATCCCAAGTCAAATTATAATCTTGTTGATCAATTGCAAAGAACTCCTGCTCAGATTTCAATCTTTGAGCTTTTAGAGTTGTCTCTGAGACACAAGCAGGTCCTTGAGGATTCTTTGCACATGGCGAACGTCCCCAATAATTTAGACGTTGATCAATTCCAGAACATGGTTAATCATATTGCAAGCCCTCATTATCTTTCCTTTTCAGAGGAAGATGATAAATCTTTGAGCCATCCACACAATCTTGCCCTTCATATTGAGGTTATGATACATAGGACCCGTGTTAGGCATGTGTTGATAGATGGGGGTGCTGGGCTTAATATTTGTTCTTTGAGTCTTTTAAAGACATTGGGTTATTCTGAACATGTTATTGATAGCAAAAGAAAGATTACTATCAAAGCTTATGATGAGGCAGAGAGAAGTTCAAAGGGGTTGGCTGTCCTTCTTGTTAGGATTGGCCCTGTGGAAAAAGATGTTTTATTCCAAATAGTTGATGCTAGACCCCTTGCATACAACATTCTGCTTGGTAGACCATGGATTCATGATATGCAAGCAGTACCATCTACTTATCATTAGTGTGTTAAGTTTCCTTACAATGGAACAGAGATATGTATTCTTGGGGATAACACTTTGTCTATCAACTCAATTTCAGCAAGTGCTCATGTTCCCCTTAATAGACAAGCAGATGATTTTAATGCAATTTTAGCTGATTGCAAGAATAAGTTTAAGTCCATAGACCTTGGCATGGGGGGATATCAACTTAACTCCCTCGCTGCATTACCAGTTTCACCTAGGTCTTATGGTAAACCTTCACAAGAGATGAAACCTTCCTCTTCAGCGATGACATTATTTGACACATTTGTACAGTCGGCAGTGCCTATTCAAGATGAGAAAGAAGATGTGGTTGTTAACAATTGGATTTATAGAGAAGAGAATTATATGCACAATGAATATTTCACTCCTTCACCTAATGCTTATGGAAGAGGGTATTCTTTTGTTAAGAAAATGGGTTATCTTGGACATGGTCCTCTTAGTAATAGATTGGATGCTAGAGCTGAACCCCTTGATCATCAACTTTTTGGATGCAAGTCTAAGAAGTCAGTCAGCCTAGGGTATGTGGATCACAGTAAGAATGTTGCTTCTATCCTTGATAAGTCAGATAGTGAAGAACAAGAATACATACCTAATTCAGAAAACCAACAAGATATGTGTGAAGATTGGGTCCCTTCTACTAATCTCCTTTGGGGAGATTTAGATAATCTAGTATCTCATGAGATAGTTGCTAATTTAGAGCAGGAAAGTGTGACTCTTGATAGTATTGAAGCTTCCACATACAGACATCCCAAGCATTCATGGTGTAAGCATCCCAGTCAAGATTTTGAAATAGATTCCAACGAGTATGAATGGGATTCTTTTTTAGAATCTTCCACAGTTGATATGGATGTTGATGTTGTTCATACATATAGTTATCAACTTGAGTTATTTAATGAGTCATGTATAGGACTAGAGGATTTGAACTCACATGTTGCCTTAGTGGATGATTCTTCACTTTTGAGGATGAATCTTGATTTGGGTAGTTTAGGAAGTTACTTGACAGACCTTGAATCTTCAATCACTAGAGATATCATCCATATTCACAATCTTGAACCTGTCATTGATTTATCCCTTGTTCATCCTGACCTAATTGATTAGTCCCAATGCAACCAAGAACTTGAAATCTTAACATTTCAAAATGACTATGAAATAGCCTATTATTTGAATGTCATTGAACCTGTAGTCTCTTCCACCAGTGAACTAGCTGCTAGTATGATAGAGCCAGATATCAAGTACGTTAGTCACAAAATAAAGAGAAAAGAAAAGAAAACGAAAAGGAGTTCTGATGGTGAAAACCACTATGTGGCAGTGTCAGAACCAAAAAAAGTAAAAAGAAAGGATGTATCCAAGGGTGAAAACCTCTCTAAGGCACCTAAGGATGAGGTACTTGATTCTCTTCCTAGTTATTTTCAAGATAGATCTTCAGTGCTTATTGAACCAACACAAGTAGTCAATTTGGGTATGGATGAAGCTCCAAAAAGGGTACATTTGGCTCAGTCCTTGTCATCACAAGAAAAAGAAGCCTATACTAAATTCTTACAAGAAAAGAAGATTAATTTTGCATGGACTTATTCAAATATGCCAGGGTTGGACAGTAATCTTATTATGCATCACTTATCCATAGCTCCAGGTGTTAAACCAGTTAAGCAAAAATTGACAAAAATGCATCCTCATATAGCTCTCTTAGTCAAGGCAGAATTAGAGAAAATCCTTGGTGCAAAATTCATAAGAGCTATTGACTATGCCGAATGGATATCAAACATTGTACCAGTTTCAAAACATGACAAAACCGTTTGAGTTTGCATAGATTTTAGAGATGTTAATAAAGCATGCCCAAAGGATGATTTTCCACTTCCTAATATAGACATGATAGTGGATATGACCGCGAGTTATGAGATTTATTCCTTAATGGATGGTTTTTCTGGATATAATCAAATTAAAATAGCTCTTGAAGACCAAGAAAAGACTGCATTTACTTGTGCATGGGGTACCTATTGTTGGAATGTTATGCCTTTTGGATTAAAAAATGTAGGAGCTACCTATCAACGAGCTATGACAACTATTTTTCATGATATGATGCATAAAAACATGGAAGATTATGTGGATGACACCTTGGCCAAGTCTAAAAAAAGAGATACACACTTAGATGATTTAGAAGTCATTCTAGATCGTATGGAACAATTTCAACTAAGGTTAAATCCTAAAAAGTGTGCATTTGGAGTCACCTTTGGAAAATTACTAGGATTCATTATTTCAGCAAAAGGGATAGAGGTGGATCCTGAAAAGGTTCAAGCAATTGTGGATATGCCACCTCCTAAAAACATTAGTCAAATGAGGAGTCTTCAAGGACGTCTTCAATCTATAAGGAGGTTTATTTCACAATTAGCAGATAGAGCTCAACATTTCAACAAGAACTTACATAAAGGAGTCAAATGTGTATGGAATGATGAATGTCAACAAAGCATGGACCAAATCAAGAAATACTTGGAAAATCCTCCTATTTTAATGCCTCCTATCCCAGGAAAACCACTTATTTTATATGTTTTAGCAGCAAAATCTACCTTAGGGGCATTATTAGCTCAACTTGATGAACATGGGAAAGAAAGAGCAATATATTACATTAGCCGTACTCTTGTTTCATATGAGGTCAATTATACCAATATTGGGAAAGCTTGCCTCGCAGTTGTGTTTGCTTCCCAAAAGTTACGACATTATATGCTTGCACATACTATACACCTCACAGCAAAAATAGATCCACTCAAGTACTTACTATGTAAGGCTACCCTCATAGGTAGACTTGCTAAATGGATGATGATCCTTTCAGAGTTTGACATAGAGTACATTGAGCGTAAAGCAATCAAAGGACAAGCCATAGTAGATCAATTGGCTGATTCCCCACTACAAGATGATGCACCTATTCAAGTTGATTTCCCGGATGAGCACCTCATGTAAATGACTAAAAGAACATGGAAGATGTTCTTTGATGGGTCCTTTATGCAAAATGGTTCAGGAGCTGGTGTTTTGTTTGTTTCTCCTCATGGGTACACAATTCCTAAATCTTACAAGTTATTATTTCCATGTACAAACAATATTGCTAAATATGAAACTTTAACAAATGGACTTAAGATGGCCATAGAATGGAGAATTACAGAGTTACACATCTATGGAGATTCACAACTGATAATCAACCAAGTCAATGATGATTGTCTAACAAAAAATGATAAATTGGTACCTTACAAGAAAATTGTGGATTCCTTGAGACTCTACTTCACATTTGTCTCATTTCAACAAATTCCTTGAATAGAAAATAAGGCAGTTGATGCTATGGCTACACTTGCTTCACTTCTTCAATTAGAGCAACATGAATCAATATTTGAATTCCTGGTGGAAGAGCTACATCACCCTATCTATGATTCCCAAGAAAGTCATGTTATATGTACCCTTGTTGGTCATGAGTCAATTATCACTACCACTGATTATTTCATCCCAACTCATCATCTGGACATAAGTTTATTATCACTACCACTGATTATTTCACTAAATGGGTAGAAGTTGTTCCACTTTCTGTTGCCTCAAGTAAGACAGTTTCTCTATTTATTTTGAATCATATTATCTATAGATATGGAGTGCCTTCTAAGATTATCATTTACAATGGAGGCCAGTTTAAAAATAAGGACCTTAAGCAACTCTGTAACAAGTTCAAGATAAAACAACATTGGTCCTCTATTTATTTCCCACAAGGGAATGGTACAGCAAAAGCATCAAATAAAACCATTCTTAAAATTTGCACAGAACAGTTCATAAGAATGGTAGAGATTGGCATTTACAAATAAATCCAGCTTTGTGGGCCTATAGAACGAGTATTCGCACTCCTACTGGGGCTACTCCTTTTGCTCTTACATATGGTGCTGAAGTAGTTTTACCTTTAGAGGTTGAGATTCCTTCACTTAGAGTTTCTCTCAAAGGTCTAGTTACAGATGAAGACTACCGTGCCATGAGACTTCAAGAGTTAGAACTTCTAGATGAGAAATGACAAGCATCATTTGACCATATGAGGGTCTATCAAAAGCGTATGTCAAAAGCATTTAACAAAAAGGTCCACCCTAGAGAGTTCCAAGTGGGAGATCTTGTCCTATGTGTGAATCATAAGAATCAACAGAATAGAGATCAAAAGGGTAAGTTTGAACCTAATTGGCTTGGACCTTACATTATCACAGCAGCTTTTGGTTCTGGTGCTTATTTACTATCTACAGGAGAGGGAGAGCAGCTCCTTGATCCTATAAATGTCTTGCACTTGAAGAAGTTCTATCCATAATGCCCATTCTTTCTAGGGGCATCTTTGTATATATTTATTGATCCTGAAAAAATAAAAATAAATGGATATATTTCAAAAATCCAAAAAAATGATATATTGTAAAAAAGTCTAAAAATTGAAAAATGTCTTGAAAAAAAAGATCTTCTTAGTGACAACCTAGCAATAGGAACTTTGATCTATCACCAAAAAAAATCATATATTCCAAAAATACAAAAAAAAAAATCAAAAAATTCACAAACAAAAAAAAAAAAAAAATAGAAAAAGTGCCTTGGTGAAAACCTGGAAACAGGCACCTTGGTAGCAAAAATACAAAAAAAAAATTATAAAAAGGTCCTGAAAAAAAAAAAAAAGAACCCAAGTGGTGAAAACTTGGAAATGGGTGCTACTTGAGGCCTTTGCACCCCTATTTCTTAGTGCATGTCCTTGACACTTAGCCTTTCTTCATCACGCCTTGTCCTTGTTGCCTCGGTTTGGAATTGGTCTTTGTCTAGGGGGCATAACTATGTTAGCTTTGGTCTCTTGGATGTGTTAGTCTTTAGGACACCTTGCAAATGGTGTTTTTCAACACCACCCCAATTGTATTTTTCAATACAACCTTTGACATCGAGTGTTTTTCAACACTTATTGGTTTGGTCTTACCCAGTATCATCATGTGATCTTCCCTTCCTGCAAGCATTTGATCCTTATCCTCAGAACTTAGTATCAATTAACACACTTAAATTTTTAAACGCAAAACTCAATGCTTGACTTATGTCATGATATTTTCTTTGTGTGCTAGCTATTATTGATTTTTGTTGAGTGTCCTTGTCTGATAAGTCTCTCCATGATGCATCGCTAGAGGACTTGGGGCATGGGACATGTTTTTATTTATTTTTGCTTGCGGGTGTGGTCTTGAAACTCTAGAGTGTCTCTTTTTGTCCCCTTGAAATGCTTAGGAGATTTGAGGCATCATCCTTGATTGTTTTTGCACAACCGTTCTTATGGTCATCTTGGCATCTATGCCTTGATGCGAGCATGGTTTTGAACATGGAAATCATCTTGACCTTTATGTCTTTGATGCTTATGTTAGAATCTTTCCACATTCCAATCTGATATAAATTACATTCATATCTTCATAGTTGCACTTGTGACTAGTGATGATTGTGTGATTTTTGATGTCCGTTAATAATGGCCCAATGATGAAAATAAGTTCTTTTACATTCTTTAATGAATGATGAACACAAAAATCCTATGTAACAGTTGCTCTTTTGCAAGTACACCTTTGCATTTTCATGTAGCTTGCAATATTAGACTTCATGTTAGTTTGCATTTTTAGGTTGCATTATGAGTTTGAGAGGGTTCTCCCTTCATCTTTATTGTAGACTTTTAATCAACTATGGTCATGTTTTGAGCTTCATTTACTTATCTTCTTTTATGATCTCAATCAAAATTTCTATCTTAAAATAGTTGATTGATTTTGGGGCATTTTCTTTTCTTCTTTCTGTTTCTTTCCATATCTTCCAAACTTCTATCTTCCATTTTCTTTTTCCCCACTTCTTTTCTTCTAAATCACCTTTGGGGAATTATATTTCATGCTTGATGATCTACCTTGGTTCTATGATTCTTATATCTTTCATCTTATATCAAGAACCTTATCTTTTGTTTGATTTGATCAAATTTAGCAATTTGTTGTTTCTCCTCTATCTCATTTCGATTTCGATCACGAGGGGGCAGTAATTATCAAATTCAATCTTTGATTCATCAAATTTAATTTTTGATTCAATTTTATCAATTTTATCCTTGACTTTTTTATGTCAAAATTTATTTGTATTATTTTTCCTGTTGTGTTCCCAATTCGACCACACATCTGGGTTGTTTTGTGATCCCAAATCGACCTCACACTTCAATTTCTTTCTTTGACTACATGTGTTCCCAAATCAATCACACATTAGTCAAAGAGGGGCAAATGTATGCACCCTAAAATGGTCATCTAGACTATGGGCCCCCATTATTCAATTTATTAATTTATCAAATTTCCTAAATCAATGGTGTGTAATATTTTATTAAATCAATTCAAATCAATTTCCTTGATCAAATTCAATTTTTTTAATTTCTAAGGTTGATCATTTTATCCTGTCTTATTTAATTAAAAGAACTTGCTCTCTTTTAATTAAATAAAATAAGTCCTCATTTAATTAAAAGAAAACCTCTCTTTTAATTAAATAGTTCATCCATATTTAATTAATTAAGAGAAAAACCTCTCTTTTAATTTAATTAAATATTTCCTATTTAATTAAAAGAAAACTTCTCTTTTAATTAAATAATTCATCTACATTTAATTAATTAAGAGAAAAACCCCTCTTTTAATTTGATTAAATATTTTCTATTTAATTAAAATAACTTGCTCCCTTTTAATTAAATAAAATATCCCACTTAAATCTCTTTTTGATGAAAGAGGAGTTAAAACAAATAGAAAATTAAATAAATCTTTTATCTACACTTAATATGGGACTTATCTTCATCCTTTCTCCACTTTCTTCTCAACCACTCCACTTTTCTCATTGGTGGATCTTTAGTTCACATGGATCATTATTTCTCCACCCTTGATTAAATATTTTTCCTCTCAATTTAGATTGTCCAATCTTCTTTATAAGGGAGAGCCCTCTCCTCATTTTAGGGACACCCATTATTATGCTATTGTTATGTTGCAAGTTTGGAGAATGATTTTTGAAGGAGTTTTGAATATTAAAGCTTTTTGTGGAGAACTTCTATCTTCTTGTCTCATTCTCTCTTACATGCATGGCTTCCATCATCATGATCCATACTTTGATTTTCATGTTAGCTTAGATCTTGCATTGATAGATTAGATCTTTCTTTCATAGATTAGATCTGCATTGTTATTTCTTTTCATGTATTAGATTTCATTTCTTGCATTGTTTTGCATTGTTATCATTTAGATTAGTTTTTCATTTCCATTTGCATGCATATTAGATCATTGAATCTCTTGTTTCGTGGTGTACTTGCATGGGCACAAACTAGGTCAGATTGAGGGCCTCCATTACAAACCCCTGCACCCCATGAATAGGGAGCTATGAGTCGCCATTCGAGACCTCATTTTTGAGAAATCTTGAATATAATGACTCATAAAAGTGTGCCCACATTTTAGGCATACAATATTGTCCTTAGAAAACCTCCTCCCACCTTCAAAGAAAAGTTAAAACAAATTGAAGAAGGTGCAAGCATAACAAAATTCAAATCTTTGAAGTATGAAACAAGGATAGAGGTAGAGAAAAAATAAATGGAAGAACTAGTGTTGAACAAAATGGGAAAATGGAAGTATTCACCAAATCAAATTGCCTCTCAAATCTCTAACTAATTGTTAGAGAAAATAAATCCAAGATGGGACTTTGCAATGCAAATAGTAAAAGACATTTATGCACAAATGTTGAGGTAAAAGAGTCTTTGAAGAAAAATGAAGATAAAATGACTCTTAGGTTTAATACATGTTTAATTGTGATCAAAGATATAGAGCATGTAGTTAAGAATGCTACAAACATGTGGAAGAATGTTTATCATCTGCATAAACCAAGTGACTTCCTAGTAGATGTAAAGGATGATGATGATGACAGTGATAATGATGAAACTTATACTGAGCCTACATATTTTGACAATAAGGAAGATGAAGAAGTTAAAAAGGAGGAAGCTACCAAGGAAGATGATTAAGAGACTAACCAAAAGAAGATAGCAATTGTAGTCATTGCCTCACTTTCTCACTCTCCAAGAAAACCAGTAGCTATATCAAGCTCGAAGACGGCTTCAACAAGTTTGATTGTGACAACCACAGACACTTCAAATGTCCAATCACTCTTTGCTCCCACTCAGCTCAATGTATCATTAACAGAAGTGACTTCCACTTCATCTACCAACAAGAAACCTCTCTCTTCTTCAACTACCAGGTTGATGTCATCAGTAATAAATATAGTGTCTTCTATAGTTTTGAGTTCGTCAGCAGTAAGTAATTCAATTTTGGATACTTCAGTTATGACTTCTTCAGTTTTGGATTCAACAAGCTTTCTTGTTAGTATTCCATCAGTTAGTACTGTATCAATTTTAACTACAAGTCCTAGTATATCAACTATTATTTCCATTCCAATCACAGAAGCATTCAGTATGAGGATAGTTGAACCTAAGGCTCAACCGAGTACAAAATTTTTGAGTAAAGGAAAAGACATAGAGGATGACATAGACTTAGATGAGGAAATAGAAATCACCAAATGGGATATTCATAATCTTTCTATAGATAAAATGCATGAATTTGGTGAAATTCTTCAGAAAAAGGCAAAGCAACAAAAATTAAGAGAAGAAAGAGATAGAGAGTATAAAATTATAGATGATGCTAAAAATATTTTGTCTGAGGCTATATGAATTGAGGTTGATACTTCTCAACCTATTTTATTACAATTAGCAAAAGCAGTCCAAAATTTCAATGAGGACTCTAGTGGACAAGACAAACTAATTGATAAAGCTGAAAATAAATTTGATAGTAAAGTGTTGGAGCACATTGCTCAACAAATTGCTATTCATCAAGTTGAGCTTTCATCAATTTTGATCAATCTTGAGACCTCCTGCACCAATGTGACATTACTTTTTGGGAAGTTGTGTGATATTTCTGAGTTCACTAAGGAAATAAAGGGAAAACTATCAAAAATCAATGAGGATCTGAAAGCCAGTGATCAATAGTTGCAACTTGACCATAGTTTAAGCTCTGCACATTACATGAAGATTAGATTTTTGTTAGACATGCAGGAAAAATTGTTAAGAGAAGAAGCAAGGATCCAGTTAATGCTGATTGATATTTAGAATATGATCCTTCCTATCATGGATACAATAAATAAACATATTGGTTACTCAAAAACCTTGATCCATGATAACAACTTCTCTATTGCAGATCACATGATCAAACTCTCTACAGAAGTACAAATTAATCTACATACATGTAAAATTTTGCAAGATAATTGGGATAAAACCTTGGCACTTATTCTTAAGGTACATTCTAATTTTTTATCTCATTTTGGTGTCTCCATGTAGATAAGTTCTGAATAAATCTTTAGCATTATTGTCAAAAAGGGGGAGATTATTGTTGAGAGACATGGTATACTATATGTAGAGAGACACATAGTATGGGGGAGAAACATGCTATGAGGAGAATGTACATAACAGATGATGTATAGTATACCTTACAAAGATAAATTTTGAAAAATCTCAAAATAGTATATTCTATTGAGCTAGTATCACATGGTGATGTATATAAAATTTTTGGTTGATAACTATTTTTGTCACTAATGCCAAAGGGGGAGATTTTTGACATATCAGTCAATTTTGTTATTAGTGACACACACTTATTCAAATTTTGTATGGCTACCAAGCTCATTGAACAGTCTATAGTGTTTCCCATGTAATTTAGCAGCCACCAAGCTCTACAATTGCTATCGAGTTTTTTGGACTAATTTTAGTAGCTACCAAACATTTCAATGGTTACCAAGTGTATTCAATTGGTGTGAAGCCCAACAATTTAAACCGAGCAGATTTAGTCTGGCAGTTCAACCCAAGTATTTCAGTGGTTACCGAGCATTGCAATTTCTACCAAGTTCACAGTTCATGTAATGCAAAGCTAGTGTAAACAGAGCTTATGTGTTTATCAAGTGATTTAGTGTATGCCAAGCTACATAGTATCTATGGACTCACAAGTACAGACTAAGTTCAAGACTACTTTGAAGTGATCAGTATGGACTGAGCTTCTACATCTATTGAGTGCATGATGATGCTGAGCAATGACAGTGGGCACTGAGTATCAGAACTTCACCAAGCCGGTCTTCATAACCTGTGTCTTCATTTGGGCTGACCTTGTCATATTTGTGTTAACTTGTGTCTTGGCGAACTTTATAATTTTGTAAAATGGTTTGATATATATATGTGATGTATTGTATCATATCAGATATAGATGGAATGAAATGTGTATGTAATGCAAGTGCAAGAATGCAAATGTAAGTAGCAAATAAATATTTATAAATTCCATATCAACATAAGGAGTAGTAGTGACAAATCTATCATAGAAAGGTGATCAGTACAATCAAGGAATCTCTATCAACAATTGATTTGGAAGTTAGATATCTATTATTTCATCCTAATAGGTGAACTAGTCAAAATCCTTTCATAAGGTAGACTTAACAGTCTTTCTTAAATCTCTTAATAGAATGCATACTCCATTATTTGTTTGTAAAACCTCTAAAAAGGTGGACCTAGTAGTCCTAATTGCTCCTAATAGGGCATATCATCAGAAGTGATCAATGTAAGCCTTAACAGGCCAACTTTACGCTACAATATTGAAGTTTTGTGGGTATCATCCCCACCCCAGTTTTACTTTCTATTTGGAAGCTTTATAGGTCACCAAATCATTATGTTTAAGTGTTATGAATGTTTTATGTTTCTAGTTTGTCATACATGTAATTAGATTAGATATGATGAACTAAATGGTAATTGGATTACTGCAATTAAGATCTGTAATTGATAAAGATTTTTGGTTACTGATTTACTCCTCCCCTCTCAGTAACCTAGCATAGTCTTGAATATTTCCAACAAATTATTACATACAGAATCCTATTTATCATGAATACAGTGTTCATTATGTCTAACATATTGGTATGAAATCTGATGATGAGGAGATAAAGTTATTGTTGTTGGGAACCTCTTTTTAATTTATCGAGTCATATTGCTTTTGGTTTTTCTGGGTACATCTCTCAGTCTTTTAATTCTCGGTCTAAAGAGTTGTTTACAGATCGGTAAAATGTGTTTTGTAATGATATAAATCCTCCACTAAAAACAAAGACAATTTTTTTGTTCTATAGAAAATTCAATCAATGATCACAAACAAATAATGAAAACACATACAAATTACTAACCAATTCTATCATTTACTGTTATGTCTGAAATGGTATCATTCAAGAATACCCACTTGTCATAATTTCTAGAGAGGAATGAATAGTGACCATAGGCAGAAGCCAATTCACTATTTGTAACATTTTCTTGGGATTATATCAAAACCTATTTTTATCATGGTAGAGATTTTTTTTAATCTTGGCCCACACAATTGAAAGGCTAGATTTTATAGCTTTGTTTTAGCAATGAGCCTATTCAAAAGTTTGTGATCTAGCCTCATATACTTTTATCTACCTTGGCACTTTCTGTACCACTAACAAGGTAATATCAAAATTTGGTGGAACTTTGTCACAAAAATTCATACTTCCCTTTAACTTTGACATATTTGAAAAGGATGCTCAACTAGATTTCCAATAAGTGCCTGTACTATATAGTACAATTTGTCAAAGACAAAAATTTGAATCTTGAAAAAAAGAAAAAAATTGTGGATTGTCATTGGTGGTGGGTAGAAAATCCCTTGTTTAAGTGTTAGCTTTCTTTTCTTGTGAAATTTTTCATATGACTACTTAATTTCCTTGGAGCACATTATTTTGAGTGTTTATAGGAACTGACTTTTTGAATTTGACAAGCGTAATTGTATGTTTTGGTTATTACAGCATTTAAGTTTATGCAACAATATAATGATTGGATCACTTGTTATTTCCTAATCATATTTAAAGCCTTGGCTTTATTTCCATCCATTTCTTCCTACTACAATCCATGAGTAGCAATGTTAGGGCAATTGTGGAGGCTAATAAATTGGGGGAGAATTTTGCAATCCTTCGTTAGAATTTATTTTACTATTTGTATAATGTGAACCTTGCGCTCTACCCCTCTAAGTTATCTATGTTTAGCTTTCCCTTGCTTCTCTCTCTTTTACCTTCACTACTATCTTACTCGCCTAAAGCCTAGTAGAATTTTATTTTCTTAAAAGGCTCTCTCTTAAAGTAGGTGGCTTAAACATCACACACTCAAGCATGATTCCTAAAAACTTTCCTATGCCTTATGAGAAAAAATTTAGTAACCCTAATATGGAGAAAAATCACCCAAAAATGTCAAATTCAATACCCATCAGATTGATTCAAATAAGATCACTAAGGAAATAAGCACCTATATCGCTCAACCAAGTTGGAAACTTGAACTATGGGGAAGGGGGAAAAAAAATGGTTGAGTCAAATTCTAATGGTCCATAAGAAACTAAGAGTAAGAAGAAAGAGGAAACTGACAATGATAGATGCTCATCTCACATCTCTAAAAGCTTAATGAATGAAGCCCTTGATATTGTTGCAAAGGAGATACCCATTATGCAAAAGGATACTAGGGTGTGATTGGAAAAATTAAATCTAACATTATAGGTATAAATGAAGGAACAAAAAAAAAAAGTGGTGACATTTCAAATATTGAAAGAAGTTTGCAAGAGTTTAGTCACTTCACATTGAAATTCGTGCACACTATGCTTTAACTTTTGTAGGAGAAAGTATTTGATGAGAAGTTGGTGGAGGAAGAGGATTACAAGGAACTTTTCAATCTCCTAATAGTAGATTGGGGCAAGGTGCTATTTTCCAAGACCCCTACCAAAAAGAAGAACCAATGTTTGCTACAATTTTTTTTTTGGTTTTTTTGGATATTCTCGACCTACTTGGCATTTGCTTATGATTTTATGCTATTGGTTTTAGATACTTCAAAGACTATAATAGGAATAGCCCTTTGTGGCTAAGTTTAAAAACTTTTATTACTCATTATACTCTTGTTGACCTATGGTTGTTATATTTCCTTGGAGTGCTATATGCTTTTGTATTGATAGATGCTTGATTTTCACAGGTAAGCTTGGGTGACTATCTTTTTTAGTCTTTGTGTCTTAGTGTTAATGTGTTGTTAATGGTAAATTTCTAACAATATTTATGTTGTTTCTAATATATAAAAAAATACAAAGATTGGAGTGGAGAGGATGAGATAGTTGTGTATCTTAATTTATCTATTGGGAATGACAATATATGGCATGCTTTTTAAAATGTATTATAATAGACTAAAAAGCCATTAAACTAATATTTGTACATTGGGAGTTAATATTTGTACATTAAGTCATGTTTCATTAGTGTGGCAATATGACATCATATGATTTGTTTCTTTTTTATCTAGGATAATAGACATATTTTGTTCATTTATTAGTATTAAGGTTCGACTATTGAATCATTGGGTCCTTTTCCCTATTGTGTTATTTTGGAGACATGAAGTTTGCATAAAATTAAAATGTATTTATATATTTCAACCAATAAAAAATCTCATCTTGAATTCAATATTTAATTTTCTTAATATTTGAATATTATTTAAGAATTTTTAGTGTGTATGTTTATATAATTTTATGTTATCACTAATTTGTATAAATGTTTATGATATATTAGAGTTTAGTGATAGTCACATAAGAAAATTGTTGAACAAATAGATATCAGATTCTTATATGTATTTCCTCCTTAGAGAATCATCTCAATATTATTTTAGAGTTAGATTATCATACCCAAACCTTCCTTTTTCATACATATCACAAGTTGAGAGATCTTCATAATAGAAAACTTTGTATTATGAATTTGATGAAATAAAGAGTATATTCAATAAAATCCTAGAATTTTAGAAAAATGATAATGGTCTTGTCATAATTGCATCATGAATTAAAGGAAAGTTAAATATTAATATTTGATTTAAATGGAAGTTAATTACTATTTAAAAATAAAAATTTATATTAATATTTAACTTACCAATATATATTTATGTTATTGATTAAGTCATTTATGATTTAAGATCATTTAAATTAATAACATGTGATAATATTATATGACATTTTATACGCTTGAAGGATGCAGTTATACATGTTAACCCTTTATAGCCAAATTAGACTTTAGAACAAAACATGATTTTGGTTGCAATACTAGACTTGTTCTATTATTGTGATTCCTTGTGTGTCTATATTGCATTTTTATGATGATTAATTAGGGGTTTAGTTGACCCTTAGGATGTAGGATCCATAGGTTTTGAGATTAATTTTTTGTGTAAAATATTATACCCATTCTTATGTCATGATCAATCTATGTGTTGTTTTGGGACATGAAACTGTGACTAATGTTATTTTTTCTCAATGAATATATCTTTTAACCAAAAGGGGTGACAACCATTATTTCATTAAGTCTAATTTATCTAGTCACCTTATGCTATCATTTATGTTGTCCTATAGTCTAGATGGTTGTATTTATGGATTATGTTGATTTATGTTCGTTCTTGATGATCTGAATAGTTATCTTTATGGGTTATGCACTCTATGTTGGAGATGGATTAAATTGATGTTGATTTTTCATTGTTCTCATGTTATGAGACTTTGTGGATTTTATTTTGATAGTGAGATATCCATTATGGGATGGATGGTCATTTGAGATGTTATATTGAGATGGACAATGAATCCTTATATGGATGCAATATTCTTTTCTATGATCCATTATTATACTTAGGTAAAAAAAATTAATTACAATTTTATGAAAATAATTTATGGAATTATTTTATCATTATACTTTAGTTTTATTTGAATGAAGCATTGAGGTGGGTTATCTAGGTGTATTGATGGATGTAGCTTGCAATGAGAGTTGGGGCCATAAGTGGCTACCCAGATAACTCATTATAAGTTGACTTAATAAGTGATAACTTAATAAAATTTATAAGTGGGTTCAAACATTAATAAGATAATTGGTTCCTCACCCATGTACATTGAGCACTAGTACTTGGGCTAGGATAGAACTTGAGATGATGCTTGATTGAGGTCTTTCATAGTTGGTATGGACTTGTCTGCACGAAAGGATTTTCAGTGGCACATAGAGTCACTAGGGGGGATAGGGTCCAAAGAGGTTGTCATGTAATCTTAAATTTTGAATGTGATGACACTTCCCCACATGCATCTTAGGTTTCCTATGTTTATATATATATTCTTTTTTTAAAAAAATTTCTTCTGGGATCATTTTTGTTGTTTGTATAACACCATTTTAGATTGAGATCTTTCAAGATTCCTTTTCTAGGATTGTATTGTTGATTTTATGGTTGATTATCTTTGTGTGACTTGACATTATCTCCTCAACATTGTGGGAGTAAGATTGATTATGTTACCATGAGATTGGATGGTAGTGAATCTTATATCATTTAGGTCTAACATGCTTGTACGGGTGTTGGATGTTTGATTGTTATAGGTGTACCATTCTATTTCTGATCTTTTGGATAATTTCTCTTATCCTCAGTGGATGTATTCATGCAAGTACTTTATATCTGGAGGTCTCTTAATGATGTATTGTATTGCATTCTACTTGTATTATTATTGCATACCTTACAACATGTGCAATGGATGTGTGAGTTGGATGTACTTTGTTATATCAATTGTACTTTATGTATTAATTTATGAGATCATTTATATATTATTTCTTTACTGATGTGGAAATTGTACTTGTGATCAAATCTAATTAAAAAAAATCACACAAATGTGATTCAATGTTAAGGAAATATTGAGAAATGTAAATTATAATTATATTGCTTTATGTGTATGTGATGTGTTTCAATATATTTCTTTTGCATTGATATTCATTAAAAAATTTAAGAAAAAATAATTGTCAACTAAACTTAGTAACCTATTTAGGTTAATTTCTTTGGGTTCCCTAGCGAGCATTACAATTTTAGTATCATGCTTAATTTTCCTTGAAATATTATCTTAGCCAAAGACACACAATTTTCCATAGGAGAATTATGATGTGATGGTATTGCAAAGAAAAATTATAAAGGAGGTTTTAGGTTTGATGAAGATGGATCAATAGTAATAAAAAAAGAAGGAGAAATGTTGGCTTGAGACATTATCCTATACCATTTCTAGTGAATTGAGTAGGAGGATCTATAGGGACCTTTATTCCTTGCTAATTAATGACAAGAACTTGTCCACTAAAGTCTTGTTAACAATTAATTTCATAGAGTACATTTTGATTATCATATAGTTGAGAAGGATGATTTCTATCTTGTATTTTGGGGAAATGTTTAGCACATAATGAGGAAAATGATTGTTCTCTTTAGGCAGATTGAGGATCCTATCACTGTTCACGTCCTCTTTAAGGTGAGAAGGTGATGGTTTATCAAGCTATTCATCCTTTCCTAATGTTATCTTGGGAGATGAATCACCAAGAAATGTTGAACATCAAGATTATTGAAAAGAATAATCTCAAAGAGTAAATTAGCCTTCTCAAGTCCTATTAAGGTAAATTTAGGAGGAGATGACTTAGGGTTCTCTAATGGAGTATTTTTTGGAATGGGATCTTTTTCCTGATTAGACAAATAGACCCTAGATTCAAAGTTCTAAGGTTTTTTACAAAAATGTCATCTTGAGATTCATCATTTTCAACAAAAACTCTTATGTAAGCAACACATTCTATGAACTTTGCTAAAATTTAAATGATGTAGAATGATATGAAATATGGATAAAAATCTCAAAGAATGATATGTAAGAAGGAATAAAATTTGAAATTCTCATGTGCCATATGTAAGAGTACCATGAAGGAATGCAAGAAACATAAAATGAAAAAAGGTATTAGCTAACTCATGTTATTGATAAATAAAAGTAAGAACAAAATGTAATAACATGAGAGATAACACACAAATCTAATTTAGTAGATTCATAATAAAAATAAAAACTACTTATATTAGATATAAGAATGAAAATTAAAAGTGGCAATGTAAGGATGTCTGGATCACCAAAATGCAATCTTGAAAAATAGTGTGCTTCACTAAGATGGATGAAAAAATTGGGAATCTTTCACTTATTTCCCAATCAATATAAGGAGAACAACTGATTTCAAGGGCTTAAGGTTCCAACTAAACAACATTCAGTTAAGGTTCAATCTTGAATCTTCCAAAGATTCTTGTTCTTTTCCTTTCACCATTATAAGCATCCAAGGCTTCTCTACCAACTTGCCTCCTGGGTATAGTTGATTTGATGTGGACTCAACTCCCTCCTCGGGCATTAGTCCAACTAGTCCTCCTCCTAGAACCCTAACCACTGCTTAGGATCTTAACCTTCCTTGAAGTCTAATGACCATGTAGATACTCCCCTTATCCTTTCTAGCCTCACTTTCCACTTCTGGTCACAACAAAACACTAAGAAGTTCCAAACACTTTACATAGGCTAAACAAGCTTATTGTTTATTAGGTCTAATGATCCTATTTTCCTCCATTCTTCTATTTTCTCCAAAAAAAATCCAAAACCAACTTAGGAATTTGGTAGCTATCTCCTAGCATACCAATAATCCAAACTTGCAAGGCTCTATGACATCCACAACCCTAGTTAATACCAAGCCCTAGTTTTCAACCTTAACATTAGGCCTCTGGTCTAGTTAGTGAACTAAAATCTCCCCAACACTTCAAAATCCTCAACAAGCCTCCAAAACTTTTGCATCTTCAACTAGACATCTTAGGGCTTCTAGGAAGGTTTTGTTTGCCTCAACATGATCATGGGTGTTGCCCTACATTGTCATTTATTAAACTATCATGACTCACTATTTCCCAATAGTCAACCTAAGGCTTTACTTCTTGGCTTGGAATCCCATAAAAAAAGTGAAAAAAAATGAAACATTATGTACATCTTCTAACCTATCAACCCCTTTGGTTTCATGTATTTCAGACCATGGGATGATCAGGTTAGAGGCATTTTATGCAAACAACACTATGAACTATTGCCTAAACTAGTTAGCAAACAAAAGCTTGTAACTTTCAAACCCTAGCACTCTAGTATCTAAATGAATATGAAAAAGAACTATTAAAAACTAATCTAAGATTAACATGAGTTGGATTTACTATGCCAATTTGTACAAGGCCATACAACTGCCTAAGAACACAAAGAAGCCTATAGAGATGTTTGTACAATATTGTATCACATGCAAAACTTAACGGTAACTCTTCCAACCCTTAAAAATATCATCTAACCTACTCATATATCTAAGCATGGGTAGTTATAACCTTCAAAACTGATAAATGCACTTTCTTGCAAAAATTGCAAAAGTTGCTTAAGCAACTTTGGAGCAACTTTTTGCTCACAAGACTTTGTGCCCAGATGGGTCCACCTAGGAGAATCCAAGGACCTTAGATAGAATACCTAGGGCCTATTGGGATAAGAAAAGACCCTACATACTCATCATTTCCCATATTTTCCCTATTGAGCAACTTTGGCTCAATGAGTAATTTTTGAGCAATTAAGACCTAGTGAGCATTTTAGCTCTTACAATTGGAGTAGTTGTCTTCATAGGAAATGTAGAAGTTATTGAACACACACACACACACCTAACCAATCCATAATCATACCAAAAACTCAAGTTTAGGGAGATGCCTTGCACCAAAAACCCAATAGGACTAAGATAACTCAAGTACTAAATAAGTGTAACAGTTCTCCTTTGCGACATGGAATGTTGAATGCAAAATGAGAAGATGTAGAATATCAAAGTTGATAATAGACAAAGGTTATAAGGTGCAGAAAAAATATCATATCAAATTGACAAATTCCAAAACCAAATTTAAGAAGACACCATAGACACTGAACCACACAAGTAATATGATCCCAAAAAGTCTTTCAATGGAAAATTAAGCAGTAGAGGGTGAATAGACTCACCTCTTCTTGTGGGACTCATCATTTCTCTTCCTAAAGCTAGTGTTGAGGCTTGAGATTTGAATACTATGCCTCCCAAATCTAGAACCTAAACTCTGGCACCTATCACCTACACACATAAAACAAGAAGAATTTTTGAGAAATGGGTCTACCTTAGTTAAGCCTCGTATTTAGAAATTAACAATGAAATTGAAATAAAATAGCATGAAAGGAAAGGAAGCATGTTGTCAATAGTAGAAGCTTGATAAGTGTATCATACCTTGATAGTACAAGTACTTCTAGAAATCATATCACAACTATTGATTCAATAACATGATTTCAAAAATACCTTAAAACACCTCATAAAAGACATGCTTGCATAGACTTTCCACCATGAAGAGATGAATCTTTTAGGACCTATTTGGCCATAGGAATAGGTATAGGAATAAGAATTGGAACTAGAAAGTGGGAACAAAAATTGAAAATAGGAATAGGAATAGGAATGAGATTTGTTATTCTACACATTGTTTGTTTCTAAAAACTAAAATGAAACTTGGGGGGCTACCATTTTATGTTGCCATTGCCTTCCCCATGTATGGAGGGCACATTTTTTTCTAAAGAGGCTCGATGGGATTGTAGGGGTGAATGAAAAAATAAGAGGGGTGATAAAAATAGAGAGTTCTCAACACTAATGAAAGTAGGGCCTGTGATTTTGTAGAAGTGATTGTGAGAAAATGCACAAGCGCCTCCTATCCAATATCATTATTACCTGGTGGATAGTCATTTATATGCATGATTATTTTTTTGATTTGATATAGATGAATCACATACTACCATCATTTTTCTGCCAAGCAATGATAGAAATGTTCCTCAATTTGGGCAAAGAAAATAAACTTAAATTACATAGAGGAGGAAAGATCGATGACATACCCAAATATTGCATCTCCTTCTAGCCATATTTTTGTACACAACTGCTCAACAGAAGCTGGATATTTTGAATTTGGAAAGAAAAAACTCTTAAACTTTTATAACTTGAAAAAATCCTCATTCTTTGTAGACCTTACTCAATATAGCAAGAAGAGAATGATTTGCTAGCTATTTTTCATCTACACCATCTAAACCTTTGGGAAACTCAAAGATGTCAATGAGAGGGAGATCAACTTGAGATACAAAGGGTTGAACTGGTAAAGTCATTCTATATTTTGTTGCAACAAAATAGGAGAGGAAAAGCACCCAAATTGAAATTTTTATCAAATAACAAAAAGTCAAAATGGGAATAGGAATTGCAATTCCAATAATAGGTATTTTGGAGAATTGATATATTCTCATTTTGGGGTCAAAATGGGTATTAGAATTCCAATTCCCAATTCATATTTGATGCACCAAATTGAGAATCAAAAAAAAATTCCAATTCCTAATTCTGATTTGGTGCACCAAACAGAGAATTAAAAATAAATTCTAATTCCTAATTCCTGTTCTAGATGAATCCCCACAAACAAATGGGCCCTTATTGCTTGAGGACTTGATATCTCTTGATTGTTTTCTTGAAATAGTAGAGGTAGCATTTCTTTTATACCCCTCTAGGCCTTTTTGGGGCTCAAGATTTGAAAGTCCACTCAAAACTAAAATCATGACCTCCAATTCGAATTTGAAGCAAAGTTATCATACTAATAGAAACTTCAAATGTATAAATTGCAAAACTTATCACCCACGTCTTCAGTCACTCATGAAGAGGAAGCCATTACTAAAGTTTAATTGGGGGTCAATTTTGATATGAGGGTTCCAAAATTGAGCACCAAATTGAGGTCTAATGAGTAAAACCATTCAAGTAGGCTAGATATGGTAATAGGACCTAAGTACACAAAATATACTATTTAAGTAAAATGGACAGATCTATAATCAAGGACTGCATTAATTAGATGGAGAGAAGGGACTTAAATACATGAAAATTGTCCTATAATGTGTAGAAGAATGAATAAGCACTAAAAATAGTACTACATAAGCATCAAGTTGGACACACTTAAGTAGCACATACATTTTTTGTTGTTAGAATTAGGTTGAGAAAACAAAGGAAATGGTAACACCTTTCAACTAGTAGAATTGTTAGTCCTAATTATCATAAAAATAAACTTGAATGATTAAAAAATTAAAGAAAGAGGTAGCAATGATTACTTCTATTTATCTTTAGTTTCTCAACATCACTTCAAATGGTCAACACTTTGGATAAGATTCTTGAATCATATGAATGTAGATTCATTTAGAGTTAGTTTTACTTATTGAAGATATCCATGGGTTTGATGGAAAGGTATCAAGGCATGGTAAAAGAATGGGCATATTGGCCTAGGAAATCTTCCTCGAATTAAAAACATAATCTATATGAGTGATAAGTGTTTCATTCATTCTCCTAAAGAAATATCAAATTTGTATTGTCATGGAATCTATATCCTACTTATTAATTGATGAGCTTAAGGGGCTCTATATTGAACAATTCAAAAGGTACAACACATGTTGAGGGTTTTGTTAATTTGGTAAAAGGATAAGTAGCATTAACGTTGGAGGAAACTCTATAGCTAAGCATGCTTGAGTTGGAGAAATAATAGGATGGGTACCCTCTCAATCTTAGGAAGCTCCAAGCCTTCATCCCTATGAGCATCACCTATATGCAATGGGTGCTAACTGTTCCATTCATTTTCATGAGTGATGTGTTCTTGTGAACCACTACACCTAAAGCATGGATCAATGAGCTTGACTCAAAGATTACATAGTTAAATCCAAACAACAATATCATAATTATCTATACCAATTAAAAATCTCAATTCATTTGAGAAATCATGCTTTACACTTATTACAAACTAGTTATTTTGATCAATTAAAATCAATGCTAGTACATGTGATGTGTAGCAAGATGATGTGGCATTTCAATGGATAATTATTAGTTGGCATTCAAATAGAGTGAGGGACTTAGCCTAAGAAGCTTGTAAGAGTGGAATTTTAGTAATCAAATCCTAATGGAGTGCAAAAATCTACCTATCAATCCTATTGGAGTGGGACACTAAGGCTATCAAATCAATAATATAGTGAACACCTCTAATGCAACAATGTAAAAAATTATGTATTTGGTACATATAAGAGACATATTGTATCTATTGAATTATCTATATAGGTGAAACACAATTCATAGTGAATACACTAAAAATTATGTTATTCTTGTTTTTTAATACTCTTTAAATATAATTATACTTTTACATTTTTTAAGTCATAAATTTATTTACATCATTGCAATATATTCTAAATTCTAGTATTGAAACAAGAGCTCTGATGGAGTTGGAGTCGTTACCTTTTGCCCAAATGCAAGATATATTTGTTCAATCATCAAAGCATAGTGGCCAAAAAATATACTAAATTAATTAAATTATACTTAATTAGACCATGTTAGATCATTTTATGAACTTAGTATGGATTTTGTGCAAGAAGACACATATTTCATGAGGCTATTTCCATGAAGTTTAAATAGACAAGCCATGGAATGGTTCACTAAGATCTCTCCATCCCTCAATTCTTTTGATAATCTTCTATAATGATTTATTCAACACTATTCTTACAAAATACAACATCCTATCACCATGCTAGATCTACGCAACATCAAGAAAAAATAATGGGAATATTTTGCTACCTACTTGCAAAGGTGGAGAAGATGACATGCTAGATTGTTGGAATGCTTTAGAATAACTGAGGGGGGGTGGGGGGGATGGGGTGAATCAGTAATCCAAGGTCCAAATGTATAAATAAATCTTTTCACACATTTATACTCATGCATGAATCCATAAGATTATGCAATCACTTAAAACTTGTAGGTTATTGTCAAATCAACTTGCAAAAATGTAAAGCGTGAAACATAATAGATTCATCAATGCACTTGACACAATGATTTACGTGGAAACCCAATTTGGGAAAAACCACCAGTAACATGCTACTCTTTTGACTCTTTTGAAGTGATGGCCTGTGAAAGGCCAACCCTATTAAAGGTTACAATCCACACTATTAAATGTGACCCTGTTAAAGGATTTCAATCACCCTGTTAGAAGTGAGCCTTGTTAGAGGACTTTAGACCATTTAATTGGATTATCACTCAGTTAAAGGATTTACAAATGACTATTAGGTCAACTTTAATCCAAAGAATTTACCCTAGACATATACAATTGTTAGAGAGTAACAATAAGGCTTTGATCTAATACAACTTACAACTTCATTTGTAGATTATAGGTGACTATTTAGTCCTCGATTTTTCTTGTCCTTCATAAATTGTAGCTCTAATAGCTTTTTCACCCTTCAAGAATTCATCTCCTTAAGCCTTCTTTCTTAACATGCCATTGCAGACTCTTGTCTTAGGTTACAGGATGAAGCAAAACCCTTGACTCCTTGTCTCTCTTAGGTTCTCGCACATGAAAACCTTTCTTCATGACCAACCATTCCTATATTTAGGAAATTAAGATATTTTGTCACACATTATCCATCATCCAGTTTAGGGTTAGGATGGATTAGGTAGGATACAATGTATGTACCCCACATTCCATATCTCTTCTAAAAACTTCTCCTAGAATCCACTTTTGAATTCACCTCAAAGTAGTTTACCTTGAAGTCTATGCCACAAACTCATCAACCTTATCTTCCACCTGGCTCACACAGTCCAAGAAAAAAAACTTGTTAGCTCAGCTTCATCGAATTCAAGATCTTTTAAATAATGGAGCAGCTTAGGATTATCTAACTTTTGATGCTCAACACATAGTGCATTGCTCAACATCCACTATGAAATTACTCAGCATGAACTAAAGTTTATTGGTGCTCGACATCAACCAAACTTTACTTGGAATCCACTACTCTACTTAGCATACACTAGAATAAGCATTTTCTTGGCTCCAACTAATTTTCTACTTGGCCTGCACTGACTTTGCTCGACACCTACTATCCACTTGGTCAAGCTTGGCAAACAAACTTTGTGCAACTTTTTCTTCTAAACTTTCTTAGTGTAACCTTAAATAGAGTATCAATACATCATGTTATCACTGTCTTAATTGATCCATGTACTTCATTACATAATCATAACTCAACCTTTCCTCTAGGTGCTATTGTTACATCTTTTGATCAAATCCTCTTTATCAATCAAATAAGTGATAGTACTTAAATCTTATAAGTAGTTATCTCACTAGCAAATAGCAAGTTTGACATCAATGACAAAACAATGATTGAATCATACAATCTCCCTCTTTCAACAATCTCCTTCTTTGATTAGCTTCTTCAATCTATTCTCAACAATCTCCCTCTTTAGCATTGATGGGAAACCAAACTGATCAATCAACTCAACCAGATGGTAAATACCTTTGTTCAAACAAACTGACTAGGTTAAAATAGTAAGACAATACCAAAATAAAAATAATTCCTTGTATTGAAATCTCTCCCTCTATCAACAACTTCCATCTTTTGAATAGGTTACAAAATTCTTTCGTATAACTCCCTCTGAGTTTCTTCTTGTATCTCCCTCTTACTAGGTAGATGTTAGGATTTCTCCCTCTATGCAGGTTTTCTATCTCTTTCTCTATCTCCCTCACTCTAATCAGCAATATCAACAATCTCTCTTGATTAGTATTCATACTAGCTTGATCAGCAGAATATCTCCCTCTTTGAAAAGAATGCCAAAGACATGCCAAAAACTTATCATCTTAACATGAAAGATATAGGCTTTTTAGTTTCTTCAGTTTCTCCCTCCATCACCTTGCTTGTGACTGAATTGAAGTTTTAGCTCTTTGATTACTTTAGGTAGCTCCTAAAGTAAGATCCACTGCACCAATTTGTAACATATGAAATTTAGGTTGTTTGATGTAGGACACTTCTCTTGTTACTTAGATAGCCTTTGATAGGGGTATCACCCTGAATTTATCTCTTAGATACTCATGAAAATCCTTAGGTAATGCTTTTGTGAAGATATCAGCAATTTACTCCTTTGTGTTAACATATTCCATCTTCACCTCTTTATCCTAAACTAACTCTCTCAAGTAATGATACTTGATTGCAATGTGCTTAGTCTTTGTGTGCATTAGTGGATTCTTTGATATATTGATAGCACATGTATTATCACAATGAAGTATCACTAGTTTTGTGATCTCTTCCTTCATTCCTTTGAGTAGTTATTTGATCCATACAATGTTTGTACAATTTACAATAGTAGCAACATATTCAGCTTTAGCAGTAGATTGTGAGGTACAATTTTGTTTCTTGCTAGTCCATGTAACCAACCTCTTGCCTAAGGAAAATGCTCCTCCACTAGTCCTCTTTCCATCATCAATGTTTCCAGCCCAATCAACATCAGTGTAGTCTCTCAATTCAAATTTTTTATTCTTCTTATATTAAAGGCCAAACTCTTATGTTCCTTTCAGATATCTCATTATTCTCTTCATAGCCATTAAGTGAGGATTAGTAGAGAATATTATAACTATCCCTATAGATAATGCAATATCAAGTCTTCTATGTACTACATATTACAATTTTCCAATCATAGACCTGTACAATGTTTGATCTACCTTAACTGAATCATCATTCTTTGACAACTTGTGTCGTATCACCATAGGTGTACTTACTAGTTTGGAATCCTATAATCCAAAAAATTTCAATATTTCCTTGACATACTTTGACTAAGTGATGTATATACCATAGTTCATCTAATATACTTGCTAACCCATAAAGAACTTGATCTCTCCAAACATAGACATCTCAATTTCTTACTTCATCTGATTTGCAAAATCCTTACATAAAGCATCTTGACCTCCAAATATGATATCATCAAAAAATATTTTAGATAAGAAAATACCTTTTCCTTTCTATGTCTTCATGTACAAATTGTTGTTATCATTAGTCCTTTCAAATTCAATTTTCACAAGATAGTTATGAAGTCTCTCATACCATGCTCTTGGTGCTTGTTTCAAGCCATATAGAGCTTTGTGTAGTCTACATACCATGTTCTTATTGTTAACATCAACAAAGCCTTCTAGTTGTTCTATGTAAACTTTTTCCTCTAATATGTAATTTAGAAATGCGAATTTAACATCCACCTGATAGATTTTGAAATCTTTGTATGTAGAATAAGCAAGTAGAGTCCTTACTCCTTCCAATATAGCAACAGAGGAAAATGTCTCTCCATAGTCAATTTCATGTTCTTGTTCATATCCCTTGCAAACTAATCTTGCTTTCGTCCTTATGACTTCACCATTTTTATCTAACTTGTTTTTGAATACCCACTTGGTGCCAATCACATTTTTGTCTTCTAGTCTAGGAACTAGACTCAATGTTTTGTTCTTCTCTATTTTTTCAATCTCTTCTTCCATGGCTTTACTCCAGTCTATATCTTCTAATTCATCTCTCACTAATTTGGGTTCCTTCATGCTTAGTAAACATGTATCATTTATCAATATATTTCTTTTCATTGGTCTAGCATCTTTATCTCCAATGATTTGAGTAGCAGGATGATGTCTCTTGACATATTTGGACAATCTAGGTTCAACTCTTGTTTCTTCATTCTGTCTTTTAGCTTTAGAATCATTACATGCATATTTGCCAAGTAGCTCAACTTCTCTTTCATGTACACTAATCTCAAAAATCATAATGTGCTCCTACTTCATTCTATAACTCAACATTTGAATGTATCTTGACTCCTGAATGCAACTCAACATTCATAGGATGTGACTTGGAAGTCACTAAAACTTGATGTTGGTTTGTACTTTGATTTGTAGCATCTTCTTTAGTAGGCATACCTTCATAAAAGTATACAAATGAGTTTTATTCTTCTAGTTCTTTCTTAGGTTCAACCTCATACACTTTTGTATATTGATCAAAATTTACATTTGCACTTTTCACAACTTTGTTAGTGTTAGTATTCAAACACTTATAAGCTTTTCTTCCTATGAAATAGCCTAGGAATATACCTTCCTCACTTTTTGCATCAAGTTTACCATTCCTAACATCTTTAAGAATGTAACACTTACTTCCAAATACCTTAAAATGTTTCACATTAGGTAAGTATCCATACCATAGTTCAAAAGGTGTTGAATGAGTACCTTTCTTGATTTGCATGTAGTTCAAGGTATAGACAGTTGTACTTACAACTTCTCTCCAGTATTTCAAAGAAACATTATTCTCCATCATGATTGTTCTAGCACAGTCCATTATAGATTTGTTCCTCCTTTTAGCAATCCCATTTTGTGGAGGTGTTCTAGGGGCAAATGTATGTCTTTTGATTCCCCTGTCATTACAAAAGAACTCAAACTCATTTGATGTGAATTCTCCTCCTCTGTCAAATCTCAAATATTTTAGACTTTTACCTATTTCCTTCTCAACTCTTGCTAAGTACCACTTACACATTTGGAAAGCAGTAGAAACATAACTATCATCACCCTAGAATAGTCACCAATAGGTAGCATAATGTGCTTATCTCCTTTGTAGCTTTGCACATCAATTGGTACACATAAGTCAGTATGAACAATCTCTAGTATTCCTTTAGAAGTGTAAGTTTTACTCTTAAATTTTGACTTTATCATTTTTCCTTACTGACATTGTTTACACATTACATTATTAGGCTTCTTCAACTTAGGAAAACCTCTAACTTTCTTCATGTTACTGATACTAACCAAGTTATCAAAATTAACATGACATAACCTCGTGTCATAGCCATACATCATCAAATTTTACAAGAAGATAAGTAGCATCCTCTATATCAAGATAGAATAGATTACTTCTAGTTTGATCACCTTTTCCAATCAATTCCCCATTAGTGTCATATATCTTAGCAATCTTGTTTTCAAACTCAACCTTACATTCCAAATTATTTAGTTGTGACACATTCAACAAATTATAGTTAAGTCCTTCAACATGGTAAGCATTGTCACATAAAATCTTATCTATGAGTTTGATAGAACCTTATACTTTTATCAAACATGGTGCATCATTACCAAATCTTACACTATTTCCATCATAACAATTCAAGGTAATGAACTTACTTTTGTCTCTAGTCATATGGTGTGAACACCCACTACCAATGATCCATCTATCATTCTTGTTCACACAAGTCACAAGTGCAATTACCTCATCTTCATCAAATTTTTCCTTCATTGCAACATACACCACTTTATCATTATGTTCATCAAAATCATCCTTTGTTTCCTCTTCAACAATGTAATAAAACTTCTTTCCTTTGTATTTGTAGTCCTTATTGTCTTCATCTCTTCTACTCTTATATTTGTCACAACCTCTGGACATCTAGCAACAATATGACCAACCTCATTACAATTGAAACAAATGATAGGTAACTTACCTTTGAACTTTCCTTTACCTTTGTGGAATCTTCTTGCCAATAGTGCTTCAAGTTGTTCAACATCCTCCTCATCTATATTACTATCACTAAATACATACTTCTTTTTTTTCTTCTTTTTCTTTTCATCAGGTTCCTTCAATGACACTTTAGCTTTGAAAGCAGATTCAATCTTCTTAGGTTTGTAATTATCAAATTTGGATAGCTCAAAAGCAATGAGTCTACCTACCAAACCTTACAATGATAGTTTATTCCCTGGAATACATCTTAGTTCTTGAATTGTAGAAACTCTAATGGCATATATAGGTAACAGTCTTGTCAAAAAATTTCTTATTATAGTATCATCATCTATTTTACCAGTAGCTCCTTTGATTGCATTAACAATTTCTTTTATCTTAGCAACATATTGAGCAATATTATCACCTTCTTCCATTCTCATATCATCAAACTTACCTCTAAGACTTTTAGATTTTTCTCTTAGAACATTTGCATCTCCTTGATAGATAGTGGTTAGGGCATCCCACATTTTCTTTACACTATCAAGACCCTTGATATCATCAAATTTAGTATAGCTTAGGGTAGAGGCAATCTCCAACATTTCCTGGTTGTGTTCTTTCTTCTTCTTCATATCTTCAGCTATTGGGGCTCTAGTAGGATCTACATGCTCTATAAAAATGGTAGATTGTGCATGATCACCAAGTCCTCCAAGGTGTAGCTTCATCAAACTTTTTTGTGTAGGAAATTTATCTCTATTGAACTTTGGTACATCACTTTTTGACATCTTGATCTTTATGCTTCTAGTACCTTCAAACTATTCCTCTTAAGTAGATGGCTCTGATACCAATTGTTTGAATACTTTAGAATAACTGGGAGGGGGGTGGGGGGGCATGAATCAATTATCCAAGGTCTAGATGTATAAATAAAACTTTTCATAGCTTAGTGAACCCATAAAACATTTATACTCATGCATGCATCCATAAGATTATGCAATCACTTAAAACTTGTAGGTTACTGTCAAATCAACTTGCAGAAATGTAAAGCATGAAACATAAGAAATTCATCAATGCACTTGACACAATGATTTACATGGAAACCCAATTTGGGAAAACTGACTAGTAACATTCTACTCTTTTCACTTTTCTAGAGTGATGCCCTATGAAAGGCCAACCCTATCAAAGGTTACAATCCACACTGTTAAATATGACCTTGTAAAAGGATTTTAATCACCCTGTTAGAAGTGAGCCTTAGTAGAGGACTTTAGACCATTTACTTGGAATGTCATTTAGTTAAAGGATTTACAAATGACTATTAGGTCAACCTTAATCCAAAGGATTTACCCTGGACTGATACAATTGTTAGAGTATAATAGTAAGGCTTTGATCTGATACAACCTACAACTTCATTTATAGTTTACAAATCACTATTTAGTCCTTAATTATGCTTGGTCGTCATGCATTGCAGCTCTGATAGCTTGTTCACCCTTCAACCATTCATCTCCTTAAGCCTTCTTGCTTAACATTTAATTGGAAACTCTTCTCCTAGGCCACTTGATGAAGAAAAACCTTTGACTCATTGTCTCCCTTAGGTTCTCGCACATGAAAACCTTGCTTCATGACCAGCCATTCCTATATCTAGGAAATTAAGATATTTTTCTGCTCATTCTCCATTGTCCAATTTAGGGTTAGGACGGATTAGGTAGGATACAATGTCTCTAACCCACATTCCATATCTCTTCTAGAAACTTCTCCTAGAATCCACTTTTGAATTCACCTCAAATCAGTTTACCTTGAAGTCTATGCCACTAGCTCATCAACCTTATCTTCCACATGGCTCACACAATCCAAGAAAATAAACTTTTCAACTTAGATTCATCAAATTCACAATTTTTTAAATAATGTAGGAGCTTGAAATTATCTAACTTCTGATGCTTGACACATACTGTGTTGCTCAACATTGATTATGAAATTACTCAGCACGAACTAAAGTTTACTAGTGCTTGACATCAACTTGACTTTACTCGACATCCACTATTTTTCTTGGAATACACTAAAATAAGAATTTCCTTAGCTCCAACTAATTTTTTGCTTGGCTTGCACTAACTTTTCTCAGCACCTACTATCCACTCAATCAAGCTTGGCAAACAAACTTTGTGAAACTTGTTCTTCTAAACTTTCTTAGTGTAACTAGCCTTTGTAACCTTAAATAGATTATCAATACATCATGTTATCACTATCTTAACTGATCCTTGTACTTCATTACATAATCATAACTCAACCTTTCCTCTAGGTACTATTGTTACATCTTTTGGCCAAATCCTCTTCATCAATCAAATAAGTGATAGTACTTAAATCTTATGAGTAATTGTCTCACCAAAAAATAGTAGGTTTGACATCAGTGACAAAATAGTGATTGAAGCATACAATCTCCCTCTTTCAATAGTATCCTTCATTGATTAGCTTCTTCAATCTATTCTCAACATCCATGAAAAATCCCCCAAAATGAGAAGATTGATATCTTTGTTAACACTCTTGTTCCCAAACTATACAATGACCTTAGAAAATAAGTGTTCACTACATTCAATGACATGATTGAGAGTGCTTATCACATTGAGAATATTTATATTAAGAAGGGCGACATAGTGTTGAACAAAGACAAAAATGGCAATGGTAATGGAAAAGACAAAAAATTTCTTGGAATAAACAAATATGTTGTCAACGATGGGGTGGTGGATGTACCTAAGACAAAAGAACCCACTTTTCATTTGGCTAATGTTATTCTCACCACCAAAAAACAAGAGGCAACAATATCTAATGACTCCAACAAATCTCAAACATATGATAAACCCAAGTTCACAAAGTCTTCTAAGCCTAGGCATAGATTTACCCCATTGGTGGATTCATATGATGTGATCTTAAAGACATTACTTTCTAACAAGATCATAATGTTGTCTAAAAAATTGAGGCCTTATGATCCCATTGTCAAACCTTCTTGGTGGAGAGATGATCACATTTGCAATTACCATAGAAACAAGGGTCATAATACGGACAATTGTCTTAAGCTTAAGGATGTCATACAAAATCCCATTCATGGGGAAAGGGTTCCACTGATGGTTTGGCTAAGAACTCTAATCATTATGCATTCAAAAATCCCATCCCAGATTATGAACAAGGAGAATCTTTGAAAGAAAATAAAAAGGGTACTGGTGCAAAGATAAATTACACATATGCCAACACTGGTAGTGTCATAAATATTCTTGAGCCTATTGAGGAGAGAGTCTACATGATGGGACCTAAATTTGATAAAGAACCTAATAATGGCATGGATGTTGAAAGGCCTAAGGTGATCTTGAGGACCTATGACCCCTCTCAACATTTTGATAATAATAGACGTATGGTTACGCTTAGGGTAGTGGATCTCTCTTCTTCCCATGGTGAGATAGTAAATGTTGTTACTATGGGGCAGTCCAAGGTTGTCGTTAAAGTGTAAAGTAATTATAAACATGTTTCATCTTCTATGCAACCTACTACTTCTACTACATCTAATTATGATCTTTTAAATTAGTTGCAACAAACCCTTTCTCAAATATTTATCTTTGAGTTGCTAGAGTTGTCTTCTTTGCACAAGGAGATCTTAGAGAAATCCTTACGTGTAGCTAGTGTTCCTACGAATATTGCTGCATATAAGTTCTAAGCTATGGTGAACCATATATCCTCACAAAATTACCTTATGTTCTCCAAACAAAATGAAATATTTCTTAGTCACCCACACAATCTTACACTACACACTGAGGTTCAAATCTACTATACTCAAGTTAGATGAGTATTGATAGACAATGGTGCAAGGTTGAACATAATTTTTTTAAATGTTGTTCAAAAATTGGGATTATCTAAATTTTCAATTGATCCTAGGTGCAAAATTACTATAAAATCTTATTATGAGGTTGAATGTTCTTTCAAGGGTCTTATTGTGCTACATATTCAGGTTGGTCATGTAGAGAAGGATGTGGTATTTCAAGTCCTTGACATTTCGCTTGCATACAACCTTCTACTAAGGAGACCATGGATACATGACATGAAATATGTACCATCAACCTTCCACCAATGTATAAAATTCCCCTTCAATGGTACTAATGTTGTGATTCTTGTGGATGATTCTATGTCCATAAACATGCTTATTATCATAGAATTGCTAGTTCTAAACAATAGACCTGCTAATGAAGCTAGATATTCACTTGCCACATGTGAAAAGAAGTTAAAAATTATGAACATTGGTATGGGGGAGTATACTTTAGAGTCTATTGTTGCATTTCCATTTTCCCCATAATCTTATGGAAAACCATCTACTAACATGAAACCAACCTCCTCAACTATGATCATTTATGGTACATTTGTTCAATCTTCAGTTCCATTAGAAGATAAAAAAGAAGACCAAGCTATTAAAGATTGTATATAGAGAGAGAAAGATCTAGTTGATGAGGTTATTCTTACTGCACCTATTTCTCCCAAGATATATGCGAAGGGTTATCAATTTCTTAATAAGATGGGTTACCCTCGATACAGTCCTTTGAGCAATAGTAACTATACCTTTGTTGAACATATGAGTCTTACTAATCATAAAAAAAAGCAAGGACACAACTGGCTTAGGCTATGTAGTTGAGGGAAATCTTCCTATCTATGATTAAGAACCTCCTACTACTAGTGATTTAGATGATGAGGCTCAACCCTTAGTTACTACTACTCCAGGAGATGATTTCATACCATCTACCTCCATTTGTTGGGGATAAAATAAGTTTCATAATAGAAGTTTCATAACCAAATTTTCCACTTCTAGGCAACCTAAATTTGATGAGTCTAACACATAAAATCCTAATAGAGAGAGATTTAGAAGAAATATTGCTTTTCTTGTGGCTCGTAATCAAAGCACTGATTCAAATGAATATGACTGGGACTCTCTCTCCAATGCATCTTGTGAAGTGGGAGTATATGTGGTACATGATTATATTAACCAAATCAATGTAGTTAAAAAGTTAGATTCTCAACTTGATTTAGTGGATCATGTTGATGCTCCTAGGTCTTACCCGATTTAGGTACCTTTAGGGATTTCCTTATAGACTTGGACTCTCTCATCACTAGAGACAATTGCTTCCATGCCAATAATATTTCTCATCACTATCACTCATGCACCCCAATCTCATTGATTGGTCTATAGAAAACCAGAGATCCTAGCTTCCATCATTCCAAAATGATTGAAATATCTTTCTATCTAAACACTATTAAACTAGTAGCCTCTTCCACCAGTGAACCAGCAGTTAATGTGACCTAATTGGATATCAAGTACCTTAGTCATAAATTAAAAAGAAAAATTAAAAAGAGGAGCTTGATGACAAAAACCACTTTGTGGCAGTATCAAAGCCAAAAAATAGTTAAAAATAAAGATGTATTTGAGGTTGAAAACCTCTTTGAGGTACCTAAAGATGAGGTACTTGGTATTCTTCCAAGCATTTTTCAAGATAAATCATCAATCTTAATTAGGCCTATCGAACCTATTAATTTGGGTACAAAAGAGTCTCCTAAGATCATACATCTAGCTCATTTATTATCAGCTAAAGAAAAGGCACAATTTGCTCAACTCTTACAAGAAAATAAAATCATTTTTTCTTGGACATATGCCAACATACCTAGTCTTGATATAGATCTCATTATTCATGATCTTTCCATAGCTCTTGATGTCAAACTTGTCAAATATAAAGTAAGGAAGATGCACCCACATGTTTCTTTACTAGTAGAGGTTGAACTTGAAAAACTTCTAAGTGCAAAATTTATCAAAGCTATAGACTATGCTCAATGGATCTCCAACATTTTCTCTTGCTTCAATACATGACAAGTCCATTTGAGTTTGCATAGACATCTAAGACTTAAAAAAGGCTTTCCCTAAGGATGAATTTCCTCTTCCAAACATTGACATGATAGTGGATATGACAACAAGCTACGAAATGTACTCCTTAATGGATGGGTTCTTGGGGTATAATCAGATAAAAATAGCTCCTAGAGACCTAGAGAAGACAAATTTTACTTGCACTTGGGGTACCTATTACTAGACTGATATGCCTTTTGGTCTTATGAATGTAGGTGCTACCTACCAAAGAGTATGACAACTATCTTTCTTGATATGATGCATAAAAAAATGGAAGACTGTGTTGATGACACCCTAACTAAATCCAAACAAATAAGCACTCACTTAGATGATTCAAGTTTGATATTTGGCCACATGGAACAATTTCAATTTATGCTCAATCCTAAGAAGCATTTTTTTGGTGTCACTTTTGAAAAACTACTAGGCTACATCGTATCCTCCAAGGGCATTGAAGTTGATCCAGAAAAAGTCCAAGCTATAATGGAAATGCAACCTCCTAAGAACATAAGTCAATTGAGAAGTATTCAAGGATTTTTGTAATCTATACGAAGGTTCATCTCTCAGCTAACTGATAGGTCTCAACCATTAAAAAAGAATATACATAGGATATTTACATGTGTATAGAATGATGAATGTGAGAAGATCCTTACTCAAATCAAAGAATACTTGGCTAAACCACCTATTCGCATGCCTCCTATTTTGGGAAAGCCTTTGATTCTCTACATATTAGCTACAAACACTTCCCTAGGGGAATTATTAGCACACAATGATGAGAATGGATAGGAATGGACTATATACTATATGATGCATGATGCTTCTGATGCAGGAGCATTTTTCATGGGAAAATTAAATTATTAGGGAAAAAAATGTGGAGGAGAGAGAAAGTGACGAAAATAGAAAGAAAATAATAAAAAAATAGAAAAATAGGAAAAAAGGAGAAAAGAGGAATTTTTATTTTCAAGGCACAAAGGTGGCATAAATAGAAAAATAATAAAAATAGTTATTATTCCATTAATCGAGGTGCGTATGTGGCTTCTTAGAATTTTTTGGAAAGTTCTTCAAATCATGCATTTAATATTTTTTGTGATCTACAAAAGAAATGTAATTTTCTAATTGGGCCACATGGTGGTGCTTAGTTGTATTTAGGTGGAAATTCTAGAAAGTTGTGGATATTGTAGAAGTTTGTGGATATTCTAGAATATTGTGGATAAATCATGCATTGGGTGGCAAGTGCCTATTTAAGGAAGGCTTATGTTCATTTGTAATCAAGCTCTTCAAGTATAAGCTCTTCAAGTGTAAGCTCGAGAAGGAAAAGCTCTTCGAATGTGATTTCTTGTAGAAGCTCTTCAAGTGTAAGTTCTTGTAGAAGCTCTTCAAGTGTAAGCTCTTGTAGTGAAGCTCTTCGAATGTACTTTCTTGTAGAAGCTCTTCTAATGTAATCTCTTGAAGGATAGGCTCTTCTTGTAGAAGCTCTTAGTGAGCAATCTATCTTATATTGTAAGAATTTGGAGTCCTTTCATTTGGAGAATATTGTAATGAATTTCAAGTATTAATGGATGCTTTATGAAGTATTTTTGTCATCTCTTTGTCTCCATCTTGTTGTATTTTTTTTGTGAGTTGGTATGGGTGGTGCGGCCCTACATCACTATATCTGATGTGTTAGAAATAGGAATTAATGATAGGGATGGGGTGGGGGTGGGGGTGAATTAGTATTTCACAAACATTAGCCCAAAACTAAATATCTTTAACAACTTTAAAACATGCGTAAGAAAGTAAAATAACTATGCTAAATAGTAAACATAACCATGTAATAAAAGAACTTGTAACACCATAATTTGTTAACTAGGGAAACCCTAGCCAGGGAAAACCCCAGTGGGGATGGTACCCACTAAATGATCCACTAAACAAATGTATCTTGTGAAAGATATTGACCTTCTTAGGAGTCTATTACATTTTTATAGCATCTTGGTCCTTGTTAGAGGACTAGGCCTTGTTAGAAGCCTCAACCCTATTAGGATTTTTTATATACAGCAAGATGAGCCACCTACCCAAAAATGCAATATACAATATAGGTCCTTCAATACAAAGAGATAGATACAAAAATCTCTCTATGTTACTGTTGATATCTTCAATATCTAATATTGCATTTTCTACTCATCACAAAACTTTATCTCATTTCACATTCCTCTGATCATATATTAGAATTCACATATCATCAATATCATATACACTTCATAGAACTTTGCATATAGAAATCTTTCCTTTATACCTTGCTAATTTACATTTATCTATCTAGTCGGCCTTCATGTCTTTATACAATTATCAAAATACAAAATTAACTTTTTTTGACTTAGAGTTAACATCTAGGATGTTGTCCCTAATTAGTTAAGTAATTATTTCATAAGTAAAATAATTCCTTAACCCAAAATTTCCCATTTCCTTATCATACTCTATTATGCCTCTATATTGTTGTAACTAGTAAACTAACTATAACTTTGTCTATAAAGTTCATACAATCATATACACTCACATACATCATCATCATAGTGTCAAGTAGTCGTAGCTAACTTCAGATGTGTCCATGATATGCCTGTGAAGCTCACCCACCAAAACTCTATCTATTTTGCATAATAAAATGTTTGATTTGCCATAAATTCACAATTTTCTAAGTATACATGCCATAAATTCATCTTCATGATCTGCCCACTTTATATGATAGATATGTTTCCATAAATGACAATGTCAAAATGCCTAACCTAGCCAAATTGTCAACAATCTCACCCTTTTGCATTGATGACAACATAGGTAAAATTGCTTAAGTCTTAAAAATAAGAAACTTATCAAAATTTGCCTTGACAAATTTCCAAATTTCAAAAATTGTGGGTCATTACATATTAACCATATTTCCTTATTTTTCCTAATTACATTATAGCTCCCCATTTAAATATAATTTTAACTTTTAGATTACTCCCCCTTGCTTATACCTTATATCTCCCTTATATGCAATTTACTTTACCTCTCCCCTTTTCATATATATATATATATATATATATATATATATATATATATATATATATATATATATATATATATATATATATATATATATATATATATATATATATATATATATATAATTTTCCTTATCTCTCTCGCCTTTGACATCAATGAAAAAGGTGTCAAAACTTATATACAAGTCAAAAAAATTTGCATTACCTTTAAGGTTGTTGCTAGCAAGTAATTTGTGAGATGCAACCATCAAAATTATGCTTCAACATGGTGAACTTAATGTCCCATTTGTCATTCACTTCATCAGCCACACTCAAAACTACACATAGAGCATATCTCTACTGCATCTAAATCTTTATAGGAAAACCTATCATAAGATGCCTTCATTGCCAATCATTATTCCAAACATCTCTATACAAAATCAATGTCCAATTCAAGGTGTTCCCTTAGAAAAGAACATCTCTTCAACTTCATCTTCTTCTTATTAAAGTTGATAAAAGATCAACCCCACAACTCCTAAGAATCACTTGCATGCAAACACCTATCATAGAAAGAGAGAAGCAAAAGATATGGATGTTGGAATTCCTAGATCCATAGATGAGACATTCTTGATGAGAAAAAAAAGAGATTGATATTATCAATATTGAATTGGTTAATAATTACGAAGAGAGATCATCCTTATAAAGGAGATAAAAACCCTACAATGGTCTAACCTAGGTTGCATCAAAATAATTAATAAAAGAATTAATTATTAGATGCCTAAAGTGTAGCTTTAAAAAACTAGAGTTAATTAGGAAATATCTAATTACTCTAACACCCCCCCTTAAGATAAACTTAGGAAGCAGTTAAAAACCTAGAAACTAGTACTAAAAGTATATTTGTGTCCCTGCAACAAAGCCCGATGAGGTACCCAAGCACAACCAAATCTCTGAAAAGAGGAGAAATAAACAAAACCACATGGGAAAAACCCTACTCCAAAAAGAGATGGAAAACATGTTGGAAAAATATAGTGAAGCAATGAAGAAACATCCAAACTAGGGAATGTCCCAAAAGATAAAGAAAAAAGATGATAATGAAGAACACCACTAAAGCATGTAGAAGCTTCAAAGCTCTATCAAAAGTAACTAATAATCTGAAGAACCTCCACTAGAATAGAACCTGACCATGTAGAGAAGACCGTAATGTGAATCGAATCAAGAGGTACACAAAGGAAAAAATTGAACTCAAAGATGCAAATGGCATGAAATACCAAAGCCTAAAGAGTTGATCAATTGAACCAAGGAAGAATGAGAAACAATAGAAGGAACCCTCCTAATGTAGACAAGGGTAAGGTGACAGGCAACTAGAAAAGTGGGCCAAACTAACTACATGTCAAGAAACCATGATCAAGATGCACAAAAGAGTACATATGTGTGTACCTAGGTGATCAATCTCATACATGTCATGAGGTTAATTTCATGGAAGTGATACTCACTAGACAAAGGAAGATTGAAAACAAAGGCAAACATCAACCCTCCATGACACTTTAATCATGAGTAGTGCATGTACAATAAGGCACAAGATATGGTGAATCCCAAGAATACAATAATCTTCATGAGTGTCCTTATATGACACTACTTGAATTAGAAGGAAAAATAAGGAAAAACAACTAAAACAAAAATACAGATGGAATATGCCACTTTATCTCACTGCATTTGCAAGAATGCATACAAATGATGTCTAAATAGACCAGAAGAGACATAAGAAAAATACAATAGATATTACAAGTCATGACGAATCATCTAAGGCAACAAAATCAATCCTTGAGGCTGAAACAACCAAGATATCCACCAAAATGCAAAAATGCAAAAGACTAAATAGAATGTGTCTAGAGTAGAATCTGGAAAAACAACCAACATCACTAGAAAGAGCTCATAAAGTCCTTTCCAACAATATAAAGAATTTCCAAATCAAGGATCAAATGCTTAAGATATGTTCCCCGAAGTGAAAAAAGGAACTCGTGATTTTGATAGTAGAAAATCCATAAAAAAACATTGAAACTAAAAATTAACTATACCACTATGATGGGCTCGTAAGCATCTTTCTGACGATATCTTGTTTGCAAAAGAGGAAACAAAAATACAAAGGCAGGTCCGAATAGAGCATGAAGAGGTGACATTATATGTTGATGCAGTACTGACATGGTGCTAATGTTAGAAAGTGATGAGCCTAAATTTGACAATTAAATGACCATTGAGGCAAAAAAAATTGCCTAAAAAATGACCCCTATCAAAGAAAAAATTATACAATCACCAGAAACAAAACAAGGTTTCGGAAAAGGATACTATCACTAGATCAAAGGGTTGATACTAGAATAAAAAATAGGTGGCCAAGAAATGTATGTGCCAAGATTCTTTTAAATAAAAGACATATGTTTTAAACTAGAAAATGCAAAAAAAAATTTGCAAAACTAATGCAAAAAGGCACCAATGGATGACTCAATGATAGGAAGATAGGACGGATCCCAAATTAAAATCACAAGCATTGGCAGTTATCAAATCAAGCTTGAAGAAATCACTCCAAACATAAAGTCACCATTAGAGCCTCCAAATTTATTTATTTTGGAAATACAAAAATCAATGATGAAAGCGAGTACAAGCATCATCATGACCATGATTTCCATGATACTCATCCTGTGTAGAACCAGAGGGATCATGTAGACCAAGAAAATAGAGGGATCATGATTTCCACGACACCCCTGTCACTACTATCTCTCACCAGACAAAGGCAACATCTCTGCAATTCTCAACATTTCTCTCAATTATTTCATTAAAAAGAAATAGTGGCAACAACAAATATGTCAAGCATGGAGAGTGCAAAAGATTTTGAATAGGAGAAGAGCAACCAAGCTTAACAACATGCCTAAGACATGAAGAAGAGTACATAAGAGAAGGCTTGTGAGGCACTTGCATTGTATGGTTTGATCATTAGTGGAGAAGAAGAAGGTGGTGTGGTAGGAGGCCAAGTGCTCTAAGTTCATGGTGTCCAAGGCCAAGCAAAAGCAAAGGGCCACTATCATCCACACTGAGGGTGAGAGTGTTGCTACAAAGCTCATCTCTGATCAAAACACCTATAGTATTCTTAAAGAAAACTTGATAATCACCACCAATCCTATAGAAAACACATGAAAGCCCTCCAATAATGGCACTCCAAGCACACAAAAAAAACTTATGTGCCCAAATTAACTCCAAAATTGTTTCTCATCCCACCCATCGTTAAAGTCTAGCATGCACAAATCCAAAGAGGAGGCCTACACATGGAAGAAGGCCATGTTTCAAGGCATGAAAGATGCCTCCTCATGTGCTATAACTACTAACCTCTCTATTAACAAGGGTAGCTCCTCAAAAGGCAGAAACCCTCCAATAAAAAATGTAGATGCCTCCTTTTCTTATGTCCCTAATCATGGAAAACATCCCAGACGCCTACTCAATGGCCCAATAAATGGTGAAATAAGGGGCATGATTCCAACTGTCAAGAGCCTTATGTGGGGAAATGGCTCAAAAAAAGTGATTTTTCAAAGAAGTTTTCCAAGTTGTGTTGGATTTTGAAGTGGAAGATCCAAGAGCCTACAATATGGCTAGGAATTCCAGTTTACCATATGCATGAAGGTTGAGGGACAAAACAAGGGTACATTATGATAATAAAATATTGCTTCCCCAAAATAGAATGCCTCCATCATAGCTCCTATTGAAAATCAAAGGCCAACACATGAGATGCACAAGCCCTCTCCCTAGGAAAGAGATTCCAACACCAATAAATTCACCATTCCCACAAATAATCACCTCATTTTGTGTGCCCAAGCTAAAATGCCCTGGGTGCAAAAAAAATTGTTTGCCTCAGATTTCAACAACGTCCAAATTAGATATATTTTATGTGGAAATGAGGGTTTTTGAGTGCTCTAAGCTCAACAGTGATGTCCATTTTTTCTCAAAGTGTCTCAAAAATTAACAACCTCCTTAATCTAATAAAAATTGATGTCAAATCTCTCAAGAATAGAATAGGGGCATGAAGATCTGGAGCTTTGATACCATGTTAAAATTGATGAAAGATCAACCCCACAACTCCCAAGAATCACATGCATGAAAACACCTGTCACAAAAAGAGAGAAGCAAAAGCTATGGAGGCTAGACTTCCCAGATCCATAGATGAGACATTCTTGATGACCAAAAAGAGAGATTGATATTATCAAAAGTGAATTGTTTAATATTTACAAAGAGAGATCATCCTTATAAAGGAGATCTAAACCCTACAAAGGTCTAACCTAGGCTGCATCATAATAATTAATAAAAAAATTAATTATTAGATACTTAAACTTTAGCTCAAGAAAACTAGAGTTAATTAGGAAATGTCTAATTACTCTAACACTTTTGTAGCTCTAAAAGCATGGTGTCATCATTGATTGTGTTTATTCTTCTCTAAAGATCAATGATATTAGCAAAGGGATTATGTATGTCATTCATAAGTGTCTCTAGTTCTTTGAGCTTGGTACTCAACTCATATGATATATCCCTGATTAAAGTGTGTGCTCCAACACACTTCCCATATACCATCTTTCCTTCTGTTAGGAATTACCTCAGTTCCTTGATATTTTCATCAAGTTTCTTCAAGACATTTATTATATTGTCACACACCTTTCTAAATATCTCTGCATCATGTAAAGTTTGTGCCTTAACTACTGCTATTTCTAACAAATTAGTAAATTCAACATCAAAATCTTGGATGACATATTTTTCTATGTTATGTGGGTCTGATTTTTTTCATCTACACTTATATTGTGTTCTACAGTCTATCTATCACTTCCATTGGTGAAGTTTTCAAACTCATCACTTTCTTATTATTCTCAATGATTTTTCTAAGTGATGAGATCAATTCTATCTAATCATTATCATTTGATCCTATTAAAACTATAAGTGTGAGTGGTGTCCTAGAAGAACTAGGTACACTTGCCTTCTTCTCCTCTTCCTCTTTCTTTTTTTTTTTTTCTTCCTCCTTTTTCTTCTTTTCTTCTTCCTCCTTTTTTCCTTCTTCTCTTCATCCTTTCCCTTTGCTTCTTCCACATTTCTATCCTCTTCTTCCTTCTTCCTCCTTTCTTCCTCCTTCTTCTTCATCTCTTCTTCTCTTTTCTTATTTTTTCTTCTACTTTCCTCTTGTTCTCCTCTTCTTCCAATATCATTTTATTTTCATCCTCTTCCTTTTTATTTTTCTTCTTCCATCTTCTTCTTTTTCTCACCTTCTAACTTCTTAGCTACCTCTTCATTTCTTTTCTTTTCTTCTTCTATCATGTTCTTCTCTTCTTTTATCTTCTTCTTTTCTTCTTCTAATTTCATTTCTTTATCTTCTTTCTTTTCTTCTAATTCATCTTGTGATCTCTCATATCTCACCAAATTGTCAACATTTGTGCCAAAATCCTTAAAAGGATCTTCCTTTGTATCAATAGTAACATTACTATCAATCAGCATTGTATCTATACCATTTGTTACCTATGGATTTTATGCTACAACTGCTTATATTGTTGTAGTATGACTGCTAGAGAGTTTGATGCTCTTCATCATTTTCAAAATAGCTTCTTGTGTCTCTCCTCTCACCTTCTCATAGCTACCTCCCATAATTAGTATGGCCCTAGTATTTTTCCTTAGGAAGGGTTCAAGACTCAATAAAAAACTATTCAAGTGATCTTCACATTCAACTATACAAAGTTTTTTAATTGTGTTCTCTATGATCTATTTATCTTCCTCTTGTACTCTCCTTTTTCTATTTATCAGTCTGTTATATAGATCATTTGGGATTTTTTCTTTAACATTCTCAAATTTCTTCTTATTCAAAATCATATATCATATTGTAGCATTCTCTAACTATAGCTTTTCCAAATTTCTATATAGATCATAAAAATTATTCAACTAAACAAAGTTACCTTCATTAGTTATTGCATTATTTAGTTTCTCTACCTTGGGCTACCAAGGTTTCCTTCCTTTGCTCACAACTTCTTATTGTTCTTTTTTGGATTTATGGATTAGTTTCCTTGGGTTTCTCACATGATTCTACCTAACCTCACATATTTTTCCCTTCATAGGTCATCAAGACTTTTTCCTTTTTTCCCGTCCTTGCTGCCATTTTCTTTACTCTTTTAAGTTTCTAAAGTTTTGTTGGGTCCTACTTAATCTCAACTAATCTTTCTGACTTTCTTACCTCAACAACTTCTATTTCTTCTTCTTCTTCTACAAGTGATACAATAGGTATAGCTTGAGGTTGTACCTATTAAACTATTACATAAGGTGTAATGGGTGTTTGTGCTTATGGTATTTCAACTGTAACACCTTTTGATGGTCTTGTTGCTGCAAGTGGTGGCACATACATGATACCTTGTTGTCCACTCTTCTTTATTCTAGCTACTATTTGTCTTACTACTACTACCTCATCAGGGGTCATTTGGGATTCCTCCATGATCTTCTTCATGGTGGTCGCTACCTTCTTCTTTGTAGACTTCTCAAGATGAGCTTGATTAGTTATTTTCATTATCTCTTCATAGGTTCCAAACCTAATGAACTCTTCATCTCTTTCTGATTTTAGTATAACTTTCAGATATCCTTCAACTTTTTCCTTAGTGACCTCATGACCAAGAGGCTCTATATATAATATTATTGGTTCAACTTCCTTTATGTAGGTAATGTTAGTGTCAACAATAAAGCATGTATCACTCCTATACTTCCTTGCAACCAAGGGTGGAATCTTGTACCTCTACTTCATTTTTTGTTAAAAAGGGCTTCACAACTAGATCCATACTACTTTTAATAGGATATCTTCTCTACAACTCAGTTGTCTTCTCAATGGTGCACTAGTCATTGTTAAGAAATTAAGTTACGGATAAGAATGGAAATCTTTTGATCAAGTGGAAAAACATGCAAGTTATCAATGATCTAAATTTGAATTGGATATTCTTAACTTTCTTTATCCTCTCTAGGTTCTCTATCAACTGCACTCTCAAGATTTCACACGTATTCACCTTTACTCTTTCTACACACATCTTATAGGCCACATAGATAAATCCTACTACCATGTCATCCTCTCTAGAGATGGCATAAATCTTTGATGACATGATTCTACATATAAATCTTACATCATGTTGTGTAATCTTGATGATCACAATTCTTCTCTCATTGTACTCAGACTTGGTATTCTACAGCACAAGTTTCTTTACATTCTTTTCATTCACTAGTATTTATCCTTCATTACACAATCTAGTTACTTCATAAATTAGGTTAACTGATATGTCTATCACATTGTCTCCCAACCAGGAGTCTCCATCAGAAATGTTTCTCAATATTAGCTTCACAAAATCCTCATTGTCAAAACCATGTGAAAACAAGAACTTAATTAACTCATTTTGTTCAAGTTCTCATATCCACTCTTAAATATCATGTCTTGATTATAAAATATGTTAGATTCCTTAGTTATACTTCCTTTTCCTACTGTTTGAAATTTACTCTTGAGGTAGCTATCAACTATTAGTGTAAATTATTATTATTTACACTTTACTTAAGTTTACTTAGATAAATGCATTATGTATTAGTTTCATACCTAGGAGTTAGCATACCTATACGTGTTGACTTGTTGACAACACAAGAGTTTTTTCCTACCTTTTCATACTTATCCTCTCATCTATGTGGAGGATAATCCACCTTTTGTTGATGTATGCTTAGTTTTCATGCTTATCTCATAGTGCTTTCTAGCTCATTCTAGAAACTTCCTAGAGGCCTTTATAAACAGGCTCTTCTAATGTCTTTTCTACAAAAATTTTATTTTCATTGTTGGAATATATTTTCTCTCACTCCATTTAGATTCTCCAAGTCCTACCTTTCCTTTTTTGGTTTCTCCTCAGCAGGTTATTTGCATGCAGGTGGTCTTGGCAATCTATGAAGATGGTTTTCACAACTTCTACATGGTATCAGAGTATCCCTATTGCTTCTTGGTTTGAAGATTCTTGAAGTCATGATTTGGAGACACAAACCCTAGCTTGTTCAAGGTTTTTCTCTTTAACTAGGAGGAAGTGTATTTTTTAGGGCAAATTTTTTTTCAAAAAAAAAAAAATTGTATGTACACTTTTTTTGTGAAAATTTTGTAAGAATATATATATATATATATATATATATATATATATATATGTTTTTAACAAAAAAATGTTTCTTCAAAAAAGTGTAAGTTTACTTGCATGTTCTTTACAGTCACCACCATATTGCCATCCACAACCCTCCACGGCCTCTTCAACTAAAACCTTCACTACTCCAGTAGCCTCTACCCTCGTACCATGCTCACAACACCAATAGCACCACCCTATTCAGCCACCACCGTCATAGAGTAGAACCCACCCATCCACCACTATTCTAATTAATGTCATCATCTCGGTAGCTAATGTCACTTATCAACCACTAATATTAGCATTTTGGCCATCTCATTTTTTCTGGCAATGGTTAGTTGACAATTGTACAGCTATCAATTTTTTTGCAATGACTATTTTTCCAGCAACCTTGTTTTTGGAGGAGTAGTTGGTTTTATGGCCATAACTTGAACATACAAAGGTCTTTTTTTGATTTGAAAGAAGCACCAAAAAGCTAGTTCTAAGATGAATACTATGATGCTAGTTTCATTTCATTCCAAGTCCATTTGAGCTCCCATTTTTGGCATTAAAGTAGAGGCTTCTATTTCCTCCTCTACATTTAGAATCTAGGTTCTTTTCTCAGTTTTTACACTTTTCATAGTTGTTTCTTTTGTATTTGAGGGATATCTTTATATGTTGTGGGGGGGGGGGGAGGGGTATTTTATTTTCTATAATTTACTTCAGACTAGACCCTTCTACTTCTATCTTCTTCTCTCAATGTCAAATCCTTTTGTGACCCGGCTCACTCCACACAACTATCACACTTGGAAAGCACAAATGACTAGGCTTCTCATATCACGAGGGTTATGGTCATGTCTAGATGAGAACCAACCTATTCTACAGCATCCTTTTGAGTTTTTTTAGCATAGAAACAAAATGGATGAAGCCATGGGACTAATTGCACAAAATATCTCAGATAGTCTTCTATTTCACCTAGATGGTTTGACCACTCCTCAGGCTATTTGGACCAAGTTTTGCAACTTGTTTGGTGTAGTGAATGAATTATGGGCACTACAGCTTGATGCAGAGTTAACTTCTTAAACACCAACTAGCTTTCCCACCATTGAGGACTTCTTAATGAAGTTCAAATCTCTGCGTACAATTTTGTAGGGATGTGGGAAAACCAAAATAGATAATGAGTTTTTTTTTATACTCTCAAAGTTGTGAGGATAGTATCAAATCTTTTCTTCCACTTTCTACTCCACTATGGATGCCTTGGGTATAGACATCAGATACCTTCTTTTGAAACATTTTGTGATCATTTGACATGAGAATAGTCCAAGATCACTCATGGATTCACTTACAGATTCATCATCACAGGCATTGCTTGCCAAGGATACACAAGAGAAAAAGTCAAAGTAGATATTAGATTTCTCTTAGCACTCCACTAGTCCATAATCTTCTTCTATAATGTAGGAGAAAAAAAAGAATTAGATTCCTACCTGTTCCTATTGTCAGAAAGGAACTCATGATGAGTCACATTTTTTTCAAAAGAGATTTGACGGCTATGAGAAATAGATTTCAGATTTCCAAGCTCTTCTTCAGAAAAGCATTGTTTCCTCTCCATCCTCTTCTATCTCATAGGGATCTACTTTTTAGTCTTCTTCCATATCTTTGACATCTACACCATATTTTGGATAGGGTCATGCATTATGGGCTTCCATTACATTCCCTTTCTAGGTCCCTTGGATACAGGATCTAGGTGCTTCTCACCACATGACATCTTCTCACGATGTCTTCTCTACTCTAAAGGCTTCTCCCATTCCTCATATTCTCATGGGGAATAACACTGCCCTACTAGTGTACAAGAAAGTTTTAGTTAGCATTAAGGATAGCACCTTCAATGTTGTATTGTATGTTCCATTTTTGTTTGCAAACCTTCTCTCAATTTCTCAGATTACATGTAGTGGATCAGGGAAGATAGTTGAGTTCACTATAGATTTAGTCTTCATTCAAGATAGTACAATAGGAGGTCTTATCACTATAGGGATAGTTGATCATTTCACCTGTCTCTACACCTTCTCGCACTTTGGTCCACTATCTCCATTATCAGAGCACACTTATTCTCTTTTGTGAGAGCATTATGTGGTGCAGTTAGCACACTTGAACCTTTGCATTGTTCCTAATATCACCACACCACATCTAGTTGAAGTTTTTTCTCTTCAGCAAGATTCTTCTTTAGCTCTGTCTAACCCTCCAACTCTATTCATTGAGCCTCTAGGTGCACCTATTGCAAATTCTATAGAGGAAACTCATCTCCTCTTTCATGATAGTGTTAGCACACCTACATTAGGGATTCCTATTTAGGACCCTCATGTTTTCTAGTTTTAGCATTAGTTTCGCCTTCTAGTTTCACCTCTCCTTCCAAGGTTTGCTTGTTCTATGCCTTTGTTTCTTCTACATTGGAGTTTCATTGGTTCAATTATTTCTATAGGGACTCCATCATTTTTGGGGGATTTGGTGTCTCTTGTCATTGGGGGGCTAGTTGTACTTATGGTTTTGAGAGAGTCTCTTGATCCATTTCTAGTCATTTTCCCTAGGGGGTCTTATTGAGGCTTCCTTTCTTCATGTTTTTATCAACATGTTCTTACCTCTTTTTGGGAGAGGGTTTTTCTCATGAGTTTTTCCCTCTTCCCCATTTTTAAAGGTTGCATTTCTTTCAATTGTACTTGGGTACCTAAAATGGCCTAGCATTCGGGACCCATTTTGCATTTCATCATAGCTTTTGTGATCTTAAGTGAATTCCCCTAAGTTATACTTAAGGGGGTGTGTTAGTGTAAATTATTATTATTTACACTTTACTTAAGTTTACTTAGATAAATGCATTATTTATTAGTTTCATACCTAGGAGTTAGCATACCTATATGTGTTGACTTGTTGACAACACAGGAGTTTAGTTCCTACCTTGTCATACTTATCCTCTTGTCTATGTGGAGGATAATCCACCTTTTTTGGATGTATGCTTAGTTGTCATGATTATCTCCTAGTGCTTTCTAGCTCATTCTAGAAGCTTCCTAGAGGCCTTTATAAACATACTCTTCTAATGTATTTTATACATCAATTTCATTTTCATTGTTGCAATATATTTTCTCTCACTCCATTTAAATTCTCCAAGTCCTATATTTCCTTCTTTAGTTTCCCTTCAATATGTTATTTGCATTCAAGTGGTCTTGGTGATCTATGAAGTTGGTTTTCACAACTTCTACATCAACTTTTTCTAAATACAAAAATTTGTCTGGGATAACTAAAAATATTGTTGTAGGGTCTTCTTTTGGGGTTGAATAGGTTTTATCTTGATCATAGGTTTTTCTTCATCCTCAACATTAATCAAACTTCTGTCGATGTCTACAGTAAATTCTAAGCTCAAATTTCTAATTTAAACTTTTGAATTTTTTTAAAATACCTTGAATTTATGAAAATAGGATTTTTGGATCAATTCACTTTAATGTTTCTTAGATTTCCTTGGATTCATTCTCAATTTCCTCTTTAACTATGTTGGAGTTCATTCTGGTAAAGAACATATCAAGTGGATTTAAACCTAATACCAGGAAAAAAAGACAGGGACAAGCCTAAAGATGAGCTATATCCTATACTCAGCAAGGCTAAATCTTAGTTCTAGGCCAAACATTAATAGAGTCATTAGGACTCACTTCAGTTTAGGCTCTGCTAAGCCAAGGCAGTCAAACCTAAGGGATTATCTTATTAACTTGATACTCTTCTCTGCAAGATTATACTCTACAGCATAAATGATCAATATTCTTCTATAATTTGGTAACAACTTCCTAATTGTAGTAGCTAATTACAACCAAAGAAAGTAACAACAAATAAGCCATGACTTGCACTTCTATCTCTTCAATACATAAAATGGGAAATTGATTTGTTGTTGTGATTTTTATGTAAAAAGGTGAATCAACAATGTACTTTTGAACTTTAGAATGAACTAGTGCTTTATCCAATGGGATATAGAGTCAAAGATTAGTAGCTTTGAACCTTTTTAATCAACTTGTGATTGAAAATGTCAACAATAAACTTTTAATTTCATTCTAATTCTCATCCTTTCCATAAACCCTAAACCTTATCAATTATAGAAAGCAATGACCCAATTCTTTGAATCAATAGCAATCAATAAGAGACATACAACTATTTTGATTGCATTAAAATGAAAAGAAACTTGTATATTCAGTCCCAAAGCTATAGATATATGCAAAAGAGACAAAAATTCAAAGATAATGATATTTAAGGATAAATCCTTCAATTTAAATCTTAACATTGCAAATAAAACTCATGGTATGACATAGAGATAAAACGATTGGTCCCAAAAATTCTTTTTGTATTCAAGTATGCATACATGTGAACCCATTCATATTATTATAGAACAAAAATGGATGGACTACAAAATAATACATGACACATATAAAAATTCTATAGACAACTGACCTCTACTTCTCATCTTGGGAATCCATATATAGGATTGCAACAAGCTACAGATGAGAGGAGGACACACATCAAAACTTTAATGGAAAATAAAAACTTTTGGAAGATATACCTAATAAATACACAAAACATTCTTTCAAAAATATCGATCAAAAAGATAAGTAGCTAAGGAAGCAGAAAAAAATTAGTGTTGAATCTTTGATCTTTTCTTCACCATGTACTTTATCTACCCTATTTGCAAAATATCTCAGCTACCTCTTTGTTGAACTACTCCACTTGGCTATGATGACTCATCCTCCTCGATATCTTCTATTTGAATTAGGGCCTTAGCATTGTCCTTGATTGGCATTGATGTTCCTTGTCCCTCTTTTCTCTCAGCTAGAGCCTTCCTCTTTTCTTTTTGTGCTAATTTTTCTCTGAATGATGTAATTTCATCTTCAAGTTGCTAAATTTTGGCCTCAAGCTCAACAAATTTTCTTTATACACATAACTACACCCAAATCCTACTGGTTGAGAATCTTATTATTCATTTCATGAAATTATGTTTCTATCAAAATAAGATCCTATGATATTACGACAAAGGTAGCTGAAAGGACCTTTTGTCATATCACATTACTACAACACTAGCTTTCTGATCTTATGAACACACTTTGACAAACTCTTCTCAACTAGTCAAACATAGAGGAAAAACCCCTCTACAATCTTACAAAAAAAATTTGTCACAACATCAACATCAACTTTGTCTCCTCATACGATCTCATGACAAGAGGCTTGTTGTGGATTCATGCCCTTTATATCTCTATCACCTGACCATACAAAAAGGATCATCAGAGCATCGTGCCTTCAAATTTTTCCCTTCCTGATGTCACAACAAATGGTCTTCATCATAGCATCGCACACCCTTGAAATTTCACCTTGCAATCTCACAACAAAGAGGGGACCATTGTAACATCGTAGATCTCTTTCATTTACCCTACAATCATATGATCGCAGTTAAGCTCACCCTCTTGTAACATCATGAATGATCCTTTTTTCTTCTATGATGCTATGCCAAACTTGAAACCTTCATATCGTAACATCAATGGCTTATAATTTTGATCCCCGATCTCACAACAAGGGCGGGGGCCTTTGTAGCACCAAAACCTTCATTTTTTTCTTGTCATGTTGGCAATCAACCAATGCAAATTCTCCATCTATACCTTTTCTTCACTACTAGCATTCCCAACTAGACCCATTAATCCTTGAGGACACATGTCATTGAGTCGCTACTTCACTATACATAAAGAGTGTGCATGTTTCCATAGTGATGAAGTGACAACCCTTGATCTCATCTCAATCTGATGGAAAACATTTTAATGCATTTTTAATATCAGAGTGGTGGACCCCCTATCTGTTTGGCTTATTCGCTATGTCACTATACTTAAACCTAGAGAAACTCTCCATAGTGATGAAGCGATAGCCATAGATCTGTTCTTGATACAACGATTATAATCTTTCATCTAACTTTTGACTTGGGCATGATAAATCTTCTAACCTGGCACACATCAGCCCACCTTGGTTGTAGTTGGTCCCACTTTTTTGAAATGTCACATTAGTACTTCCTCGTATTGCTTAAATTTCTTACACCTTGAGAATACGAGAAAGTGCCCACCCTTGATCATGGTTAAATCAATAATCATATATTATTGTATTGTTATAACAACCTGTCAGTTGCATCAACCAATAGAAAATATCAATGTGAAGTAGTACATTCTGACAAAATCTATGTTAAAAAGTACCTTATTATCTCCTAAATGGGTGGGTCCCTAAATTTACATTTGCCACATGTCAAAGAGGTGCTTTCCCACATTCTCTAAAACTCGTGCACTTTCATATTGTGGTCATGCACCACCCCTTGATCTTCAAAAGATCAATGACATACATAACCCATGCCCTTTGAACTCCATGAATATCCTCTATGATTTCATTATGGACAAGTGTCACCAGGGTGCTTGCCTTCTTTAGTTAGAATCGTCACAACTTCATGAAGTGGCAATATGCTCGTCGTTGATCTTCCAAAAGATCAATGGCATATAGATGCAATGCACAAAAGTGAACCCACTATATGATTCGACCAATAATATTTTTGGAAAGTTGCATGTGCTCTGACCTACTGACAGCTCTAAAAAAGTTCTGACAAAGTACTAACAAGTCCTATTCTTTGTAGCATAGTTATAACCCAATGTCACCAAGTGCTACATGGTACAAAGACACTTGCCTACATTACATAAAAGTTGAGCAAATCCATCTTTCAGGTATGTGCCCATCGTTGATTTTGGAGAGATCAATGGCTAGCCCAAAACAAACCATCATAGTTAAGATGCTTGACAAAACACTTAATAAAATAACCATGGTTGGGATCAAGGTGACTAGGGTAAAATGGTCAGGAAAGGAGTTTTAAAAGATATATGCAGAAAATTGAAATAAAATATTAAAGAAATGCTAAAACTTCCTGTGCATATTTGAATTGAAACAAATAAAAACCCTACCCTTGGAAATGTGGAGCACAAACAATATTAGGATAACATAAAATTAAGGGTTTTTCATTTATGGAAAAAGAAATTTGAAACAAAACCCTAATTTTGAATAAGAAGCTGAATTTTCACTATAATATGCAAAAAAATTGAATGGTGAAAAATCAGGCCAATAGTGTCTCTATCTGGGGATGATAGATTACTTGATTCTATGCAAGAATATAGAATCTATGGTTTGTGTAGACTACATACCTGAAAATATGAGCAAGAACTAGAGACTATACAACAAAATGTACATATATGCAAAGGTTATACACATTTGTACAAGTATTTATAGAGATATATTATTCCTAGGAAGTACAATACCTTCAATAGAAATATCTCTTCAAAAATTGCCCGTGCATTGGCAATTCTAAAAGTCTTCTTGACAATTCCTTAATGAAATATGAATCTTCACCCTAAGAAGAGTCAACCAAACAAGGTCCCAAATAGATGGGATCAAATTTCCCATGTTTACCTTTATCTTCTAGCCTTGCATTCCACATCAAAAAAAGATCATCAATTTGAAATTTCCTAATCACTGCCTTCCTATCATATAAATACTTTGTTTGTAACTACAATTTCAAATTTTTGGTAGAGGCTTCTTTTCTTGTTTCAGCTAATCCAACCAATTCATCAATCCTCTCATGCATGTCATCAATAATATCATCATCATACATTTGAATATAGTTATACAAACCCATAAAATTATTCTAAGGCATCCTAGCTTGAATTCCATATACAAGGTCAAAAGGTGATACAACTATTTCCTTCTCCAAGTACATATGTCTAGCTTCCTCATCTACAACTTTCTTTTTGAGAAGGACAAGCTTTGGAATCAACCCCTCATGATCTATAGTAGCAACCTCAAAGTCCACTGGGTCAAAATCTATAAGGTTTTCTACATATGGTTCTTGTCTAGGGTTAAAACCCATCTCCATGTTTTCCCTAAAACCCCAACTATGGTTCATTTCATTCACCATGTTTGATCTACAAGGAAAATCCCTCACAGGTGACATATTTTTATCATTGAAAACCTTTAACAGGGATGAAAAAGTTTCCCCCAAGAGTGAAACTTCCTCTAACTCAGTACTTTGGGAGGAAAACTCCTTCTCTTCCATAGGGTGATATAATGACTGGGCTGACATATTGCTTCTAGGGACCCATCTAGAATTAAAATCAGACTTCTTCTTATTTTGGTTCCTTTTTACCCCAAGAGGTAGCTCAGCTAACAGTAGTATCTAAGGATGATTTCTAGTAAAGGCACGTGTATTCTTCTTTTTCTCAGCCATTGATTTTAGGATTTTCTTAAAACTTTTAGCACCAACTACAAAACCTTGAATTGAGTCACCACCCTATGATAGGAAAAAATGAAATAAAGCCAAAAACAAAGAATAACAACACAGGGATTTTGACGTGGCTAAAAAATAGCTTGATAGTAATTCCTCAACTCTCCAGCAAAGTTGCCATTTTTTTGGAGTTCATTCTAGTAAAGAACATATCAAGTGGATTTAAACTTGATACCAGGAAACAAAGATAGGGACAAGCCTAAGGATGAGCTAAATCCTATATTCAACAAGGCTAAATCTTAGTTTTGGGCCAAACATTAACAGAGTCATCAGGACTCACTTCACTTTAGGCTCTACTAAGCCGAGGTAGGAAAACCTAAGGGATTTATCTTATTAACTTGATATTCTTCTCTGCATAATTATCCCATATAGTAGAAATGGTCAATATTCTTCAATAATTTGCTAAAAAACTTCCTAATTATAGTAGCTAATTATAGCCAAAGAAAGTAACAACAAATAAGCCATGACCTGCACTTCTATCTCTTCAATACATAAAATGTGAAATTGATTTGTTGTTGTGATTGTTATGTAAAAAGGTGAATCAACAATGTACTTTTGAACTTTACAATGGACCAGTGCTTTATCTAGTGGGATATAGAGTTAGAGATTAGCAAGTTTGGACCTTTTTAATCAACTTGTGATTGAAAATGTCAACAATAAACTTTTAATTTCATTCTGATTCTCATCCTTTCCATAAACTCTAAACCTTATCAATTATAGAAAGCAATGACCCAATTCTTTGAATCGGTAGCAATCAATGAGAGACATACAACCTTTTGGATTGCATTAAAATGAAAAGAAACTTGTATATTCAGTCCCAAAGCTATAGATATATGAAAAAGAGACAAAACTTCAAAGATAATGATATTAAAGGATAAATCCTTCAATTTAAATCTTAACACTACAAATAAAACTCATGGTATGACACAGAGATAAAATGATTGGTCCCAAAAATTGTTTTTGTATTCAAGTATGCATACATTTGAACTCATTTAGATTATTACAGAACAAAAATGGATGGACTGGAAAATAATACATGACACATATAAAAATTGTATAGACAACCGACCTCTACATCTCATCTTGGGAATCCATATATAGGATTGCAACAAGCTACAGATGAGAGGAGGACACACATGAAAACTTAACGCAAAATAAAAACTTTTGGAAGATGTACATAATAAATACATAGAACATTCTTTCAAAAATATCGATAAAAAGATAAGTAGCTGAGGAAGCAGAAAAACATTGATTTGAATCTTTGATTTTTTCTTCTCCATGTACTTTATCTGCCCTATTTTCCAAATATCTCAGCTACCTCTTTGCTAAACTGATTGAGTATCAATACTCACTCCACTTGGCTGTGATCACTCATCCTCCTTGGTGTATATGAGCAATGTTAGTATGCTAATAGAAACCAAATTTAAATAAAGCTTCTACAAACTAAACAAAATTCATAAACTTCAAGATAGAGTAAGATGAGCTCCCAATTGAGAATATGAGCCATTAATGGACTCTCTCAATAAGAAGCTCTCTTGTTGAGTAGCTTTATCTAAATGGATAGGATGTATGCTCAATATGCTTCCAAAGGCTTCAATGGATGATTGTGGATTTTTGGTGTGGATAGATGGCTTTAGTATGGATTTGGCTCTCAAAATAGCATTATAACTTTACTTCATGGATTGTGTTAAAATGGCTTGGGAGAGGATTCCTTAAATAGGCAAAGGGCTTGAGGGATCAAGGGCTGGGATGCAAGGATGGGAAAAAGCTCATGGAGGGCTTAGATTGCATGAGAGGAGAGCACATGGATTGTGCTTCCTTATAGCCAATCAAGGAGTGACACATGTCACATGGTGAGAGGATGGAGGAAAGGGGAAGGATGAGTCAACAAAGGAGGCTCAAGGGATAAAATCTTCATAAAGACCCTCATAATGACTTGTAAGAGCAATAAAAGGGCTTGTAAGAGTCATTTATGACCTAGTGGACTTCATAAAGTTTTATGGTTGAGATATTTTGAGGGTGATGAGAGCAATTTCGACTTGGACTTGATTAGGAAGGTTTTAAGCTTGTTTAGGCTTGTGCAAATGATTAGAGGATGGATTAGGATGGTTTAGGATTCGCTTAGGGATAGGCAAGTGGATGGCATTTAATGAGGGTGGGTGAAGGAGGAGATATTTGTTAACTTTGGCTTGGGTTAGTAAGTTTTAACCCATGTTTAGGGAATGTGGCAAGGTTAGGAGGGGATTAGGATTAGGTTTAAAGACATCTTCTAGAAGAGTCTAGACTTTGGATGAGGATAAAGACTTTCTAGAATAGTCTAGAATTTCTTAGGATGAGGATGAAGACTTTCTAGAAGAGTCTAGAACTTCTTAGGATGAGGATAAATTATATTTTTAGGAAATAAATAAAGTTTTATTTATTTCAAGGGTTTGGGTTGAGGAGATATTTATTAAAAGTTTTTTAATAAACATGAGGATTAATATTTAATCTTAATTAAATATTTTGAGTTGGGATTAGGGGTAGGAAATGATGGGATTAGCCTTTAATCAAAATTAAAGAAGGATTAGAAGATTTTGGAAGAGGTTAGTGGTCTTAAGGAAATTGGCCAAGCTTTGGGCAAAAAATAAATTTTTTATTTATTTTAGGATTTTTGGTCAATTTATTAATTAAATAATTAATAAATAAGGAAATAATGTTTAAATAAGATTTAAACATTTTTGGGAGGGATTCCTTAATTAAATATTTTTAATTAAGATAAAGGGATTTAATGGCATAAAAATTAATTAATTAATTAATTAATGATGATGTCATCAGGACTTTTTCAGAAAATAAAAATACTTTATTTTCTAAAGGTTTTTAGGTGTCTACACTTGGTATCTTCTATTTGAATAAGAGCCTTAGCAGTGTCCATGATTGGCATTGATGTTCCTTGTCCCTCTTTTCTCTAAGCTCGAGCCATCCTTTATTATCTTTGTGCCAATTTTTTGTTAAGTGATGTAATTTCATCTTCAAGTTCCTAAATTTTGGCCTCAAGCTCAACAGATTTCCTTTATACACATGGTTGCACCCAAATCCTATTGGTCGAGAAGCTTATTATTCATTTCATGACATTATGTTCCTGTCAAAATAAGATCCTATGATATTATGACAAAGGTAGCTAAAAGGACCTATCATAATATCGCATTACTACAACACTGGCTTTCTGATCTTATGAGCACACTTTGACAAACTCTTGTCAACCAGTCAAACACAGAAGAAAAACCCCTCTACAATCTTACAACATCCCTTTTGTCATAGCATCGGCATCAACTTTTTCTCCTCATACGATCTCATGACAAGAGGCTCGTCGCAGCATCTTGCACTTTATATCTCAATCACCTAACCATATGACAAGGGGCCATTGTAGCATCATGCCTTCAAATTTTACCCTTCCTGATATCATGGAAAATAGGCTTCATCGTAGCATTGCACACCCTTGAAATTTCACCTCGTGATCTCACAAAAAATAGGGGACCATCATAAGATCATGGATCTCTTTCATCTACCCTATGATAATATGATCATAGTTAAGCTCGCCCTCTCATAACATTGTGAATAATCCTTTTTGCTTCTACAATGCTATGCCAAACCTAAAACCTTCATATCATACCATCGACGGCTTATCATTTTGATCCCTGATCTCACAGCAAGGGTGGGGGCTATCATAGCATCCAAAACCTTCATTTTCTTCTTGTCATGTTGGAAGTCAAACCAATACAAATTCTCCATGTGTACCTTTTCTTCACTACTAGCATTCCCAACTAGACCCATTAATCCTTGAGGAAACATGTCATTGAGTCACTACCTCACTATACATAAAGAGTGTGCATGTTACCATAGCAATGAAGTGGCAACCCTTGATCTCATCTCAATCTGATGGTAGACATTTTAATGCATTTTTAATATCAGAGTGGTGGGCCTGCTATTTATTCACCTTATTTTTTATTTCACTATCCTTAAACCTCGAGTAACTCTCCATAGCGACGAAGTGACAGCCATAGATCTATTCTTGATACAACTATTACAATCTTTCATCTAACCTTTGACTTGGGCATGATAAATCTTCCAACCTGGCACACATCAGCCCACCTTTGTTTCAGTTGGTCCTACTTTGCCAAATGTCACATTAGCACTTCCCTGCATTGATTAAATTCCTTGCACCTTGAGAATGTAGGCAAGCACCCACCCTTGACCATGGTTAAATCAAAAATCATAGATTATTTTACTTGTATAACACCCAATCAACTACATCAACCAATAGAAAATCTCCATGTGAAGCAGTGCATTCTTACAAACTCTATGTAAATAGGTACCTTATATTCTCCAAAAGGGGTGGGTCCTATTAGAATTCTTTAGAATAATTGAGAGGAGGGGGTTGAATCAGTTATTCAAGGTCCAATAATGTCCAATCCAAATTTTCTAATAAAATGAGAGTGAATCAGAAGTACTATCCTTTTTACTTTCGTATCATGCATGCAATTAAACATTAAATAATCATGAAAAGTAAACATGCATCACACCATAACACAAAGGATTTTGGTGACCCAAAAACCCTCTAGGAATAAGAAGGTAAAACTCCGGTGGGGATGACACCCACAAAATAACTGCGCAATTGATTTCAACCACTTCTGATGGTTTGTCTTGTAAAAGGCCTGCCTGTTAAAGGCTTTACACACTATTAAATGTGACCCTATTAAATGATTTCTACACCCTATTAGGAGTGTGCCCTGTTAGACGACATAAGAAAATTCAACTTAGAATGCCACCCTATTAAAGGATTTACATAGAGCTATTAGGCTCACCCAAGTCCATGAGATTTGCAGTCACCTTCTCAAAAGAATCTTTTATCCCTATCTAAGGATCTCCTATCCTCCTCCTAAGGATCTCTTATCCTTCTCCTGAGGATCTCTTATTCTTCTCTTGAGGATCTCTTATCCTTCTCCTAGGGATCTTCTATCCTTTTCCTGAGGCTTATCCACCTAGTTGTTAAGCTAACCTAGCAATGTAGGATTTCAATGTCTAATACAATGGTAAGAGAGTATTAGAAAGGTTTTGACCTAATAAAGATTGCAACTTTAACCTTGCAGATTTTAGATCACTCTTTAGTTCTTTTCTTTGCTTAGCTTTTCTCCCTTTCAGTGATGATAGCTTGTTCACCCTTCAAGATCTATCTCCTTGAGTTCTTCCACTCGTTATGCCAATGCACTCTATGGTCACTTGATCAACTCAGAGTCGTGATGCTTTGTGGTTACTCCTCACTGTGTCCTCTTCTTGACACTTCACACAACCACTCTTATGACCAACTCCCTCTCACATGCAAGCTTGATCTATGACTTGTAACTCTTTATAAAGAATTTTTGTTCTTCATTGCCTGCTCAAATCTTCCCACTCATCAATTTGATTTAATCTTGAGAAAGCAATATTGTTTTCCCTCCAAATTGTTTCTTCTAGAAACTTCATGATAAATCCATCAACATTCACCTTGAATTAGTTTGCATGGTTTACATAAAATTCTGTGACATCTACTCATCATCCTTATCATCCAACTAATTCACAAAATTCAATGTAACAAACTTATCGTTACTGATATGGCTAATCTTTTGACTTAACAAATAGTGCAGCAACTCGACATCATTGGTTTACTGATGCTCAGCACCTAAAGTATTTTTCTAACTTACTCAGCACTTGAACAATTACTCGGCACCTGAAGGATTGCTCGGCACACACTGAAGTTGAACTAGCTTGACTTCAACTAAGAATTTTCTTGGCTCTAACTAGCTTGCTCAGCTCTCTCAAATGAGCTTAGTTAGGCTTTACAAATGACTTAGTTAAACCTTACATATTTGATGTGTCTCAGTGTGTCTATCCTCTTAGAGTATGTCACCAATACACTATTTCATCAATAGCTTAGCTGATCCTTATACTTCATTACAACATCATAACTTCAACCTTTCTCTAGGTGCTCTAGTTACATCTTATTGATTGCCTCCTCCTTGTCAATCAACCAATTGATAGTTTTTGGATCACTTAAGAAATTGTCATCCTTGCAAGTAGCAAGTTTGACATCAGTGACAAAACAAGGATTGAAAACATTCTTTACCAGTTCCATCATTCTTCATTCATAATCTTTTCAATCATTTCCAACTATCTCCCTCTTTGGAATTGATGGCAAAACAAACTGATCAATTGATTGAGCTGGTCAACTTAGTTACCACCAAAATTATATACCAAACAAAAAACTTGTTGTCATTACATATCTTCCTTTTTGTATCATGTCTCCCTCTTTTTCTGACACAAACTGAATCCTTTGTTTTGCTTCTCCCTCTTGATTGCTATGTCTTTACTCTATATTCTTGATCCTTCCTTCATAACTGCTTGCTGAGCAGTTTTGTATCCCTTCAGAATCTCCCTCTTCATCTCTCCTTTCATACATCTCCATATCTTTACCTTTCATTGATTAGTTTCTCATAAATATTGCTCTTTGACATAAATGCCAAAGATGTAGCATCTTAAACATGCTAAATATAAACTTTGCATCTCATGTTTTCTCCCTCTGTCACCATGATTGTGACTAATCTAGAATTTCTATTCTTGTTTTCATCCTCTGCATCATTCTTTTGATATTGCAATGATCTACTCATGTTGATGTAGGGCAGCTTCTTTGTTGCTTTAGACTACTTGAGTTAGGGGCATTACCCCCAACTTGCCTCTAAGATATTCATAAGTATCCTTGGCCAATGGTTTGGTGAAGATATCTGCAATTTGTTCCTTTGTGTGAATGTACTCCATCTTCAGTTATTTGTCTTCCACCAATTCTCTAACATAGTGATACTTGATTGCAATATGCTTGGTTTTTGCATGCATTACTGGATTCTTGGATATGTTTATAGCACTTGTATTATCACAATACAGTATCACAGGTTTGGTTACCTCTTCTTTCATTCCTTTCAATAGATGTTTGAGCCACACAATGTTTTTGCAATTGACTGCTACTGCCACATATTTTGCTTCTGCAGTTGACTGAGATGTGCATGTTTGTTTCTTGCTAGTCCAAGTAACTAGCCTTTTACCTAAGAATAATGCTCCTCCACTTGTGCTTTTCCTGTCATCAATGTTTCCTCCCCAATTCGGATATGTGTATGCATTGAGCTCAAACTTCTCATTTTTTTTGTAATATAGGCCAAAATCATCAATTCCTTTGAGATACCTCATTATCCTTTTTACTGCCATGAAATGATTTTCTCTAGGATTAGCAAAGAATCTAGCCACTATTCCAACTACTAATGCTATGTCTAGTCTACTATGTACAACATATTGTAATTTTCCAATCATGGATCCGTACATTGTTTGATTGACTTCAACTGATTCATCATTTTTGGATAGCTTATTTCTTGTTACCATTGGTGTGTTGACAGGTTTGGAGTCTTCCAATCCAAATGTCCTGAGTATCTCTTTGATGTACTTTGATTGTGCCATGAATATACCATGTTTTAGTTGATGTACTTGCAATCCAACAAAGAATTTGATTTCTCCAAACATAGACATCTCAAACTCATGTTTTATTTTGTCAGCAAAACTTTTGCAAGGTGCTTCCTTTCCTCCAAAAACTATATCATCCACAAAGATTTCAGAGACAAGGATATCCTTACCTTCTTCTGATTTGACGTACATGTTGTTGTTATCATCAGTTCTTTCAAATCCTATTTGCACAAGATACTTGTGATGTCTCTCATACCAAGCTCTAGGGGCTTGCTTTAATCCATATAGAGCCTTATGCAATTTATATACCTCATTTTTGTTATTTTCATCAACAAATCCTTCTAGTTGCTCTATGTAGACTTCCTCTTCAAGTATACCATTTAGAAATGCAGACTTAACATCCATTTGATAGACTTTAAATCCTTTGAAGGCTGCATATGCTAGTAAGGTCCTTACTCCTTCCATTCTAGCAACTAGAGCAAAAGTTTCTCCATAGTCTAGTCCTTCTTCTTGTGCATACCCTTTACAGGCTAGTCTTGCCTTGTTCCTTGTGATTTCACCATTCTCATCTAACTTGTTTCTAAATACCCACTTGGTTCCAATTACATTCTTGTCAGCTAGTCTTGAGACTAAGGTTCATATCTTGTTCTTTTCAATTTTTTCTATTTCTTCTTTCATAGCATTGTACCAGTCATCATCTTTTATGGCTTCACTTACTATTTTTGGTTCCATTTTTCTAAGCAAACATGTCTCACTTCTGAGTCTATTCCTTTTCATTGGTCCTGCCTCTTTGTTTCCAATAATTTGATCTATAGGATGATGTCTTCTTACATACTTTTCCAATACTAGTTCTTTCCTTTTTTGCATGTTGTCTCTTTCAGAATCTAAATCTTCATGCGTATTTTCATTAGATATTTCTTCATTTCCTTCATGTTGATAGTTCTCAGAATCTAAATGAACATTCTCTCTATTCTACAGCTCGGCTTCTAAATGTGTTTGCTGCTTGGCATTCACTATCTGTGACTTGGTAGATACTAGATTTTGTTATTAATTTTCATTTTGAGTTGCAACTTCACCATTATTAGGTATACCTTCATAAAAGTATACAAAGGTATTGTTTTCTTTTGCTTTCTTGGTGTTCTCAACACTTTGAACTTTTGCAAGCTCATCAAATTTCACATTTATGTTTTCTACTACTTTGTTAGTGTTAACATTCAAGCACTTATAAGATTTGCTTCTAGTAGAATAACCAAGAAATGTGCCTTCCTCACTCTTTGCATCAAACTTTCCATTTCTAGACTCTTTATAAATATAGCATTTGCATCCAAATATTTTGAAATGTTTTACATTAGGAGAATTCCCATACCATAATTCAAAAGGTGTTGCATTTGTACCTTTCTTAACTTGAATTTTGTTGAGTGTATAGACTATAGTGCTTACAACCTCTCTCTAGAACTTGAGTGCAGCATTTTTCTCCATCATTAAGGTGTTGGTACAATCAATAACTGATCTATTCCTTCTTTCTGCTATACCATTCTAAGGTGGAGTCCTAGGTGCTGATGTCTACCTTTTGATTCCTCTTTCATTGCAAAATTCTTCAAATTCTCTTGATGTGAATTCACCTCCTCTATCAGATCTGAGACATTTTAGGCTCTTCCCAGTCTCTTTCTCAACTCTAGACAAGTATCATTTGAACATTTGGAACGCATTTGATTTTTGTTTCAGGAACATAATTGTCATCATCCTTGAATAGTCATCTACAAATAACATTATGTATCTACCACCTTTGTAGCTTTGCACTTCAATAGGACCACACAAGTCAGTATGAACTAGCTCTAATACTTCATTAGAAGTATAGGCCTTGCTTTTGAAAGTTGACTTGGTCATCTTCCCTAGTTGGCATTATTTACACATGGTGTTATCAGGCTTCTTCAACTTTGGTAGACCTCTAACTTTCTTCATTTTGCTGATGCTTATCAGGTTGTCAAATTTACATGACATAGCCTCTTGTGCCATAACCATACATCATTAGTTTGAACAATGAGACAAGAAGCATCTTCCATGTCTAGGTAGAAAAAATTACTCCTAGTCTAGTCACCTTTTCCTATTAGACTTCCTTGAGAATCATAAGTCTTGGCAACTCTATTTTCAAATTCAACCTTACATCCTATGTTGCCTAATTGTAAGACACTTTAAAAATTATAATTCAGGCCTTCAACATAGTATGCATTATCACATGATATCTTTATAGTAAGCTTGATACTACCTTTCCCTTTGATCTGACATGGTGCATTGTTACCAAATCTAACACTATTTACTTCATCTTGAGTAAAGGAAAGTAACTTAATTCTATCTCCAGTCATGTGATGAGAGCATCCGCTATCTATGATCCATTTTTTATTCTTGTTCATGCAGGTTGCCAAGATAGTTGCTTCATCTTCATCTGATTCATCTTTCATAGCCACATAGACTACTTCATCATCATTCTCGTTAGAGTCTTCTTCAAAAATGTAGCATCTTTTTCCTTTACCTCTATAGTCCTTGTTGTCCTCTTTCTTGTTTTTGAAGTTGCCTCCATCCTTCTAATTTTTCTTTTGTTTGCATTTGGCTGCAATGTGACCAACTTCATTACAATTGAAACAAATGATTGGCATCTTACCTTTGAATTTTCCTCTTCCTCTTTGCAATCTTATTTTTAGTAATGCCTCCAATTGGTCTACATCATCTTCATCAGTGCTGCTGTCACTAGATACATACCTTCTTTTTCCACTATTTTTCTTTGTTTGCACCTCCTCATTTTCTTTTATTGTCATCTTGGCTTTGAATGCAGATTCAAATTTTTCTAGCTTGTAGTTTTCAAAGTTGGATAGCTCAAAAGCAGTGAGTCTTCCAATTATTCCTTCAAATGATAATGTGTTTCTTGGTACACATGTTAGCTCTTGGATGGTTGATACTCTTATAGCATAGATAGGAAGCAAAGTTCTCAAGTATTTGCTACATACTATTTCTTCTGATAACTATCCTCCTAGGCTTCTTATGGCACTTACCACTTCTTTCATCCTTGTAACATATTGAGCAGCATTCTCTCTTTCTTTCATTTTCATGTCATCAAACTTCCTCTTAGGCTCTCTCTTTTGGCTGTCTTGACATTATCATCTCCTCAATAGATTTTTGATAATGTTTCCCACATCTGATGTGTAGTACCACATTCTTTGATGTCATCATACATGGCATAGCTTAGTGCTGAAGCAATATCTAACATCGCTTGATAGTGCTCCTTCTTCTTTCTCATGTCATCTACAGTGAGGGGTTCTGCAAGGTCTACATGATCAACTATGATTGAAGTCTATGTATAGTCACCTATTGATCTGAGGTTTAGCTTCATTAGACATTGTCATGCATCAAAGTTGTCTTTGTTTAGCTTGGGAACTTCTCTCTTGGACATCTTGATCTTCCTGCTACTAGTACCTTGAAACAAATCAGCAATGCGCTCTAATACCAATTGTTAGAATTCTTTAGAATAATTGAGAGGAGGGGGGGGGGGGAGGTGAATCAATTATTCAAGGTCCAATAATGTCCAATCCAAATTTTCTAGTAAAATGAGAGTGAATTAGAAGTACTATCCTTTTTAATTTCTTATCATGCATGCAATTAAACATTAAACAATCATGAAAAGTAAACATGCATCACACCATAACACAAAGGATTTTGGTGACCCAGAAACCCTCCAGGAATAAGAAGGTAAAACTAGGGTGGGGATGACACCCACAAAATAACTGTGCAATTGATTTCAACCACTTCTGATGGTTTGCCCTGTTAAAGGCTATCCACACTGTTAAATGTGACCCTGTTAAAGGATTTCTACACCCTATTAGGAGTGTGCCCTATTACAGGACTTAAGAAAATTCAACTTAGAATGCCACCCTATTAAGGGATTCACATAGAGCTGTTAGGCTCACCCAAGTCCATGGGATTTACAGTCACCTTCTCAAAAGAATCTTCTATCCCTCTCTAAGGATCTCCTATCCTTCTCCTAAGAATCTCTTATACTTCTCTTGAGGATCTCTTATCCTTCTCCTGGGGATCTTCTATCCTTTTCCTAAGGCTTATCCACCTAGCTGTTAAGATAACCTAGCAATGTAGGCTTTCAATGTCTAATACAATGGTAAGAGAGTATTAGAAAGGTTTTGACCTGATAAAGATTACAAATTTAACCTTGCAGATTTTAGATCACTCTTCAGTTCTTTTCTTTGCTTGGCTTTTCTCCCTTGCAGTGGTGACAGCTTGTTCACCCTTCAAGATCTATCTCCTTGAGTTCTTCCACTCATAATGCAAATGCACTCTATGGTCACTTGATCAACTTAGAGTCTTGATGCTATGTGCTTACTCCTCACTGTGTCATCTTCTTGACACTTCACACTAACCTCCTCTTGCCTTCTTCACACGACCACTCTTATGACCAACTCCCTCTCACATGCATGATCTATCTCTAACCTGTAACTCCTTATAAAGAAGTTATGTTCTTCATTTCTCGCTCAAATCTTCTCGCTCATCAATTTGATTTAATCTTGAGAAAACAATATTGTTTTCCCTCCAAATTGTTTCTTCCAGAAACTTCATGATAAATCCATCAACATTCACCTTGAATTGGTTTTCATGGTTTACATAAAAATTTTTGACATCTACTCATCATCCATATCATCCAACTAATTCAAAAAATTCAATGTAACAAACTTATCGTTACTAATTTGGCAAATCTTTTGACTTAACAAATAGTGCAGCAACTAGCATCATTGGTTTACTAATGCTCGACACTTGAAGCCTTTTCCTGAGTTACTTGGCACTTGAAAAATTACTTGGCACTTGAACAATTACTGTGTTACTCGGCACCTGAAGGATTTCTCGGCACACACTAAAGTTGAACTAGCTCAGCTTCAACTAAGAATTTGCTCAGCTCTAACTAGCTTGCTCGGCTCTCTCAAATGAGCTTAGTTAGGCTTTACAAATGACTTAGTTAAACCTTACATCTTTGATGTGTCTCAATGTGTCCATCCTCTTAGAGTATATCACCAATACACTATTTCATCAATGGCTTAGCTGATCCTTATACTTCATTACAACATCATAACTTCAACCTTTCTCTAGGTGCTCTAGTTACATCTTATTGATTGTCTCCTCCTTGTCAATCAACCAATTGATAGTATTTGGATCACTTAAGCAATTGTCATCCCTGCAAGTAGTAAGTTTGACATTAATGAAAAAATAATGATTGAAAACATTCTTTACTAGTTCCATCATTCTTCATTCATGATCTTTTCAATCATTTCCAACGTGTCCTTGATGTCACATTTGCCACATGTCAAAGAGATGTTTGCTCGCATTCTGTAAAACTCATGCACTTTCATATTACAAACATGCACCACCTATTGATCTTCAAAAGGTCAACAACATACATAACCCATGCCCTTTGAACTGCATGAATATCCTCTGTTGCATCATTATGGATAGGTGTCACTAGGGTGCTTTCCTGCTTTAGTTAGAAGCATCGCACCTTCATGAAGTGGGAATACACCCACCGTTGATCTTCCAAAGATCAACAGCATGTAGATGTGATGCAAAAAAGAAAACCCACTGTATGATTTGACCAATGATATTTCTAGAAAGTTGCATGTGCTCTTACCATACTAACAGCTCAAAAAAAGTTCTGACAAGGTACTGACAAGTCCTAGTCTTTGGAGCATAGTTATAACCCAATGTCACCAAGTGCTACGTGGCACAAAGGTGCATGCCCACATTACATAAAAGTCAAGCAAATCCATCTTGTGGGTATGTGCCCACCATTTATCTTGGAGAGATCAACGGCTAGCCCAAAACAAACCATCATAGCTAAGATGCTTTGGGAAACACTTAATAAAATAACCATGGTTGGGATAAAGGTGACTGGGGTAAAATTGTCAGAAAAGGAGTTTTAAAAGATATATCTAAAAAATTGAAATAAAATATTTTTAAAAACTAAAACTTCCCGTGCATATTTGAATTCAAACAAATGAAAACCCTACCCTTGGAAACATGGAGCACATACAATATTAAAGTAACATAAAATTACTAGTTTTTCATTTATGGAAAAAAAATCTTGAAACACAACCCTAATTTTGAATAAGTAGCTCAATTTTCACTGTAATATGCAAAAAAATTGAATGGTGAAAAATCAGGCCAAAAAACCCATCACCCAATTGAATGATACTCAAAATCTTGATTTCAATCATTTAATCCTTTGCATTTACCAAGTTCATTAATTGTACAAGTACACAATCCATAAAAAGTTATTTATTATTTACCATTGACTTGTTTTTCTTCATATAACCACATACAATCTCCAAATCATTAATGAACTTAACCATAGCTTCACAAAATTATGTATTACCTCATACTAACTTTTCACACTCTAACTTTATCTCTAACATCTCTTTTGTCTTTCTAATGTTTCTTCTTTCATAAAAGTGCTTAATTCAAGTAAGATGAATCAATCACTACAAATGATTTCAATCTGCCTTCTTCATTTGATTTCTCTTCTAACTTCACATGTCAACTTAATGGATCTTTATCTTTGACAAATACTTATTTTAATTCTTCTACAAATTCTCTTATATGGTCTTTCTAACTTTCATTGTTGTTGTCATTTCTTCTATCATTTTTGTTCATGTTCCTTCTAAATTTTGGATTCCTTGTGTTGTTCCTCATATCCATTCTATAGAATCTTTATAGATGACCAAATTTGTTACTTAATTGGCATACTAGTGTATTTTTTCTGAATCTGGGTCCAGGTTGGTTAATAGGTGTTCTACAATTTCTGGCAATATGTGTTGGAAAATTGTTTAGTGCTCCCCTTAAGATTTGTAACAAGGGCTTAACTACCTCCTATGTACTATAAGTTGATTGGTTGTATCAAGCATTGATAGATTAGTTTTTTGGTGCAATGACAACCCCACTCTAACAAGTGGTATCAAAGTTTGGTCATAGGTTCAAATCCTCAGACCATCAGGTAACACTAACGGGGAGATTATTGGAAATTTGTTTAGTGCTCCCCTCAGGATTCATGATAAGGTCTTAACCACCTCCTATGTACTATAAGTTGATTGGTTGTATCAAGCATTTATAAATCAATCTTTTGGTGCAATGACAACCCCATTCTAACAATATATCCAAAGTTCTTGCACTTGTAACATACAATGTTGTTCCTTGCTCCATTATTTCCTTCATTATATCTTCTTCCTATAGGATTAGTACCTCTAAAAATTCTACTATTTCTATTACTATTATCAAATTTAGGTTTCTTACAATTTGTTTCTTTATGACCAAAACCATGACAATTATAAAAATAAAAAATCAGTAACTGGTTTAAATGACTTACCTGTGTAATCCCTTTTCATATAAACAATCTCATTACATGCACAACATATACCTTTGAATTCATATCTCACTTCTTAGGTGACTCAATTTTCTTAGATTTCCTAGGTTCATCAACTTGCTCAAGGTACTTGTCTTGCTCAACCTCCTTAGGTGCATTATCAAATTGATTTGACTCGATCTTATTCTGATCTTCTTTATCTCACATAGGCTGATGAATTTTAGGATTAGGTTCTTTTCTAGCTTCATATTTCTTAGCTAACTTTTCTCCAATGAAATATCCAAGACCATTCTTATCTTAAGATGGCCTTTGAAAAGATATTGTTTCATCAATCTTCTCACTACTAGAATATAATCTCTCAAGTTTCTACTTATACTAGGTTAACTCTCCTTTCACAATAGTATTATACTTCTCAAGTTATGCATACTACAACTTGGTAGACTCAAGATTAGATGTCACTTTGGTAAGGTTGGATGTCAAATCTGCATTCTCAAACTTCAAATCTGACTTAATTTTGCTATCATATTTCTTTAGGCTCAACTTCATCTTAGTAATCTTTAGTTCATGCTTAAGGATCTAATTTTCTTTCTTTAGCCTAGATACTTTATCATTCTCCTTGATTAGATCTTTAGGCTCTTTCTTGGATTTGAGATGATCAATCTTATCTTTCAACTTTCCAATGTAGTCCTTTGTATCTTCATATATTTCTTTCAAAGAATCTCTTTCTTCAGTAAGAATATCAATCCACTCAAGAGCTTCTTCTAAGTTCCTTTGTAACTATAATCTTATTTCACAAACTTTAGCCAAAAAATGGATATCTTAAACAATTTTATAACATGTGTAAGAAAATTAAACTAACTACATTCAACAATAAACATAAAAATTCAATAAGAGAACTCATAAGACCATATTTTGTGAGTTAGGGAAACCCTGGCCAAGAGAAAACCCTAGTGGGGATGGTACCCACAAAATGATCCACTAATCAAAAGAATCTTGTAAAATATATTGACCTTGTTAGGAGTTTAATACATTTGTATAGTTTCTCAATCCTTGTTAGAGGACTAGGCTTTGTTAGAAGCATCAACTCTATTAGGAGTTATTTTATAGAAATACAAAAATGTATGTAAGATGAGCCCATTTCCCAAACATGCAATATAAAATATAGTTCCTTCAATACAAAGATATAGATAAAAAAATCTCTTTACACCGTTGTCGATATCTTCAATATCTGGTATTGCCTATTATGCTCATCACAAAACTTTATCTCAATTCACATTCCTCTGATCATATATTAGAATTTTCATATCATCAATATCATACATACTTCACAAAACTTTGAATATAGCAATCTTTCCTTTATACCTTGCTAACTTACAATTATCTACCTAGTCAGCCTTCATGCCTTTATACAATTATCAAAATACAAAATTAACTTTCACTAACTTAGGGTTAACATCTAGGATGTCATACCTGATTAGTTAAGTAATTATTTCATTAAAAAAAAATTCCTTAACCCAAAGTTTCCCATTTCCTTATCATACTTTATTCTTCTTGTATACTGTTGTAACTGATAAACCTACCATAACTCTATATGTATAGTTTTTACAATCATTCACACTCACATATATCATCATCATAGTTTTAGGTAGGCATACCAAACTTTACACATGTCAATAATAAGCCTATGAAGATCACCAATCAAAACTCTATTTGTTGTGCCATATAAACTATATGACACTTAGATATTTCCTAAGTATACATGTCATAACTTCATCTTTATGATCTGCCTACTTTATATGACTAATTTGTTTCCATAAATGATAACATCAAAAGGTCTAACCTAGCCAAATTGTCAACAAGTAGGAAATTGGTTACTTATGAGATCAACTATAATAACATTAAGAAATATTTCATTGTTTTCATATTTTCCTATGAAAGGCTATGACATTACATGCTTGTTGATACTGCCCATTTAGTGGAAAAAAATGATCCTTTTAAGTACCTTTTAAGTAAAGTTGCACCTATGCATAGACTTGTTAAGTGGATGATGATTTTTTCTAAATTTGATATTCAGTACATCCAACATAAAGCCATCAAGGGACAATCTGTTGCAGACTAGCTTGTTGACTTTCCACTCCAAGATGATGTCCCTATGTGGATAGTGTTTTTAAATTCATCAATAATGTACATCAAAAATAGAACTTGAAAATTTTTCTTTGATGGATCTCACTCTCAAAATGGTGTCAGTGTTTGTATCCTCTTCATTACACCCGATGGCTACATGATTCCTAAGTCATACAAGTTGTTGTTTTCATGCACAAACAATATAGTAGAATATGAGGCTCTTACCAATGGTATCAAATTATCTATTGAATGGAGGATAACTATTGGAAATATAAGAGTAGCTGAGAGGGGAGGGGTGAGTCAGTTACCACAAAAATAAATCCCAGATCCCATATATTTCAATACAAATCAAAACCAAACTCTGCTAAAACTGAAAATACTATTGTAACTCAGTTAGCACTAAATCACTCAGCAAACACTAAGAATCTTTGTTTCTCGACATTTACTAAAATATTTAGTTCTTAAGATGTTTAGTGTTAATAATCACAATTAACTTATTTGCAAAAATAGAAAGAAAATAACATGAACACATATGACACTAGGATTTAACGTGGAAACCCAATTTGAGAAAAACCACCAATTGCAACTAGTTACTATTATACACTCTTCTCAATGAGCCCTCTTAGGATTCAACCCTATTAAAGGTTATAAAACACATTGTTAGGTGTGACCCTATTAAAAGATTCAATAATCCTTTTAGGGGTGGCCTTGTTAGAAGTCTTTAGACACTTCAATCTAGAAATGTCACCTTGTTAGAGGATTTGGCAAATAGTTGTTAAGCTAACTCTATTAAGACATTTTATACACTACTATAATTATTAGAGAATAATGATATGACCTTATTGCTGATGCAACTATATTGATGATTTTAGATCTTTGTTCTAGCTTGAATACTTGATCCTCCTTTATCAGATAAAACTTTGTAGCTCGGTCAACTCAGGATACTTTGTTATTTTTCCAATTCACTTCCTTGGTTTATCTTTTCAATCCCATTCTTCTCTCATTCAATCCCACAACTTGACATTATACTTATATATTTTTCCTTGTTAAGTCAGCCTGAATAAACTTACAAATATTCAATATTCATCCCTTAAGTCAGCTAGACTTAACAAATAAATTTATCAAACTAAATATGTTGATTGAAGAAAATCCTTCATTAGTCAACCTAGTTTGGTCAACACTAACTCAAAAAAGACTTTCTTCAGACTTTCTTTGTTAATTATGTGAACTCGATTAACACTTCATCCTAAATTGAATTTCCTTTTTTAACCAAGTGAGCTCGATTGACACTGGCTCTATGCCAACTTCTCTTTGGTACCCAAGTGAACTTGGTAGACACTATCTTCTAGCAAACTTTTTTTGGTGCCCGAATGAGCTTGGCAGATATTGTCTTTGAACTTGATTATCTCAGGAATGCTTAGTAGACACTGGAATCTTTCTTCACTACCCAAGTGAGCTCAGTAGACATTGACTGGTAAAGACTTGACATTTTTTGTAACATCAAAGACAATATACAATTAAATAATTGTTTTCGACAATCTCCCTCTTTGGCATTGATGGCAACACAAAATGTCATAATACAATGAAATTTTAGAGAAAAATAAAATTAAGGATAATATCCTTAGTTTCATTATGATTCACATCCATGATAACTCCCTCTATCAATGTGAACTCCCTTTGTCATCAATCTCTAATTGCAATGACCTCAATATCAAACTCTCCCCCTTTGATATCAACTCAAGTTCATTCACCCTATTTGACGTCTCTGACATATATAAAGAATATCTCTGATATATGACAACAAATTCTTCCTATAAGACATAAAATTTCTTTGATGTATGAAATAAATCTCCCTCTTTGACATCTCATGCCAAAGATAGCATTCAATGAATTTCCATGTACCTAATGTACTAATTCATATGTAATTTTCCCTTTACAATACTGCATCAAATTGACTGATCTTCAACATGCTTGGTTGATGCATCACTAAAATTTGGTTAGTGAGCTTTAGATAGGGGAATGACCCCTAGCTTACCTCTTAGGTACAAGAATGCATCCTTAGGTAATGGCTTGGTAAATATGTATGCAATCTAGTCTTTTGTATTCACATATTCCAATCTTACCTCCTTATCTTGCACCAATTATCTTAAGAAATGATACTTAATTGCAATGTGCTTGGTTTTGATATGCATCACAAGATTCTTGGAAATGTTAGTTGCACTAGTGTTATCACATAAAACAATAACTAGATCCTTAATTTCTTCCTTCATACCTATCAATAGTTGTTTGAACCAAACAATATTTGAACAATTGACTACTACAACAACATATTTTTCTTTTCTTTTTGACTGAGAGATACAATTTTTCTTCTTGTTTGTCCAAGATACTAGCCTCTTTCCAAGAAAAAATGTTCCACCACTAGTGTTCTTTCTATCATCAATACTTACGACACAATCTACATTAGTGAATGCTATCAATTCAAATTTTCCTCCTCTCTTATACCACAAACCATAATCTTTAGTACCCTTTAGATACCTCATGATTCTTTTTATTACCATCATGTGATTTTCTTTTGGATTAGTAGAGAATCTTGCCACCATTCCAAATGCTAATGCTATATTGGGTCTTGTATGCACCACATACTAAAGTTTTCTAATCATTGATTTATATGTAGTTTAATCTGCCTCTTTTGAATTATCATCTTTGGAAAGCTTATGTCCAATAGACATAGGTGTTCCTACTGGTCTAGAATCCTCCATTCCAAACTTCTTCAGTATCTTCTTGATGTATTTTGATTGAGTAACATAGATACCATCCTTCTTTTGTTGAATCTGCAAGCCAACAAAGAATTTTATTTCTCCAAACATTGACATCTAAAATTCCTTACTCATTTCTTCTTAAAAATATTTGCACAAATCATCATTTCTAGTAAACAATGTATCATCGACAAAGATTCATGCCAACACAATCTTCTTATCTGGTCCTTCTTTAATGTATAAGCTATTTTTTTCATTAGTTATTTGAAAATAAATCTTTATGAGATACTGGTGTAAAATTTCATACAATTCTCTAGGGCCTTGTTTGATACCATACAAATCTTTGTGTAGTCTGCAAACCATGTCCCTTTTTCTAGGATCAACGAAACCTTCTGGTTGCTCAATATAGACTTCCTCTTCTAAGATTCCATCAAGAATGTCAGTTTCACATCCATCTGATACACTTTGAATTCTTTGTGTGTTGCATATGTAAGGAGTGTTCTAACACCTTCTAGTCTAGAAACATAAGTAAAATTTTCTCCATATTCAATACCTTCGTCTTGAGCATAGCCCTTGCCTACTAGCCTTTCTTGAAACTTCTTCATTCTTGAAACTTCTTCATTCTCATTGAATTTATTTCTGAATACCCATTTTGTGCCAATTACTTTCTTATCCTTAGGCCTAGGAAGAAGAGTACAAGTCTTATTCCTTTCTATCTGATCAATATATTCATTCATTGCTTCAATCCAACTTTCATTCTCTAATGCAATCTTTTACAAATCTAGGTTCAAATTTAGTAATTTAATTTTTTCCATATCATTGTACTAATTGACTGATCTCCAATGATTTTCTTAGGTGCATGATGCCTTCTAACGTATCCATCAAGTTTGGACTCCTTTCTGAATTCACTAGGTTCACCACGATCTTATGTATCATGCTTGGGTCCCACTATCTATGACTCAAGTTCATCAAACTGTGACTTGATTTCTATTTGTTGAAACTTAGGTTCTTCTGATGACTAAAGTTGAATTGGAGATTTTGGGAACTCGAGTGATGAAGGCTACTGATTCCAAATTGCATTAGATAAAGTGGCAGGCTCATAGTAAACAAAGTTTTTGTAGCCTCCAAGTTCCTTACTACTTTTTTCTTTGTTCTTTTCTATAAACTTATCAATCTTCACATGTGCACTTTCTATAATTTTATGAGTAGATAGGTTCAAACATTTATATGCTTTTCTCTTATTTGAGTATCCCATAAATATGATATCATCACTTTTCACACCAAAATTTCATTTTCTAGGCTCCTTCAGAATATAACATTTACTGCCAAACACTTTGAAGTAACACACATTAGGTTTATAGCCATACCATAATTCAAAATGTATTTGATTTGAATCCTTCATCAATTGAACATGGTTAAGGGTATGAATGGAAATGTTGATTTCTTCCTTCTAGTATTTGATAGCAACATTCTTCTCTATCATCAGGGTCCTTGCACAATCCATGATTGATCTATTCCTTCTTTTAGCAATGTCATTCTGTTGAGGTGTACTAGGTGCAGACACTTTCCTTTTGATTCCCCTCTCACTGTAGAATTCATTGAATTCATTAGAAATGAATTCTCCTCCTCTTTCTAATCTCAAAAATTTGAATTTCTTTCTTGTTTCTTTCTCCACTCTAGCAAGATACCATTTGAACTTTTGAAAAGATTTTGATTTATCCTTTAAATACATAATTGTCATCATTCTAGAATAATCATCAACAAATAAAATAAATTACTTATCTCCTGTGTAGCTTTTTGTGCCAATAGGTCCACAAAGGCCTGTATGAACTAGCTCCAACACTTCTTGAGGATGATATTTTTTCATTTTAAAACTTGTCATTCCCATCTTACCGATTTGATAATTCTTGCACATGCTCATGTCAAGTTTCTTAAGGCTTGGAATGCATCTAACTCTTTTGTTCTTGATTATGTTTACTAGGTTGTAAAAATTGACATGACATAACCTCTTATTCCATAACCAACTTTCTTCTACTTGAGCAATGAAACATAAACTTCCATTAAGATCTAGGTAGAATAGATTACCTTTTGTTTGTTTCTCAATCCCAACCAAATTTCCTTTCCTATCTAGAAGATTGGCCTTTCCATTCATGAATTCTACCTTGAATTCAATATTATTGAATTGATCCACAATAAGTACATTATGCTTCATTCCTTCAACCCAATAAGCATTATCACATCTAAGATCATTGATTAGTGCAATACAACCTTTACCTTGCACATAAAATGGTTCATCATTGCCAAATCTAACGCTTCCACTATTATAGTGTACCAAGTTCTCAAACTTAGATCTTTCACCAGTCATATGGTGAGAAAACCACTATCAATAATCCATGAATCATTTTTACTAATATGTGAGATAAGTTCCATATTATCATTCTCATCATCTGATTCATCCTTAACAATAATGTAGATCATTTCATCATCTTCTTCACTACTATCAGAATCTTTATAAATTTAAAAGGATTTCTTACCATTGTCTTTGTAGTCCTTATATCTTTTGAAGTCCTTCTTGCCCTTGTACTTTTCATTCTACTTTTCTTCTTTACCTTCTCTATTTGGACACCTTGTAGCAATGTGACCAACTTCTTCACAAGAAAAGAAAACCAAAGGAATTTTGCCTTTGTACTTCTTGTTGGTCATTTTTTCCCTCCTGCCAAATGGAAATATATGAATTTAATAGTATAACGTTCATGTATTTGAAGTATTCAAATTAGGACACACAAAATCCTATCTTTAAGAAATTTAAGTTATATCCTATTTCCTAAAGTAACCATGCACTTTAACCTTTTTCACAAGCCTGCAACTTTCCCTACCGTCAGATCTTTCCAGATCTATGGTCATCGCAATCTCACTTTACCAAGAAGCATGATCTTTAGACAATGCAAGAAAGTGGCAAGTTGACACCTATTATGGTGGGTTCATTCCTCTTTGGTGGGCTATGACATGTTTTAGATGTCAGAGGTTATATACGTGACTCATTCCTATTGGTCAGGGAATTGAATCTACATGTAACTTTAGGGTTTCATCTTCACTATTAGAGAAAAGAGAATATAAGATCCTCACTTTTTTCACATTATGGAACCGCTCAAACTTTAGACAATTTGAGAAAGCAACAAGTGAACACGTGTACATGGCAGGCCCAATTTGGAAGGTAATAATGCAGTTAGTCGTTGTGGTTAAGGAAAAGTAGTCAGATCAAGTGTTTTGATCTTACAATAAAGCCATGTCATAGGATCACAAGTACAAATGAGGAATCCATCAAGGTTACAACAAGGTCAGGATAATTGTGATCATAGGATCATAGAGGTTTGAATGCCAATTGCCAATGCTATGCCAAAGTATGTAAGTGAACGATCATAGTATCATAAGGCAATGTTACAATCTTAAGAATGTAATAATGGTAAAAGGAGGGCTTGATGTTAAGATAGGTCAATGATCATAAGATTGTAGAGATTATAAAGGGAACCTTCAACCATAAGATAATTGATCATAAGATCATAAGGATCATCTACCAACCTAAAAATGTTACAAGGGTTTTGACCTCATTTGACGATCATAGGATCATAGGACCTTAAGTTGACCATGAAGGTGTTTCACTTGTCCAAGCTAAAAAAATAAAAGGGTCTTCGACCAATGAAATTGTAGGAAGGTACATTATGAAGGTTGAATATATTTGACTTACTAATGTATCTAATTTGGTGAGTGTCAAGAACAATGAAAATGGCTCTTAATGATCAGATTGATCTTTTGATCATATGCAACTACTATTTTGTGTTCCCCATGCCTAATGAACAAATCTTCTATCTTCTTGCTACTTTGGGTTATCCATCTGCCCAATATTTAGTTATGGTCATTATTTTTATCCCTTCTAGAGTTGAATACATGCATAGTAATCCAATTTTCTACATATGGATGTGCACTTGAGAAAATCCTTCTATATCAGCAATAATGTCTCTCTACAAATTGATGATAGTGGTTGAGTTTGGATTTCAGGGCAAGGTATCTCTATTATGCCTTAGCTATAAAGGAAACTTTTGTTATTTTTGCAAAGGTTGGATCCTCTCCATTTCTCTAGCATTTCTCTACAAGCTCAGTGTAAATTCCCTTTGCCTCTTAACTATATGGAATTCTACCTTATCTCCCTCAACCATTGATGAAAGTGGAAGGCCTATTTGTCTTTCTTCAATTTTTTGTGGCTATCTACAATTTGCATGATAGTATCTCCTTGAACTATGAATGATATATAAGTGAATCTCATTTTCCTTATGTCATTTATCTTGGTTTTTTAATCTACATGTGATTGCTAGATTAAAACAAGTCTAGATGTGTATATCTTTTGGTGTCATGATGGTTCAAAAGTGCATATATGGGCAAAGTTTGGTTTGAACACTCTATTTTGGTGTATCACCTCTTTAGGATATGATGGGCCAACAATCCAAGACAAAAATGAACACAACAGGAAAGAGGAAATATTATTATCAAAAATAATATTCTATTACATTCAGTATAACAAAAATAGACTCCACGACATGCCCTATGGGCTATCAAATTTTGGAGAAAACCCTTCTCACAATACCCTCTCCCAAACTCCACCAAAATTTGTCTTTGTAATGCCACAAATGTCCTTAAGTACCCCAAATTAGGTTTAGGGTCAGGAATATATTTTAGAATATGCAATTTGTCTTCCACTGCCAATATAGAAGGTTCTAGAAAACACATCAAAATTTAGTGTAATATTAGAAGAATCCAGAAATGGTAGTCCAACTTCTAGGAGGTATAACTTTTGATTCAGGACTCTGATTGATGAACCGGTTACATTTTTGGAAAGCTCTCTAACTGCTCTATAGCCCCATGGACCAGCTTTTCTTGTCCCCCATTTTTTGGGCTCATACAAGGCCGTTTAGTGTCTCAAATCTGACTTTCAAGTGCTCTTAGGAGGTCTCTAGGAAACTTAAAATTGTAATAACTTTTAAACCATAAAGCCTTTTGACCTGATTCTTTTTCTGGAGTATTTTAAATTACAAGTATAGTCATCCCTCCAACTTAGACCTTCTAACTCATTAAAATTATAGCTCAATTACAAAATAACCTATTTTCTACATTGGCACATATCCCAAGGTGCTCAAAAACTCTAACCCAAAAAATCAATAGTGGAACTATGAGATTTGGAATCTTAATTTGACCCAAATGGGTATCCAAAAATGAAAACAAATTAAATAGAAACTAACACTAAGCATATTTTTGGGTGATACAGGATTGCCCTTACACTCCTTGATGCTCCTGCATTAGACACCCAGGGTAGATTGAAAAGTGACCCTGTCACTTTATAGCTTGTAAAGGAAAACCCAAATGTGAAACCTTTGTTGTGGATATCCAAGTTGAATCTTCTATTGGTTGTGCTTTCCACTTCACTAGGTATTCTTCATACTACCTGTTTCTGGTACTCCAACCTACACAACTATCCAGAATTTCTTCAATCTCTTCCTTCGTAGAAGTAGGAATTAGACATGGCTTCAACATCATTTCCTCATTTGAACCATCATCATGATATTCTATTAAGTTTGCAATATTGAAAATAGGAGAAATGTGAATCCCATCTAGAAACTCCACCTCATATGCATTTCTTGAGTCATCTTACTTCAAAAATTTATAGGGGCCAAATTTCTTCATCTTCAACTTGTTGTAGGTACACATTGGAAATCTTTCCTTCCTCAAATATACCATAACCTAATCTCCAACTTGAAACTCCTTATGTCTCCTCTTTCGATCTTCCCTAGCCTTATACTATAGGCTCATCTTGGTAATATGTACTCGCACCTCCTCATGTAGGTTATTGACATCTTCAGCAAAGTCTTCTACACTTATCCTCTCTCCTTGCTCCATTTTCCTCAGCTCTAGTGTAGTTCTTGGACTACATCCATACACAATTTGGAATGGTGATCTACTAGTGCTCCTATTTACAGAATTATTGTAAGTAGATTTTGCTTATGGTAGAATCAAATCCCATCCCTTGTGCTTATTTCCTACTAAACACCTCAGTGAATTACCTAGACTTCTATTCACTACTTCTATTTGTCCATCAATCTGCAAATGATGTACAAAAAAAAAATTCAATTCTGTCTTCAACTTTTTCTACAACGTCCTCTCGAAATACCCAATAAATTTAGTATCTCTGTCAAAAAAAATACTTTTTGGGAGACCATGTAGCCTCACAACCTCTCTAAAAAAAAATATGCAATACACACTATGTCATGAGTTTTATGGCATGGAATGAAATGTGCCATCTTGGAGAACCTATAAACCACTACAAATACTGAGTCATTACCCCTTTGTGTCTATTGGTCTGATTTTTCACAATATAGAAAAAGGCTTGAAATTTTGGTGAAAAATTAGTTAGGTCATTGCATTCTTGTAGGATAGGGTTTCATTCCTCATAATTTTCAATAATTTTATGTTACCCTATTCATGCCTTGATTCATGTGTTGTCAAAATCTATTAAATTCTCAAAGTTTATCTCTTAATACAGCTATTATAGTACCCTAAGTAAGCCCTAGGTCTCTTGTGTTTATTTAAACTCGAGTGCAAGCATTTTAAAGTTTTTGAATATTCCCTTATATTCTTTAGCTTTCGCACCCTGCATCTCTTTTTCTTTTAAGGAGAACCACTCGATCATGACAAAATTGAGGGCTGTCACTTTGTCGTTATGATAAGATGAGAGTTAAGTGACCATTGGGATATAGCGACTACCATCAAACTAAGCTACAGTGCCCTGATTAATGGAGGCAATGACTGGAAAAGTTTTGCGTTCATTTTTAATCATGTGTACCTTTTTTTGGCTCCTTGAGCTGAAAAAGTAACTAGGGATCCTAGTAATATTTTAGGCTCTGATACTCATGTCTTTGCTGTCAGGAAGTTCAAGTCTCTTGCCGATAGCGAGGTAGCGATCAACCTAGAAACCCATGTCACGGAAGTCGTCAAACTTCCCAATGGTCATTAAGAGTCCCAAGTGGCATAATAAATGATGATATCATTGTCGTGTTAGAAGCACTAAGTGGGTAATAGTGATGTGACATGCTTTTGTTTTCTGGCATCGAATTTTGTTAAGTCATCGGAGCTTGCTACCTCACTAATCAAAAAATCTAGGCCTCTCACTGTTAGCGATATAGTGAGTTGCCATGAAATGAGCATACAATGGAACCCAAGAAACATGGAAAGGTGACTACAATTAAAATATGGTTTTTATTTTTCCAGTTGTGTAGAATTTATTACATCATCAGTCTTCTAGACCCACCCCCCATTCATAAAATGCAGGAGGGATTTTGATTGTCAGATTAAGCAAGATTAATGATTCTCACTATCTCACCATAAAAAAGATGTGTGTGGTTTACTCCATGCAAGATAGTGAATATGGGACCCACCTCATCTTAAGAAGTTCATGTAGTTTCTTTACCCTTGGATTGATCTTAGATCAACGGCCATCACTATCTTGCTATGAAGAGTTACTCGAAGGATATGTACAATGAGATAGCGAATATGGGGCCCACCATTATTCCTCTAATAAATATAGTTGTGTGTCACCCACATGATAAAGATCAAATCAATTTCTTTCACTACTTCACTATGGCAAGGTGCTCGTTCTTTATGTATAGTGAGGTAACGAACTATCGACACATGTCCTCAATTGCCAGTGGGCCCAAATAGAGATGCCATCAAGAAGGAAGTTGTATACATGGTCAATTCTCATTGGATTGACTGATCAACTTGTCAATTGGAATACTTGTCACCTTTTTTCGCATCCCTTGATTGTAGGATTTTTAAAGATTGACGGCACAGATTTAAAAACAAAAGGTGGTGCCACTCTGTGTATTTATTTGATATGAAAGCTTCGCATGTGTAAAAAAAAGAGTATAACACAGAATATTTTCTCAGTCCCACCTTATGCGAATAAATATTTTAAGTCTTTTCTAATTAGAAGAAATTAATGAGAAGATTGTATTTGGCAAGAGTGTGAAACAATTTGTTCGTGAAGAAGTTGCAAAATTGCATAAAGGAATAAGAAAGAACTTCAATTAAGTAACTATACTGTAATTTTTGTTGTGCTCTAGTCTTGCAAGACATAATAAAAAAATGCCTCCAATGGACTCATCAAATCTTAGATTGTGGATATCAGAGGGATTTCTTAATGAAGGCAGTTGGGTCTGAGATGTTGATACCTAACAAACTGATTTGAATTGGTTCAAAAGATGGTTTGTAGAGATGAAGTTGTTTGCTCCACATGCCAGTATATGGAATTTTGACCGAGGAAGACTAGTAGTCCCAGGTGATTTTATGGATTATGATCTCCTGGAGACTGTGGCAAAGAGTTGTGATCAAGTCACTAAGGTAGTGAAAAGAGCAAAGGGTCAACTTGGCAAAATTAGAATCATGTCAGCAATAACATCATTCTCTAAAGAATTTTTCAAGAAAGTATACTTCAATACCTGGGTAGTAGAGATATATAGAGCCCTGTGCAAATTTTTTGGAGAGGATGAAGAAGATTTTATACTCATGGGTTTCATGCATATAATTACACTTACTTTTTGTTAACGCACATCTTTCTTTTCAAAAGAGGGACATTTTTGGTAGAGGAATGGTTTTGAATGCAGATATGGCTGAGGAAGCAAAAAATTCTCATTTTTTATATTTGACAGCCACATTACCTCTAAAGATTTGATGCTTCATATTAAGTGACAATCCCATTACCCTAGGATACTGATATAACCAAGGAATAGTGACAAGTAAAAGTGACTCTCATAGTATAATGATAATGAAAACTATAGGTTGAGGTTAGTCTGCAATCATCAGAATAGATTTCATCATTAGCAAGCTTAGTAGTTGCATACATGAAGAAATCAGAGTAGTAGCCAAATTAGAATGCAAAAATGTAACAAAAAGGGACCCGCAAAGGAATATTTGATCTGCATGTCTTTCTGTTATTTGCAATTTTGTCTCTTCTGATAGGTGTTTTGATTTCTTGTGTAAAGGACACCTATAAATCACATTTTCCTTTTGCTTGTTGCAACTCATGCCTATATAAATGAGTTTTCAGGGCATTGTGATGGTCCAAAAATTTTTGTATGTCTTCAATTATTCCAAGAAAGTACATTCGGTCCAGTCATATGTAGTTGTTCTAAGTTTATTTTTAGTGATATATTTTTTGATAAGGAATAGAAATGCAGAGTCAGTATGATTCTTTGGGTTCCTTACTAAGTTCCTATTGGTTATTGTATTAGTCTACAAGAAGGATAATACAAAGGGATATTTACACCAAAATCTGTGTCACCAATTTTCTATCTCATTTTCATGACTTTATCAGTTTTGAGATCATTTGGATAATGTTCATTTGATTGAATGCATTCTAGATAGGATGTGTATTGATTATATTGTTGCTTTTAATTCAATGAGTTATGTAAATGCTTTAATAAATTAGTAGAATTCATGAGTTTATGAAGAGGATATCATGTAAGAATGGAAATAGGTGATTATAGTTGACAGATTCAATTACAAGCTAATTGAACAAGGTCTCCTTACCAATAATCGACTCTGTTGCCCACTAGATAAGGTACTGGTCTTATAAATAAGAAATGATCAAGAGTAAATTCTACCTCTACATGTTAAAACTACTATAAATTCAAAATCATTTCATATATTATTTTTTTCACGGTTGTAATGTTTGTCACCACTCATTTACATCTAGTTTTCTAAGTCATAGGTAGGTACTATTCCCAAAAACATTTGTAACCTCTAGGAGAATTAGGACCAGATCTACTTATAGGGGATCCATACAGATTTGAAAGCATTAAAGAAATTGGTACACTATGCATGTGTATGAGGATAAAAGATGAGAATCAAAATGAAACTAAGATAGTTGTAATATACCAGTCTACATTTGAATCATCCCCAGGTATACTCACCTTGGTTTAGCACAGCTTGAAGAGTAGGAAACCATCCTTGGTTTTGTTGAAGTTGGTTCCAGATGATTTTCTTATGTAATTGATCATAGGAATTGGCTAATCTTTAGATTATTTGAGTACTATCATTCTGGTATTGAGCATTTATGTTGTTCAATAGTTTTAAACACCAACAAAATGGCGACTTAGCTAGGGAATAATGCTTTATGTGTCATAAACTAGTGTATCATTTATGATCTATGTTTCCCTTGGTTAGAGTTTGAGGTAGATGTTTTATTGAGATATCTTTCATGGTCTTGATAGTCATTTGTATCTAGTCTATGGAATTTAGTGAAAGAATTGTGATCCATTCAAAAAAAAAAATACCATTTTGATAAGGTGGGTGGCAACTCATAAGGTTTTAACCAATGTCATTATTTACAAGATTTTCTATCACAAAATCATGGAAAACAAAAGAAATACGTGGGCAAATGTAAGGAAAATTTTGAGAATAAAATTACAAATTGATCTCCCTCCTAGAGGAAGACACAATTGGGCTAAAAAGATCTCATATGCATAAAGAAGACCATCTCCAATAGAAAGTAATGAGGGGAGAGAACATTAATTTTTCTTCTATGGAAAGGGAATCATCTTGCCAAAGTTCTAGATCCCATCTTGGACTATATGGTGATCACTTTTTTAGCACACCCAAAGTGATAGGCCAAGAAACTATAGAGATACATAATATGCCTAGTTTGGACATAAGGAATAGAAATAATCTTTTTCAATGAAGTATGAACCCTTTCTTGTTTGACTATTCTCAAGGAGAAGTAGCATCGAAACATCTAGATCCTAAAAGTTTCAATGATGAGAAAACTGTTAGTTCTTAATTTACTATCCTAGATCCTAATGAGATTGAAGTCCTAAGAATGCAACTTTCTGAGTAGGAAGCTATAAATCAAAAATTACAAAAGGAAAGGAAGGAAAAGATTACTAAATCCTTGGCAAAAAAATAGACATTACTTAGAAAAATTGCTACCATAAAGAAGAAAAATGAAATAGCAGCTAAGGCATGGCAACTAGAGACTATAGGTCAAGTTGAATAGCTTAAAATACAAGAACAAAAGCTATTGGAAACTCAAAACCTAAACCTAGAAGAACCTGTAATACAATAGATTAAAAACTATAGTGCTCTAGAAACCAACAACAGTAAAGTAACAGATATAGGGCAAGTTGTTGAGGCTAAAGATAAGGGGAAACAAAAGGAGATTGGTGTTAGGATTAATGAACCAGCAAAAGTTGTTCAGATTCATGATTCCATGTCACTTTCAGATATTGAGCTGGAGAAGAAAAGGAAGGAAAAGGATTCTCTAATAAAGAGACTAGAGATTGTAGAAAATGAAGCAACTATAGCTGAGATAAAAAATATGATCAAATTCTTGGAGAATGCTAGAAGGCAATCTGTAGTAATGCCTAAAGATGATGGTGGATCTAATGATGCAAATCAAAATATTACCAAGGTACATGCTCCTTTCTCATCCTCATTTTCACATAAAGTAGATATTAACAAGTCTAATGGTGATGCTAGCACTAGTAACACTGCGGGTAATATTAGACAACATGTTGATCATCAACCTATAATTGATTTACAAAGGAGACCCGTCCAGTTAGAAGGCTATAGGAAAATATGTTTTGATGGAATCCCTAGTTACCCTAATCCTATTCTACAAGAAATGAGAAAAAAATTTCCTAAATTTGCTAGGAACAATGCTATCACCTGTGAAGACCATTTGAGGAGTCTTCTTGATATGATGAGTGATTATGAGGTTGAGGTTGAGGATGTTATTATGAAGTTGTTTGTTCAGTCCTAAACTAAAGATGCTAGAGAATGGTTCAAGAGACTTCATGAATTATCTATTGTTGATTGGAATGATATTGAATACTATTTCAAGGAACAATATGGTGACAAGAAAAATCAAAGCTACATTTTGAGTGGATTCAATAATATTAAGAGGTTACCTAATGAATCTTTCGCTGAATTTAACATTAGATTCTAGAAGAGGATGTACAAGCTAATGTAGGCCATGTGATTAGATGATAAGTTATGCTTGATTACATATTTGGATGCTTTTGATGGTAAAATGACATACCAACTTCTAGATAAAGAACCTAGGACTTTACAAGATGCTTTCAGAATTGCCATAACTGTGGAAAATAATTTGAGAATTTTAGGAAGGCTTGAAAGTAAGAGAGATGACCCTAGATTGTTTGTAAATAAGAGAAATAGAAAGGAGGATAACAAAGGTGTAGGTGGGAAGAGGTAACAGCCTAGTGAGATAAGTCAAGTTTTAAATGCTATAAAGAATTTAAATATCCCTCAAGTGAAAAATGATAGGAATCCTACTAAAAATAGGGTCCCTTACCAGTCAAATTTCAATAGACCAAATAGGTTGGATAATTTCCCTTATACTACCACCTGGAAAGATGGTCAGCCAAATGTCCCTTCCCCCAAGAATACAAACAACAAGGTCACCCCTGATCCCTTATCTAAAAACTTTGTAAATGTAGTAGATGAACCTGAATTCACTGTCAAACCTATATGGTGTTTTGTGTGTCAATTACCCCATGCTCCTAAATCTTGTGCAGTAGCCTTGTCTTTAATGTAGTAGATGAATCTGAATTCACTGCCGAACCTATATGGTGTTTTGTGTGCCAATTACCTCATGCTCCTAAATCTTGTGTAATAGCCTTGTCTTTCCCTTGAAATCAGAATGTAGTAGAAAAATGTCAAGAATATCAAGAAGACCAAGAGGATGTAGGATGCAACATGTTTGAATCACATTATGATTATTCTGACTGTGAGGATTATGACTGAGATGTAAATGAGTGAAGGCGGTTTCAGAATAAAGTGCAACAACAAGTGTTCTCTGATGAGAGTGATGTTGAAGATAATGTGTGTAAAATGGTAAGTGCCAAAGAAGAAATCATTTTAAGGAAGCCCTCTAGTGAAGAGATTGACCAAATTATTGCAAACATGATAGCTCAAGTAAAGACTAGAAACATGGCTAAAAGGGAAGGCAATGATAAGGTTTTTGGTATGTTTATAAAGGGAGTTAATCCTAAAAAAGGAGAAGCTATGAAGCCTAAAGAGATCCTTGCTAAGAAGATTAAGATTATAGTTAAAAAGTGGGAACCAAAGAAAGAAAATAATCCTAAAGTTGGTAAGTTCCCAAATAGTGTTTCGAAGAAGTTAGATGAGAAGATACCAAAAGTAGTCATTACCAGTGATAAGAATCACCAAGGTGAGGTAAATATTTTTGATAAGCATCATGATAAGAGGATTACAATCATTGATAGCTCATCTAATTCTTTTATAGATATGACTACAATGTTATCAAAAATCATTATCAAAGTTCCTTTATCTGAATTATTAAGGATCCCTGAACATAGAGATAAAGCTTTAGCATGGTTAGGGAGTACTGGTACAAATGTGAGACATGAGTGCAATGAAAACCATAGTCCCAAAGAAAGCAGTAAAGAAAAAGTAAAAGACAGTGAAGCTGAAGTAGTTGTGTCTCAAATTCCTCAAATGTTTTTGGATAATTCTGTAAATTAGTGTTTGGGAAATGTTGAACCATTTTTTTAAAGCATATCAGTAAATGGTAAAACATTAAAAAATTAATTTCCTCTGGTGCTTCCAATACTGTGATGCCTTTTGAGACAATGAAGGAATTAGGTTTAAAGGTGGATACTAATCAAGGAAGATGTTGTGCTAAGGATAAAAGAGAAGTTACAGTCATAGGCACTATAAATTCTTTTCCATATAGATTAATAGCCTGTCCTACAAAGAACTTACTATGAGTGTATTGGTTGTTGACATTCCACCTCAATATGGCATGTTTTTATCAAAAAAGTGGAGTGTTTCCATGGGTGGGAGTTTACAATTTGATTTTTCATTTGCCACATTTAATATTGAGGGAAACTTAATAAAAGTCAATAGGGAGCCTAAAAGTATATACATGATAGAGGAAGATATAGAAGATAGTATGACAAATTTTGTGGATATAGATACTAATACATTCAGAGCTGAGGTTTTGACCTTGATGAAATTCAAACACAAGTCTCAAATGGAAATAGAAGCTGACACAAAAATAGATAAGGGTGATCTATGGACTATGTTTTTGGATGGTGCATGCTGCAAAGATGGATCTAGTGTAGGCATTTTGTTGATATCCCCAGTAGGGGTAATATACAAATTCTCCTTTACTTTAAGTTTCCCTTGTACTAACAATATAGTAGAATATGAGGCTTTATTGTTAGGTCTTAGATTAGCTCATAAGCATGGGATAAAGTGTTTACATGTTTTAGGAGATTCTAAATGGGTGGTATCCCAAAAAAGAAATGCTTATGTGTCAAAGAAAAAAAGGTTAAAACAATATAGAAATGCAGTATGGGATATGATTGAATTTTTTGATGTGTTTGGGATAATTTGGAAATATAGGACAAATAATAAGATGGTAGATTTACTGGAAAACATAGCAATAAAACCTAATGATATTACATTTGCCAGTGTGTCTAAGATTGAGATTCAAACTAGACCTTCTGTCCCTAATAATGTTCAGAATTGGCAAGTGTTTGAAGATGATAAGGATATCCTGATATTTTTGAACTGTGATAGTATGTTGTCAAGACAAGAAATTGATTGTGCAGCTTATGTAGAGAATATAGATGGAAAAGATACTATTTTTGGTAGGAATTTGTGCAATTGAAAACAAACAAAATCCCTAAGGGTCTAGTTGTTTTGGAAATAGTTTTTGACAACCAGGATAGGTCACAAATGAATACTAATGAATACAATGCTAAATATTTGGAGGAGGTGAACTTGGGAACTCAAGAAACACCTAAAAAGGTGTATATTGGTAAAAATTTGCCTTCTAAAATCAGGAAAGATTTGATAGACCTATTAAGGAAGTATAGACATGTGTTTGCATGGTCATATGATGACTTAAAGGCCTATAGGGAGGATCTTTTTTAGCATGAAATCCCTTTAAAACTAGATGCCAAACCTTTTAGATATAAACAAAGACAAATAAATCTGACTTTGGCTCCCAAGATATAGGAGGAATTAATCAAATTGAGAGATACAAGAATCATAAGTCCTATTAGACATTTTTCTTGGGTATCCAATTTAGTTCCTGTTAGGAAGAAAAATGGAGACATAAGGTTATGTGTTGACTTCAAAAATCTCAATATATTTTCCTTAAAAGATAATTATGGATTACCCAATATGGAAGCCATGTTGCAAAGGTTCAACTATTTAGAGCTTATGTCAATGATGGATGGATTTTTAGGTTACAATTAGGTGGTTGTTAAAGAATCAAAACAATTCAAGACTGCTTTCACTACTCCATGGGGTACTTATGTTTATGTTAGTTTGCCTTTTGGGCTTACTAATGCTGGAGCTACTTTTCAAAGGGCTATGGATGTGGCTTTTGCTGATATTATTGATAAATTTTTGGTTGTATATAAGGATGACCTCACTACTTATTCCAAGGATGAGAATGAGCATTGCCTAAATTTGGAAAAGGTATTTATCTTAGCCCTTAAGTATGGTATTTCTTTGAATCCAAGGAAGTGTACTTTTGGTGTTACTAAAGGAAGGTTGCTAGGACATTTAGTTGGCAAGCATGGAGTGAGGATTGACCCTGAAAGGGTAGAAGCAATAGACAATATTTAGAAACCCAAAGGTGTTAAAGGCATTTAGTCATTCTTTGGATAGATCAACTTTCTTAGGAGACTTGTGACAAATTTTGCAGAAATTAGTAGGCCTATATCAAGGATGCTAAAGAAAGGATCTGAGATAAAATGGGATGGTGAACCTAGTATTGCATTTCAAAAAATTAAGCAAGCTACTAAAGATGCCCCTGTCCTTAGAGCTCCAAATTATGATAAACCAATACATTTTTATTTTTTTGCTTCATTTCACACTGTTGCTGTAGTATTGCTACAAAAAAATGAGGAAGGTTATGAACATCCCATTGCATTTTTCAGCAAGTCTTTGCAAGTAGTAGAACTTAAGTATGACATCAATGAAAAATAGGCATATGCACTGGTGAAAAGAGTCAAGGATTTTAGATGTTACTTAGTGGGAGCTACTGTCATTGCTTTTGTTCCTACTACTACTGTGAAGGAAATTTTTTCACAACAAGAGTTATCTGGCAGGAGGTGTAGATAGATTAATAGGATACAAGAATTTAATATTGATATTCAGATTACCAAGCTAGTCAGGGGTCAAGGTTTAGCCAAATTAATGATAGAAACCAATCTAGAGGCAAACCAAATTAATCAACTTGATGATAGTTCCAAGGATAATCTTTATGATATGGATACCTCTGACTGGTACAAAGATGTAATTTATTATCTGCAAAATATGAAATCTCCATCAAAGTTAACAGACAATCAAAAAAGATCCCTCAAGTTGCAAGCCATAAGGTATGTTATAGTGCAGGGTTGATTGTGGTGGAGAAATATCAAAGGGGTACTTTTAAAATGTGTGGATGAGATTAAATCTAAAAGAATTTTGAAATATATGCATGGAGGTGTGTGTGGTGGTCATTAAATGGCTAAAACCACTGCTCATAAAATTCTTAAGGCTAGTTTTTGGTGGCCAACACTTTTTAGAAATACTCATGAGCTTTTTAAAAGTTTGTGATGCTTTTCAAAGGTTTATTGGAAAGTTAAAATTCTCTGGGAATTTTCCATTGAGACTAGTTGAAGTATAGGCACCATTTAAACAGTGGGGAATTGATTTTATAGGTGAGATCACAAATAAATTCAATGGTGGACAATCATGGATCTTAGTAGCCACTAATTATTTCACCAAGTGGGTTGAGACACTCCCTACTAAGAATAAAACAAGTAAGGTGGTGATTAATTTCATTCTAAATAATATTGTGACCAGATTTGGGTGCCCACAAAAGATTGTAATAGATAATGCTGTGTGCTTCAAATCAGAGGAATATAAAAAAATTTGTAAGAAATATGGAATTATAGAGTACACATCATCACCCTATCATCCCCAAGGAAATGGTCAGGTAGAATCAAGTAATAAGAGTATATTAAAAATCATCAAGAGGATCTTAGGAGAAAATAAGAAGGCCTGGGATTCAAAATTACCACTAGCTCTATTTGTTGATAGGGTTACTGTGAAAAAGGCCATTGGATGTGCTCCATTTGACTTGGTTTATGGTATGCAGGCTAGACTTCCATAGAATAACTTAAAAGAGATGTATAAATTTGTTCAATTGTATGAAGATGATGTCATTGATGAAAGGTAGCTCAAAATGGATGACATATAGCAACTAGAGGAAGCAAGGAGAGAGTCTGTTGTTCAAAATACCAAGTTACAATCATAAATGAAGTATTTATATGAAAAAAAAGCCATTGAAAAGAAATTTGAAATAGGTGACATGGTACTGATGTGGAATGCTAGAGTGGAAGATAAAGGAAAACATGGTAAATTTGACCCAATCTGGCTTGGCCCATATAAAATTTGTGATGCAAATGGAGAAGATTCATATTCTTGAGAGATCTTACTAGAGGTCTTCTGGAATTGCCAGTTCATGGACAATTCTTGAAGAGATACTTTTCTTAAGGTATCTTCTTTTCCATGAACAGTAGTTTAGGGTTTCCTTGTGCTCTTGTTCATTGTGTATATTTTGTAGATCCTTGTAATTTTCTCTATCCAATCTAGCCTCTTGTTTCTATGTGTTGCTCTGTGCTCTCTAAAGAAGTTTTCATTTTGAAAGTCAAGTATCTAGTCTACTCTTCAATAGATTTTGAATTCTTGCATAGACTCAAATAGTCTATCATCCCAAGACAGAGCCACTGTTGGTCTGATTTTTCATAATATAGAAAAAGGTTTGAAATTTTGGTGAAAAATTAATTAGTTCATTGCATTCTTGTATGATAGGGTTTCATTCCTCATAATTTTAGGTTATGCTAGTTGTGCCATGATTCATGTGTTGTCAAAATCTATTAAATTCTCAAAGTGTGTCTCTTAACATGGCTATTATAATACCCTAAGTAAGCCCTAGGTCTCCTATGTTTATTTAAACTTGAGCCTGAGCATTTTAAAGTTTTTGAATATTCCCTTATGTTCTTTAGCTTTCATGCCCTGCATCTCTTTTTCTTTTAAGGAGCACCGCTTGATCATGACAAGATCGAGGGCTATCACTTTGTCGTTATGATAAGATGTGAGTTAAGTGACCATCATGACATAGTGACTGCCGCCAAACTAAGCTGCAGTGCCTGGATAAATGGAGGCAATGACTAGAAAAGTTTTGCATTGGTTTTTAATCACATGTATTTTGTTTTGGCTCCTTGAGCTGGAAAAGTAACTAGGGATCCCAAAAATATTTTAAGATCTGGTACTCATGTCTTTGCTATCAAGAAGTTCAAGTCTCTTGTCGATAGCGAGGTAGCAACCAACCTAGAAACCCATGTCATGGAAGTCATCAAAATTCTTGGTGGTCATTAAGAGTCCCAAGTGGCATTATAAATGATGATATCATTGTCGTGTTAGAAACACTAAGTGGGTAACTATGATGTGACATGCTTTTGTTTTCTGGGGCCGAGTTTTATTAAGTCACCAGAGCTCGCTACCTCCTTAATCAAAAAATCTAGGCATCTCGCCATTAGCGATATAGCGAGTTGACATGAAATGAGCATATAGTGGAACCCAAGAAATGTGGAAAGATGACTGGAATTAAAATATGGTTTTTATTTCACCAGTTGTGCAAAATTTATCACACCATCAGTCTTCTAGACCCACCCCCCATTCATAAAATGTAGGAGGCATTTTGATTGTTAGATCAAGCTAAGATCAAGGATTCTTGCAATCTCTCCATAAAAAATATGTGTATGGTTTACTCCATGCAAGATAGCAAATATGGGACCCACCTCATCTTAAGAAGTTCATGCAGTTTCTTTACGCTTGGATTGATCTTAGATCAACGGCCATCACTATCTCGCTATGAAGAGTTGCTCAAAGGATATGTACAATGAGATAGCCAATATGAGTCCCACCACTGTTCTTCTAAGCAATGCAGTTGCATGTCATCCACATGATAAAGATCAAATAATCGGCTATTGTTACTTCGCTATGGCAAGGTGCTCGTTCTATATGTATAGTGAGGTAGTGACCTGTCGACATGCACCCTCAATTGCTAGTGGGTCCAAAAAGAGATCCCATTAGGAAGGGAGTTGTATATGTGGTCAGTTCTGATTGGATTGATTGAATGACTTTTCAAGTGGAATACTTGTCACCTTTTTTTGCATCACTTGATCGTAGGATTTTTAAAGATCGACGGTGCAGATTAAAAAATGAAAGGTGGTGCCACTCTGTGTATTTATTTGATATGAAATATTTGCATGTGTAAAAAATAGAGTATAACATAGAATATTTTCTCAGTCCCACCTTATGCGAACAAAGATTTCAAGCCTTTTTTTAGCAGAAGCAATTAATGAGCAAATTGTATTTGGTAAGAGTGTGAAGGAATTTGTTCATGAAGAAGTTGTAGAATTGCAAAAAGGAATAAGAAAGAACTTCAATTGCATAACTATACCATAATTTTTGTTGTGCTCCATTCCTACAAAATATAATCCAAAAATGCCTCCAATGGACTCATCAAATCTTAGGTTGTGGATAGCATAGGGATTGCTTAATGAAGGCAATTGGGTCCGAGATGTTAATACCTCATAAACTAATTTGAATTGGTTCAAAAGATGGTTTGTAGAGACAAAGTTGTTTGCTTCACATGCTAGTATATGGAATTTTGACTGAGGAAGACTAGTAGCCCTAGGTGATTTTATGGACTATGATCTCCTGTAGATTATGGCAAAGAGTTGTGATCAAGTCACTGAGGTAGTGAAAAGAGAAAAGGGTGAACTTGGAAAAATTAGAATCCTATCAGCAATAACATCATTCTCCAAAGAATTTTTCAAGAAAGTATACTTCAATACCAAGGTAGTAGAGATATATAGAGCCCTGTGCAAAGCTTTTGGAGAGGGTGAAGAAGATTTTATACTCATGGGTTTCATGCGTATAATTACTCTTACTTTTTGTTAACGCACATCTTTCTTTTCAAAAGAGGGACATATTTTGGTAGAGGAATGGTTTTGAATGTAGATATGGCTGAGGAAGCAAAAAATGCTCATTTTATTATATTTGATAGTCGCATTGCCTCTAAAGCTCTAATGCTTCATATTAAGTGGCAATCCCATTACCCAAGGATATTGATATAACCAAGGAATAGTGACAGGTAAAAGTGACTCTCACAGTATAATGATGATGAAAACCATAGGTTGAGGTTAGTCTACAATAATTAGAATAGATTTCATCATTGGTAGGCTTAGGAGTTGCCTACACGAAGAAATCAGAGAAGCAGCCAAATTAGAATGCAAAAAAGTAACAGAAAGGGACCCGCAAAGGAATATTTGATCTGCATGTCTTTCTATTATTTGCAATTTTGTCTCTTCTGATAGGTGTTTGATTTCTTGTGTAAAGGACACCTGTAAATCACTTTTTTTTTTTGCTTGTTGCAACTCATGCCTATATAAATGAGTTTTCAGGACATTGTGATGATCCAAAAAAAATTATATGTCTTCAGTTATTCCAAGAAAGTAAATTCGGTCTAGTCATATGTAGTTGTTCTAAGTTTATTTTTAGTGATATATTTTCTAATAACTAATAGAAATGCAGAGTCAGTATGATTCTTTGGCTTCCTTACTAAGTTCCTATTGGTTATTGTATTAGTCTGCAAGAAGGATAATACAAAGGGATATTTACACCAAAATCTATGTCACCATTTTTCTATCTCCTTTTCATGATTTTATCAATTTTGAGATCATTTGGATAATGTTCATTTGATTGAATGCATTCTAGATAGGATGTGTATTGGTTATATTGTTGCTTTTAATTCAATGAGTTATGTAAATGCTTCAATAAATCAATAGAATTCATGAGTTTATGAAGAGGATATCATGTAAGAATGGAAATAGGTGATTATAGTTGACAAATTCAATTACAAGCTATTTGAACAAGGTCTCCTACCAATAATCAACTATGTTGCCCACTGGATAAGGTACTGGTCTTATAAATAAGAAATGATCAAGAGTAAATTCTGCCTCTACATGTTAAAACTATTATAAATTTAAAATCATTTCATATATTATTTTGTTCAAGGTTGTAATGCAGGTCACCATTCATTTACATCTAGTTTTCTGAGTCATAAGTAGGTACTATTCCAAAAAACACTTGTAAACTCTAGGAGAATTAGGACCAAATCTATTAATAGGGGATGCATACGGATTTGAAAGCATTAAAGAAATTGGTACACTGTGCATGTTTATGAGGATAGAAGATGAGAATCAGAATGAAACTAAGATAGTTGTAATATACCAATCTGCATTTGAATCATCCCCACGTATACCCACCTTGGTTTAGCAGAGCTTGAAGAGTAGGAAACCATCCTTGGTTTCGTTGAAGTTGGGTCTAGATAATCCACTTGTGTAATTGATCATAGGAATTGGCTAATCTTTAGATTATTTGAGTAATGTCATTCTAGTATTGAGCATTTATGTTGTTTAGTAGTTTTGAACACCAATAGTTTCCTTGGAAATCAAAGAACAAAATCCATACTTATGTCCTCCTAAGGCTTCAATGGAATAGGCAATGGTTGATAAAGTCCAGTCTCATGAAATTATCCTTTGTCCATTTGACATACCTGACAACTTTGCAAAAGTTTCTTAACATCTTCTAACAATTGAGGCCAAAAATAATGTTCTCTAATAATGGAAATGTTATTATCTCAACCAAAGTGTCCTTCCATCCCTCTACTATGCTTCTCCTTGATCAATTTTTCTCTTATGGAACTCCTTGGAATACAAAATTGACTTCTCTTGAACAACATATCATCCTGAATCATATAATCTAGCCACCTGGTGTTGTCTAGAGTAACAGGTTCTTTACAAGCCTTCCAAGCCTTTGCAAAGTCAGGATCCTCAAGGTATAGATTCTTGAGCTCATCAAACCCAACTACTTCAACTTGCATTACTGTCAACAAAAACTATCTCCTATTTAATACATCTACAACATCTATTAGACCTTCCACTTCTATGTTTCAATACAAATGTATAGCTTTACATGAGCTCTACCCATTTCAAATGTCTCTTATTCAATTTACCTTGGCTATTTAGGTACTATAATTACTAATGATCAGTATACAAGACAAGTTCTTTTGGAAACAAATAATGCCTCCATTTCTTTAAGGCCTGAACTATTCCATAGAATTCCTTATCATAAATGAAATACTTCTTCTTTGCATCATCCAATTTTTCACTAAAATATGCAATAGGTTTACCTTCTTGGCTCAATACAGCCCCAATAGTACTACCACTAGCATCACAATCCACTTGGAACACTTTGTTGAAATTAGGAAGTGCCAACATAGGTTACTCTGTCACCTTCTTTATCAATTCAAAACTCCTTGCAGCTCATGTAGTCCACTTGAACTCTTTTCTATCCCTCCTCATTGTTTCATTTAGGGGTGCACATATACTACTAAAATTCTTGATGAGCTTCCTGTAAAAACTAGCCAAACCATGGAATGACCTTACCTTAGTGGTAGACCTTGGAAAGATGATCTTCACCTTCTTTGGGTCCATTTTGAGACCTTCATCTGATACAACAAACCCCAAATAGACTAACTCCCTTTTGACAAAGCTACACTTCTTCAAATTAATCAACAATTTCTCTTCCCTCAACCTTTCAAGGACTCTACAAATGTACAATAAATGTTCATCCAAAGATTTACTAAAAATCAAAATATCATCCAAATAGACAATAACTAATTTTCCCAAAAATTTCTTTAGTACCTCACTCATAAGCCACATGAAGGTGCTTGGAGCATTAGTCAATCCAAAGGGCATGACTAACCACTCATATAGACCCTCCTTAGTCTTGAATGCAATCTTTCACTCATCTCCCTCTCACATCTATATCTAGTGATAGCCACTCTTGAGATCTATCTTGGTGAAGTATTGAGATCCACTCAAACAGTCAATAAGATCATCCATTCTTGGCAAAGGAAACTAATACTTGATGGTTATTCTATTTATAGCCCAAGAGTCTATACACATTCTCCATTCTCCATCTTTCTTTGGTGCCAACACTACAAGTACTACACATGGACTTAGGCTCTCTCAAATTAAACCTTTCCTCAACAACTCCTGAACTTTTCTATTTAGCTCCTTAGTCTCACTAGGAGTCATCCTATGAGCAACCTTGTTAGGAAAACTAGCTCTAGCGACTAAATCTATTTGATGATCGATTTTCCTTACTAGCGGCAACCCTTCTGGAATATTATCAGAGATGACATCTCCATACTCAGTTAATAGACCCAAAACTTCAAGTGGAACTTCACTACTACCTTCCTTATCCTTTCTTAGAATTAAAGCATAACACATATGTTGATGTTTCATGCCATCCATAAATTTTCTTCCATCAACTAGACATACCCTAGCACTATTGCATACCTTTTCACCCTCCTTTATCAATGGCTTCAATTTGTGGCAAACTCCATCCTTTGTGTTGGTGTTTGAAAATGTTACCCATTTCCAATTACCCTAATGAGAACAAGACATATCTAGGGGAAGCTAACTCCCATTTTCAACATGCCCATTCAGACACCAGGCCAACTATAAGGCTATCCTCCTTCTGCACTTCAGGCTCTACAAAACCTAGGTGGGTGAACCTATAGATTCCTTATATGGTACCAGTTATCAAAGCATACATTGAATCTAATATGAAGCAAATAAAACCCTTGATATCTCCTAATGGCTTATGAAACAACACAGATTCTACAATAGCTAGGTGCAAACCTATATTATTCATAAACTAAGTGAGGGTTTAAACATTTATGTCCACTTCAACATGAAGGGAAAATGATTGATTTATATTGAGAAAAGACAGCATGTCCAATATGCAGTAAAAACTTAATGATCCTACAAATGACCAGTGCATTATCCATTAGGGCAATCCCATACTCCAAAATTATGCATCCTTGAACATCACTCAACATATGACATATGTAGAAACATTCATGTTTGATCTGTTCACCTTATGAATCAGACAACAATATCCAATATGACCCCATACTTTCATGCATCCTTCTCAATGAATCTGCAACCTTGTCTGAAACCATAAGAAATTATATGACTCCCTGAGTCAAAAGGCAAGCAAACCTCAAACATAAAACTGGGCAATTGCAAATAGATTCAATATCTTTGTTCTTGAACATATAAAATTACAAATTCAACAAGAAAGGAGATAGGATTATATTGAAATGCAAAACCTTCTGCACATTGTATTTATCTCCTTGAAATAAGTACATTAGGAATGCATAAAACAAGATACAAGATCACACTACTATATCAGAACTATCTATGAAATCCATATACTGTTCATACAAGATATGTTGGGTGTGTGGCCTTCACAGCCTGAGCAAAGCTCTAAGAACTGGAAAAAAATAGAAAACCAACCAACAACCTTTTTTAGAGAAAAAGAGGGAATAAGTAAGCAGAGGGCAATTCTCAGATCTGGTCTGAACAATTTGGTAGATGTCCACTAGGAAAACCCTTTCAACAGATTAAAACCTCTTTCTGATCTTCTCCCCTAATTGGTAAATCAAATCTTCATGATTACACCTCTCAAAGGCTTCAAAAATCAGAAATATCTGATTCCCATTGTAACTAATTTTTGCTCCTAAAGTGAAAACACGGTGAAAATTGAAAAAACTAGTTACAAGGTAATTTCTAAAAGCAAATGAACCTTTTAGAGTCTGTTTTCTCCATATCCAAACTTCAACAAGTATTGAGATCTTCTCTGTGTAACCACCTTTGATGACTCATGATCAGATCTACTCACTGTACTGAGAAAACTCCCAAAACTATAAAACTGCTTATAACTTGAACCACTGCAATGCTGTACAAAATTTGACCCCGTATTCAAAAAAATTAGGCTCTCTCAGTTCCAATGGTATATTGGAATGCATATTTCTAATAAAAATCGCCCTTGTTAGAGCACTTTGAAATTTTGGTCCTGAGACATGCTTTTGCACTAAAAATGAAAAATTTAAAATTTGCATAGTCATAACTATATAAAATTCGAAAATATTTCAAACTTTTCATTCCATGCATTTAAATTTTCTGAATTTTCATTTGATTTTGAAAACTCCTTATTTCTCCAATCCTGTGACGCCACATGGCACAGTCTTACTACCGGTGCAACTTTTAATTAATAAAAATTAATTAATCTTCAATTCACGAAGCAGCAGAGGCATTTGAATTTTTCCTTATGCTCATACACTTGACCATCCTTTTACGTCCTTACGATCTTTAGCATAGCATCAAAGAACTTCAATTTTTTCTTCTCGAGCCTACGGGGTCGTTAACCTGTGTATTACTGGAGAGCTTGTACATGAAGCTTGGAAAATTCATTTATGCCCACATGAGGAGATTCATTCCTGTAGAATCGTGAAGGCTTTATTTTCATTCTCTACTCTTACATTGAGCATAATACTGGAGAGGGTTTGAAAACAACTCACGCTCATACGCGAGCTTGGTCTCGGTCTAACATCCTTAGACATGGTCAATCAAAATTCATCGACGTTGACCCACGGGCCCCATTCACAAGCTCGTGGCTCTTCAAAAAGTCGTTTCTTTTAAGACATTTGCACCTTGTGAATTAGCATATTTAAAAATGTGGGGAAGACTTTGCAGGACGAATGTGGGATACTGACTGTGTGCAAATGCTCTACAACTGCAGGTTTCTTCCTTGCAAATATTGGTCGATTCCCTTTTTTCTTGGAAGCGTAGGTTCTCCTTTTTAAAATTGCGTGGGCATTTCTTGCCAAAAGTGTATTGGAGCTTTCTTTTCTTTTGGCTTCTCCTCTGCCTATGTGAGGCTCCTGTTCTTTTTCTTTCACGCAAGTGGATGCCTCCATTGGCTACGGCTCTTTATATGGTGGCCTTACCTTAAAATGTGAATGGCCCTGCTCTATCCTTCATCGCTAAGAGCCTTCCTCCATGCCCAGATCTGGTTTGAATGCCTCACCCTGCCGTCCCCTATACCAAAAACATGGATCTCTATCTTTGGAAGCTTCTTAGATGTGGGGCTAAAAACAAGATCCCCTGTCTGCAAAAGAAAAACAACGCTGATTTGCCCTTTTCTGCAGATGTCCCCTTCAACAAACAATCTTCTTCTTTGCAAAAACATGAATGGTGATTGCCTTTCAAACCTGCTACAAATCCTCAATGCCGTGAAAACCTCTTTGGATGTATGGGCTGCCTACCTTTGAATTCGTTAAGCCCTTGTCTTAATGCAGTGACCTATACCTCCAAACAGAAAGCTCCTCATATATATGGTTGATGGTTTATACAGTCATAACCATTTCTCAACGCCTCCCTATTGTATTAATATAATGACATTTGCACATGCTTTCCCAAGACTAAGCAATGCGAATTCTCTTTTGAAAAGATGCAATCTGCTCCCCTTTGTCTGTGGCCTATGCCTTGGACGTCATCCCCTTATCCAGTGTGTCCTCCATATCCAGTCATCACGAGGTGTGTCCTCTAAACTGTAGCACATATGTTTTATGAGGCTCCCATTGATGCCATAAATGTTTCCTGCATGTGGACTATCACCTTATGCACATGGAGATCACGCTAGATGTCAATACATATGATGAAACATTGCAATCAATTAATTCATTATCATTTCCTCCTTAAAATCTTTGATTTACACACAGTTTTTTGTCAGCCTGATGAAATCAGTTGGACCCCAAAGTGGGTCTATCTAAAATAAAAAAACAATTCTGAACAATTGATTCCTGGAATTGATCCACTGATATCCTCAAACTGACTGGCATCAAATTTGATCACTGAAAACTCGCCAATGAGAAAAAGTGTGTCAGGAGGCCTGTTGTCTGGCTTTAAAAACTATCATAATCACCTGACCGGGCTCTAAAACTCGGGATCCTTGTTCTCTCCAACATGCTTAACAGGCCTACCAAATCTCATCACATGATGACATCGGAGTCAAAAGATATCGACCTTCGAAGTTGGCCACTTCAAAATACCTGTAGAATAACATGTCAGAAAACCACAAATTGTGTTTGGAATCATGCTTGAAAACTGACCAAATAGATTTGTCACAAGCTGAAACTTGGAACACAACAATTCTTTGACATCTAAAATACAATGCAAAAGGAATTTTCTCATTTGGGTCAACTGGTCAAAAGTTATTGCACGTCAAATAGGGCTTCCCAGAATTAAGTGCAAAGTGCAAAAGCATGAAAATAGTAACTGACCAACTTTGAGGGATTCAGAACCTATTCATATGGACTCAAAATGACTCAAAATATGAAGCATAGGTTCTCAGGTATGGATATTAGACACTCTCAAAGGGGTAAGTCATGACACATTTCTGGCTGCGAGATATTCACTCGCCAACAAGGCCTCTTATCCCTGTCTGACACTTGGGTGAAAAAGTAAGATTGACAATTATTCAAAATAGGACTTCGTCGAATAGCTCAGAATGATGATTTGACCATATGGAATAGGTAGACAGGCTGAATGGAAGGTTTTAGAAACATTTAAACACCTCTTAGGCCTCATACTGACAGCGAGGTACATATGCATATAAAAGCATTTATAGGGCTCAAATTCACTATGGTGCTTAGAATCAAGGCTGCAATTTTGAGCGCCAACACTTTGTCAGAGAGTATGTATTTGCATGACCATCATGTATATCATGCCTATCAAACTTCCATGGCCTTCCCAACAATAAATGGCATACATCCATTGGAATGATGTAACAGAGAGCCTCATCATGGTAACTCCCAATCTTGAACTTTACCAAACATTGCTTACTAAGTAGGACCTTATGATCATCCTACACCCAAGAAATTTGATAGGGTTGGGGGTTTTTCTCCCTCTTGAGCTTTAGCTTTGAGACCATCTCTCTGACACCAAGTTGTCAGTGCTCCCACCATCAATAATCACATCACAACATTTACCCTGACACTTGCACCTTATACGAAAGAAACTCCTCCTTTGTCCAAGTTCAGTCTCACTGCTCAGTAAGACCCTTTCATTAACTAGAACCTCTCCTCTTTTTTCATTCTTTGAATGTGATGACTACGCATCATCATCCACATGAGCAACCCTTGCTTGACCATCATCTCTCCTATCTATCCTTCCTTGGCATTGAGGGCATTCAAAGGCACGATGACCTTCTTCATTGCAATGAAAATAGGTACCATGGAAGCCTCCATTTCCTAAACATTTTCCACATCCTCTACCTCTTCCTCTCTAATCTCCAAATTTTTGATCACAGGAGGGGTTGAAACTCTCATTCCTCTAATTCGGCTAGTACCCACATCTTCATTTTTCTTTTGGTTCTCATTTTGGCCTCCAAATGACCTACCACTACCCCTTCCTTCTTGATTGCATCCTCTTTTCCTCATCAAACTTTTTGTTTAGTTTATCCTCAACTCACAAGGCAAACCGGTACACCTCTTCAATGCTAGTCATTCTAACCAGGGTTAACTCTTCCTAAATGCTAGGTCTTAACCCACTAAGGTAACGAGAAACCTTCTCCTTGTTTTCTTTTGCATGCCTTGTAAGAAAAATTAGGTGTGGCTATAGCTTCCTACACTAATCCCTTGGGATAGTATTATGCAAATTCTATTTAAATCCATACAATTTAAATTCGATATTATGTAAACAACAATATTCCAGTCAACCATGAATAAAGAAAAATAGATAGAGAGAGAAAACACAAACACAAGGATATGACAATGGGGAAAAACCTTTTGGTAAAACAACCCAACCCCTCCAAAACTTGAACAATGTATAATCTTCAACACAAAGGTTACAACACACTTGCAATGCAATTTCTTCAAGACACAAAAGACAAATCTAGTTGCAACAAAACACTACCAACAATACACTTTCACTCTCACCTATCTGCAACCCTCAAGTCACTTATATCGTGTGCTTTCCATTTTAGGGAAACTTCCAAAGAAGAACCATATTAGGGTTTTACCAGTCTTTGGAAAAGTAGGAACCCAACAAAAGCACTAAATGGATACTAGAGTTTATAGTACTCAATGATCAATTGCCACATGTCTTCACATCTTCACCTATCATCATATCTTCCAAAGATAGCTCTTATGCATCATAGAAATATGTCATAACCATTTTAGTCATGATCTCCTTACACACAATTCAAGATGCTAACACATGCAAGTGGAGTGACACATCAACATGCCAACTAGACATGTACACTCACACTTAATTACATTATTTGTAAAAAATACATTTACAAAAAAAATAATAAGAATAGGAATTATCCAAGGTTGAGACACCTTATTCCTAACATTCTCCCACTTGTTGAACATCTTGTAAGAGCAACAGGAACATAACAGGAACTAATTGCTATAGGCTGAAAGGCCCATAGACTTTGAACACTAGCTAAACTTCTCTGTGCCCATTGGTTTTGTTAATGCATCTACAACATTCTTTATAGTATCTACCTTCTGCAAATTTACCTTTCCATTTTCCACCATATCTCTCACAAAGTGAAACTACACATCAGCGATCTTTGTTTTGACATAGAAAATTGGATTCTTTGCAAGGCAAATAGCACTCTGATTGTTGCACCAAATGGTAATGTATCCTGCATTAACACCAATATCAGAACACAATCTCCTAAGTCAAATGGATTCCTCACAAGCATGAGTAGCATCCATGTACATGGATTCTATAGTGGACAAAGCAACCAAAATTTGTCGCTTACTCATCCAACTAATGGCACCACCAAACATAGTAAACACATAAGCACATGTTGATCTCCTACTGTCAATATCACCCACCCAATTTGAGACCACAAACCCATGAATAAAAACTAAATGTGGAGAAACAAAAGAGTAACCATGATAAAAAATTGAGTAATCTAATGTACCCCTCAAATATTTGAATACTCACTTAACTGCATCCCAATGTACCCATCCACGATTGGCCATAAACTAGCTCAAAACTCCCATTGCTTGGGCAATGTCTAGTCTAGTACAGACCATAGCATACATAAGATTTCCAATTTCACTAGCTGTTGGAGTTCTTTTTGGTAAAGAACATACCAAGTAGATTTAAACCTGATACCAAGAACAAAGACCAGGGACAAGCCTAAGGATGAGCTAAATCCTATAATCAGCAAGGCTAAATCTCAGTTTTGGACCAATTAATAGAGTCATATCAAGACTCACTTCACTTTAGGCTTTGCAAAGCCAAGGCGGGCAAACCTAAGGGATTTTTCTAATTTATCTTGATACATCACTGCAAGACTACCCTCTATAGTAGATATGGTCAATATTCTTCTTCAATTTGCTAGTAAATCTCCTGATTACAGCAGCTAATTATAACCAAAGGAAGCAACCACAAATAAGCCATGACCTACAATTATAGTTCTTCAAAACATAAAAATGGGAAAATAATATTCATTTTGGTTGGGTATGCAACAAAAAAGAACATGTATCCTTCAAGCTGACCAGTCCCTTATCCATTGGGCATCAACTAAACTTCAACATACAGATGGATACCTAAAACATGCTCACATATTCAGGCATATGGTCTATCTATTTGGCTTGCAAATAGACATCAGTCTTCATAACAACTCTCATACTTATGATGATATCCTCCTCATGTAACCCACAATCTTGTTAATGTAAACAAGCACTTACTTGGATTCTTTCTTCCAACAGCAAGCTTATCATGACATACAACCTTAAATGATTGCAACTGAGTTCAAGACCTTGGTTCTTAAGCAGAGAACATTGCAAATAATAGAAGAAGGAGATGAGAATCAAAATGAAACTAAGAAAGGTGAAACTCTTACATTAATTTCCTTGGAAACAATACATCATCTATATATCAAAATTCAGTAAAGAACACCAAGAGATGACTTGATAATATAACAATGCTTCAAAAGAAATACACAACTATTGTTCATAACAGAATAACACTAAGAAAAATGATATCACAACCTTCAGAAAATTTCAAAAGAATTGGAACCCCTACAAAGAGAAAAAGAGGAAGATATATAGAAGAAGATCTTTTAGATTCTGTAATCTGGAATTGACATCTGTCCCACTGAAAGAGTCTTCAATTTGAAGGTGCTGAAACTAAACTTCCCTCAACTGCCTGCACTTGAAAAACCATTAATGATGCAAAATATCTGATATATCTCCTTATAAAATATGCAAATATCTCTTTGAAGAAGATATCATAATCATCAAATTGTATTGAAGCCTCTGGAATCTAATTTCAACTTTTTCAATTGATCTTCCGTGAAAATCAACTTGCTCTGTTATCAAAAACAATAACTGCCCCAACTGCATTTGTAAACCATCAAATCAACCTGAAGATTTTTGGAGAAGTTATAGATGATGAAAAATCTCTATATTTGGTTGCAATTTCATTAGCAACATTAAATTTCACATTTCACCATGAAGACCCTGAAATTAGAAAAGCTCATGTAGCTGCCACCTGTTAACACCTACTCAAAATCTGATTGCAAAAATGAAGAATTCATCTTCTCTCAATTCTGACGGTATATGACACTTCATATTTTGGACAAAATTACCCCCCTAAAGACCACTAGAAAAATTAGGCTCCCATGGCTGAACAGAATAAATAAAATTTAAAAAAATTATATAGTATCAACTATATAAACTTAAAAAAAATTATTCAGATATTTCCTTTTAATTATTTTGTGCGTCAGGAAGTTTATGATTTTAATTTTTGAATCAATTTTCTATTATTCCCCTTCCTTCCTTCTTGTTGACATGTCAAACTTTGATTTGTTGAATGGGCCCCACCAATATCTTTTCATTTGAGACGTATGAATTTGAAAAATATTATAAGTCTACCATTCCTTTGAAATTCTCGATCATACGATGGCACTTTAATTTTCATTTTCAAATCAAATTCATGCACGTTTGAAACCATATTATTATATTAAAATATATGATTAATATAATATTAACCAACTTAAAACTCGCCCTTCTTCTTCATCATAACATCGCAAGTCCCAGATCATCCTCCTCCGACCATATGATAGGGGCAGATTCGTAGCAGTAGAGGGTTAAAAATTTTGTTTTACGATCCTACGGTACGGGGCCAGTCGTAGCATCGTGGAGGCTCAGAGATCTCCATACGATCTTACGACTAATCGTAAGATCATAGGCCCCCACTTCCCAAGCCTCGATCATACGAGGCCCTGATCTTACGATTAGTCGTAAGGTCGAGCCCAACTAAAATTTACATTGTGATCTTATGGCAGGACGAGAAAGTCAAACTGTTGACTCCGTGGGCAGGCCCCTTCACAAACTGGGTGGCTTCCACAATGAGGCATCCCTTGAGACAATTAACATCTAGCGCATGGGATATTAAAATTACTTTAAATACCACATCCCAATCAATGTGGGATATCTTTGCCTCTGCATTCTTTCACCTAGTGTGGAGATGTTTTATTTCCAAACTCACTTGCTAATGTACCAGTTGTAAATTTTGCCTACGCATGAAGATCCATGCCCGTTATTTTGTGTTTCCCCTACGTGAGGCTCCTTTCATATAGCGGCCATGGATGCCCCAACTTCCAAAATGTGGGAAACTTCAAAATGACATCCCTCCTGCCACTATCCTCTGCATCAGCAACCTCTTCAAATGTGGGGTGATGTTTTAAACTACCACCCAACTACAAAAAATGTGAGGCACCCCAAAAATGTGAAGTCTCCCTCTTGTTGATGGACACCTTCCTGTGGAGCTCCTGTAGGCCATGGGCCTCCATAAAACATGGGAAGCCTGTCACTTTGTGTTTCCCCTACCTACTAGAGTTGCCTCCATCTTGCCAATGTGTCTCCTCACTCAAAATGTGAGGCTCTTTGCATAAAATGTGTGGCTGTTGCATATCTTTTGGCCTAGCGGTCAAAGCTTCCCGCTGGGCATGCATTCCCTGCCATTAGAGATAATGATATATACACATATTCTTCCAGTACATAGAAAACATGTAGCTACTCCTCCCTGAGACACAATTTGAAGCAATCACCCTATTTTGTGATGATTTTAGCCTTTTGATACAATATTCAGTGTGCATAAGAGTCATAAGCAATCTGCCAAAACTAACTTCTCTAACTTGTTGAGGTAGATGCATTTGCAACACAAAGATTTTTAAAAGTAGTCCTTTTAGATTGCATTGCATTCTTCTTTGTCTATGGAGCTAAATCCTAGCTGTTCTATTCTTCTTATACATGGAAATCCAAAGTTATTTTGACTTTTAGTAAGACACTGTACAATCACCAAATGGCCCCTTGTACCCATTGCACAGTATCAAATCCAACACATTTATTGACCTTAAAAGATGGCGAAGAATATGGTGAAGCATAGTAATGACTACAATCATTTCCATCTCCTTTTCAAAATCATCAACTTGCACGCAATCTTTGTCATCCTGATGGAATTAGTCGGACCCCAAAGTGGGTCCGGCTAAAAAAAAATTTTGTTTCTAAACAACTGATTCCTGGAATTGATCCACTGACACCCTCGAACTGTCTGGCATCAAACTTGATCACAAACTGACTGCTAAAAACTCATTTTAAATCATTTTTCGTACTATTGTGGAATCTCTACCAGGGGGCCTGTTGCCTAGCTTTAAAAATTAATTTAAACACTTGATCAATCCCTGAAATTTAGGATTTTTGTTCTCTCTGACATCATCAACAAGCCTGCTAGATCTCACTGCATGACGACATCGGGGTCAAAAGATATGGACCTTCGAAGTTGCCAACTTAGATTTACCTGCAGAATAACATGTCAGAAAAATGAAACTTGTGTTTGGTTTGAGCCTTGAGGACTAGGCAAATGGGCAATTGAGGATCTGGAAACTAAGAAATTGGTTCTTTGTCATGAGAAGAGTACAATTCTATGATATTATCTCATGATGGATCACAAGGTGAATTTGGTGGAGGTCTGAAGTTAGCTACCTGGATTTACAAGACAGGAAACACCAATAAAACAACATTTTTTGCAAATGGAATGACCCTGGCAAAGTGTGAAGACAGATTCGTCAAGATTTGAAAATTGACACACTCATAGTATTTTCAGAGTAGAACACAAGGGAACAAACCATTCAATCCCACCAATCATCAAAACAAAGATATAACATCTCGAATAGGGCTCCCAATCAATCTGCACTTTTGAACACTAGTGAAACTTTAAAAATTGCAAATGGAATCGGGTTTGAAAACTGATCCAACGGATTCGTCATAAGCTCCAAACTAAAACATAGAAAGTTTCTGACCCCTAGAATATGATGCAAAAGGAAATTTCTCATTTGGGTCAGCTGGTTGAAAGTTATAGCTTGTCAAACAGGGTTACCTGGAATTATGAACAATATGCAAATTCACAACAATGATAACTGACCAACTTTGAGGGGTTCAAGACCTAGTCAAACGGATTTGAAATGACTTGAAATTTGAAACATAGGTTCTTTGATATGCATACTAAACATCCTAAAATCATTGAATCATGAAACATAATTGGGTAAAATATATTCAAATACAAACATGGCCTTTGATCACAGTTTGACATAGGCAGAAAAATGCAAAATTGAAGATTATTCAGAATGCAAAATTGATACCAACATTGTATCCAATAAAAATTCATTTGAGAGCTTTTTTTTCCAACTTAGATCTTTTCTCCTTTGGAACATGTGCATAAGCTTCACAACCAAAAACACAAAGATGTCTAATTGAAGGCTTCTTACTAGACCACACCTCCATGGGTGTCTTACCAACCACGGCTGATGTAGGAGATCTGTTAACCAAGTAGCAAGTAGTGGCAATAGCTTTAGCCCAAAACCTTTGTTCAAGACCAACTCCACTAAGCATATTGCTAGCCTTCTCCATTAGTTCCCTATTCATTCTTTCTACAACTCCATTTTATTGTGGGGTATGAGGAGTTTTCTTATGCCTCTCGATACCTCATTCTTTATAGAACTATTTGAACTATATTGAGCAAAACTCATTACCATTGTTAGTTCTCACACGCTTAATCTTCTTACTAGTCTTGTTCTCTACAAGAGCTTTAAATTCCTTGAACTGATTAAAGACTTGTGTCTTTGTTTCCAGGAAATAAATCCATGTCCTTCTATTATAATCATCTATGAAAGATACAAAAAATATAGACTTGGAGATTGAAGGAACTTTTACAGGACCGAATACATCAGAATGAATAAGATCGAAAACATTAGAAGATTTGTGAGAACTAGAGTAAAATTGAACATGACTTTGTTTACCATAGACACAATGTTCGCAACCCTTCAATTAGGTTCTTATTTTTTAGGGTTCTGAGACTCTTCTCACCAATGTGGCCAAATCTCATATGCCACAACATCATCTTTTCTATAGGAAGCTTTCCTTCCAATGTGTTTACACCCTTAGGTACATATATTGCACTGCCATCAAAACTAATAACCACAATCTTCTTTATTTCTCATTCAAATAGTTAGGATGAAGTGATAGCTACTCTCTTCTTTGAAACAGAAGAAATATTGGACTAAGAAATGCATGCATCAAGTTGAAATAGAGTACCTCTCCTAGTACCCTTAGCAAGCACCATAGCTCCTCTCATCATCTTACATCCATCTTTACAATAAAAAACTTGCACACCAACATCATTCAGCATACTTACAAATAATAGGTTTTGTGCCAAACCAAGGATGTCCATTACCCCATTGATCCCCTTTACTCATCCATCAGGGAATCTGATAGTGACCCATCCTCATCCAACTATCTTTAGGTGAGAATCATCACCCAAGTACACCTTTCCACTATCAAAAACCTTATACTTTGAGAACTAGCTTTGATGAGAGGTCATGTGGAAAGAAGCACCCAAGTCTATCAACCACACATGATCCAATGCATGCACTGCCAAGGCTGCAATGAAAGAATCATCATCTTCTTGAGATTTTTCTAAACCTAAATCTGAGGCCTTCTTCTTTTTCTTTAGCTCTTTATAGTCTTAATAGAAGTTCCCAATCTTATCACAAGTATAGCATTTTTCCTTGGACTTTCTAGGAATCTTTGATTTTCCATGAGATTTGGATCTACCCTTTCCAGACTTGTTGTCATTTTTCTTCCCTCTATCATTGGATCTATCATGAAAAGTAAGAGCTTCCTTAGCTAAATCTGAAAATTTTCTCCATGTCTCCTCAAATAATAATGAAGACACCATATCAACCATTTTGAAAGTGACTAAAGTATTTCCAAGAGCCATCACAAGATGGTCCCATGAATTTGGCAAGGAAGATAACAAGGTCATACATCGATCTTCCTCCTCTATCTTGACACCAAATGATGTCAACTATGCAATCAGTAAATTAAAAGCATTTAGATGATCTATAACAGATCCTCCTTCCTCCATTCTTAGAGAATACAACTTATTCCTTAGAAACAACTTGTTCACCAAAGATTTGGCCTAATACATAGACCCAAGCCATGTCCACAAACTGTTTGTGGTCTTCTCATCAAGAACATTCAAGATAACTGAATCAACTAGACAGAGTCTAATGAGACCCTTAACTTTCTGATCCTTGAGATATTGTTGCAGGTCTCACATCAAGTGAAGCTACCTCCCATAGATCATGATCTTTAAGAAATTCTTCCATCTTGAGTTTCTACAACTTGAAATTATTGCCATTAAATTTCTCCACCTCCATTTTTTTGTATGATGAACTAGCTATCTCAATCTGCAAATAAGATTCAGAATGTGTTGCACAAAAAACTCCCACTCAACTTGATATTAGCTCAAAAAACTATACCGAACAACTAGGATCAAAATTTGATCAAGCTCTAATACCACTTGTAAGGAAACTCAAGTACAGAAACATCTTCCTACACTAATCCCTTAAGGAAAGTATTGAGCAAATTCTATTTAAATCCTTGCAATTTCAGATTTGATATTATGTAAACAACAATATTGTAGTCAACCATGAATATAGAAAAATAGATAGAGAAAGAAAAATAAACACAAAGATATGCCGGTGGGAAAAAACCTTTTATCAAAACAACCCCACCCATCTAAAACCTACACAATGTATTATCTTCAACACAAAGGTTACAACACACTTGCAATGCAAGTTTGTTTAGGACACAAAAGACAAATCCAATCATAAAAAAGCACTATCAACAATACATTTTCACTCTCACCTATCTGCAACCCTAAATTTTCTTAAATCATGTGCTTTCTATTTTAGGGAAACTTTTAAAGAAGAACCATATTAGGGTTTTACCATTCTCTAGAAAAGTAGGAACCCAACAAAAATTCACATGCTAGATGGAGACTCAAGTGTATATTACTCAATGATCAATTTCCATATGTCTTCATGTCTTCGCCCATCATCATATCTTCCAAAGATAGCTCTTACACATCATAGGAATCTGTCATAACCATTTTAGTCATGATCTCCTTACACACAATTCAAGATGCTGACACATGCAAGTGGAGTGACATATCAGCATGCCAAATAGACAGGTAAAGTCACACTTAACTACATTATTTACAAAAAATACATTTACAAAACAAAACATAAGAATAAAAATTATCCAAGGTTGAGACACCTTATTCCTAAAATTCCCTACCCTAATAAGGACTCAGTAAAATTCCTCTGTGTATTCTTGGATATATTTTCCCGCTTTCTTTAATCCTTCCATTTTTTTAAACAAATCAAGCTCATAATCAACAAGAATGAACTACTTCTTTAGTTTGTCCACCATGCGATCCCATCTTGTGATTTTCTCCTTTTCTCCTCTATATCTCTTGCCACCAAATTTTGGCATGGCCTTTCATTTTTGCCTTTGCAAACTTAACCCTATTAGGGTCCTTGATATCCTCATACTCAAAATATTCCTCTAGCTCATTGATCCAATCGATCAAATCATCCAAGTTTAGATTTCTCGAAAACATGTTGACATTAATTTTAGGTCTTTTTCCAAGCTTTTCAATGGCCTTAAAAAGCCTCTCCTCCACCTATTTTAGGAATTCTCTATTTCCTTCCCCTTCCTACCCAATATTTCCTTCTTCTTCATTTTCTTCCTCACTTTCATTGCCTACAGAAACATTCATCCCTCTACGGATCTCCTCCTGCAATGCTTCGACTTATCTCTGGAGGGCTCTAACCTAAAGAGTAACAACTCCACCCCTTCCACCATGCTCCCTTAATGGAGGCATCTTATTGTATCAAAACCCACAACCACACGATCCTAGTACAAACTGCCTCACAATTGGCACTCTGTCTACACACTCAAGAAAACCAGCTCTGATACCACTTGATGGGGGCACAATCCAAGACAAATATAAACACAACAAGAAAGGGGAAATATTATTATCAGAAATGATATGCTATTACATTTAGTACAACAAAAATAAACTCCATGGCATGCCCTATGGTCTATCAGATTCTAGAGAAAACCCTTCTCACAGTACTGTCTCCCAAACTCCACCAAAAATTGTCTTTACAATGCCATAAATGTCCTTAAGTAACCCAAATTAGGTTTAGGGTTAGGAATACATTTTATAATATTGTATTTGGAATCCACTACCAAAATAGAAGGTTCTAGAAAACACGTCAAAAGTCAGTGTAAAATTAGAAGAATCTAGAAATGGTAGTCCAACTTCTAGGAGGCATAACTTTTGATTTGGGACTCTGATTGATGTACCATTTACATTTCCAAAAATCTCTCCAAGAACTCTATAGCCCCATGGACCAAATTTTCTTGTCCCCTATTTCTTGGGCCCATACGAGGCCATTTAGTTCCTCAAATTTGACTTTGAAGTGTTCTTCAGAGGTCTCTGGGCAACATAAAACTGTAATAACTTTCAAATCATAGTCTTTTGACCTTTTTTTTTTGCAGTGCTTTACATTAAAAGTATAATCATCCCTCAAACTTACACCCTCTAACTCATTACAATTATGGCTCAATTACAAAATAACCTATTTTCTACATTGGCACATATCCCAAGGTGCTCAAAAACTCTAACCCAAAAAACCAATAGTGAAACTCTAAGAGTTGGAATCTTAATTTGACCCAAATGGTTATCCAGAAATGAAAACACATTAAACAAAAACTAACACTAATCATATTTTTGGGTGATACGTGATTACCCTTACACCACTAGATGCTCCTGCATTAGGATAGATTAGGTTAATGTTTTATGCACTGCCTTCTCCCCCCTTTTCTCTCAAGAGTAGTTAGGTGCATCTAAATAGTAAAGGAATTTGGCCTTCTTTGGAGACTCAACCTCACAATTCAAGTCCCATAGCTTGGAGGTTGCTTCCATGTTTCACAAGGTTGTCCTTAGGTAAAAACTTTGGACAAGGCTACAAACTTTTGTGACAACAATTTTTGGCACGCTCGGTGGGACCATTCATAACAAGAAGATTTCATGTTCACTAGTGTCAAAGAGAAGAATTTGAAGATTGATGCTAGGGAAATAGTGTAAGGAAACTTGGCAACAAAGAATATAACCGTTTCCACATAACCCATAATAGATCTAAAATAAATACAAAATTAAAATCCACATGCAAGAGAATAGACAACATACCCACAAAATTGTGACACAAGATATACCCTGGGAAACCCTCATTGAGAGAAAAACCCAGCCTCCAAAAGCATCCATCATCATGTATTATTCAGCAAAAAATACCATTGCCATACAACCATGGAAGCCTTCATGGCCATAGCCACAACCGAGCAAACTATGTGAACAAGCATGAATCCACACATCCCATGCCATGCTTTCAACCTTCACAAATGCTCCCTTGGCTAACCTGTCAAGCCTTGTCCTGCTCGACTCTTGCCTTTTGTCTTCTCCTTGTCACTCTCACTCTCTTTATCCCTCTACAACAACTACCCTTGTGGCTGCTTATATAGTAGCAAGTCCCACAAAACCACCAAGTGGTATTACATAAACCATGTGCTAAAACCATGTGCTACCTAACCCACTGACCCCACATTTAATATTGGGCATTTAATTCTTTTCCCCCAATATTAAATAATTACATCAAATATTATCACGATGTTACAATACAACTCATCAAGAATATTCCATGGGAATCTTTACATGTTGCACGTCCATCTAGGCACAACATTACATAATAAAATAAAATAATAAAATAATAAAATAACAATATTATGAAATGTGTGCAACACCCATTATCTCAACAAATAGTGCTACTCTTAGCATTTTAGGCCTTTAAGAGGCTCATTCCAAAAAGCACTTGGTGACTCTACACCCTTCATATGTAGTTTTAGACCAAGTTGCAATGATTCATGCCCAAAGATGAAACTAGGGCATCTTATAGAGGTAATTTTCAATACAAAGAGCTTTCATTTTCAAATCCTAGAAGAAGAAATACTAGAGTATCTCTATCACCAGTTAGAAGTACAGAGGAAATACATACCCCTACAAGATCAAACTCTACTCCTCCTGTTGTTAGATCTCAACCAAGAATACCCTCTGCACATATCAATAGGCCATTATTCCATATGGCACAAGCTAGAGATTATTCTTTTGCCACATTTAATGGTGCAAGTCCTCTTTTCTTAGCCCAAAGACATGATATCCCTATATCATCCCTCAAAAGTATACCTGAATTTACTAGTGAAACTTCCATCTCTCCCTTAGAGAACATTCAAGAGGTTGCAAATGTTTGCAATATCCAAGGTATTATAGAAGATGATGTGGCCATTAGACTCCTAGATTCATCTTTAAAAGGGAAAGCTCTACAATGGTATAAGAATCTATCACATAGTTCTATAACAGATTGGGATGTGTTAGGAGAAGGACTATGTAAACATTTTGAGGATAAAAGTGACTACTTTTCACTTTCAGAACAATTGACTACTATAAAAAGAGCCCCCCACGAATGTATGACTAATTTTAACTACAGATTTCAAAAGATATGGGAGAGACTACCTACTTCAGTGAAGCCTATCCTTGGTAATGCCTTCTTACATTACCTTAGAGATTTTAACAGTGATATTGCCACTACAACACAAACTATGGGAGGAGATATGTTACCTGATGCTTATGAAATAGCAATAAGGTAAGAACACATATTGATACAAGGAGAAAATTTAGCTACAAGGCCTCATATGCCCTTCTTCCCTGATATACCAAATCATCAACCAATAATGGCCCGTCTTCCCACACCTTCCACATCACAACCCTTTTCTCTAGCCCCTCAAGCTTTCACATCTTCAAATGAAATGGATGAGATTACATAGATGGTGTAGTCTATGATGAAAAACATAGATAAGATATTTCAAGGTCAAGAGAGGAAGCTAGAGGATGGTCTCTCACTGATGCAGAAAGTTGGCTATAAGGTGGTGACATTGGAAAGGTAGAAAGCTCAAGGTAATAAGGCTCCTCAAATACAATATCAAACTCCAAATAATGATAGGGCTCTAAATTAGAATCATGGTGGGTTGAATGGTCATGATTCTACTTCAAGTGCAAATCAAAGTAGCACCATAGTCCCTCAAAACAATATGGCTCAAGATCAAGATTTTTGTTCCTCCTGCAACTACTCCTATGCCTATTATATGTGTCAAAAGGCTAAATCCTATTTGGCTTTGACCACTCAAAAACCTACAATAGGATAGTCATATAATGAGAGCCAACCCAAATATGCCTCACATATGCAAAGATAGGGTGATTGCTCCTTCATGAATCATCAAGTGGAGGAACCTTGTAATTAAACCAGGACTCCATTGCTCACAATACTTGGAGAAAAAGAAGGTTTTTTGAAGATGCTACCCCTCCTCCTCCTAATTATGCTTCAACATAAAATACAATACATCATGTACAAGCAATGAATGATTAAGACAATGCTCCTCAATTATAAAGATAGAACAGTAATAGAGGAGATGTGAATAGTCCCCAAGTTATTCCTTCTCAACCTCCTATACATGCAACTTCAAAATCTTCTACCAGAGCACCTAATGCATCATTAAATTTGATAGATCAAATGAAGAAGCCAAATGTGAATATCTCAATGTGGGATGTTGTTGCTACTATACCAATACAAAAGAGGTTTATGTAGCAAGAATTGGAGAGCATTGAACCAAAGGATCAACCATCTAGAATGGAGAATGTCACAAGTCTAGTACAACTGTCAAGGGATGTAGAAAAAAAGTAAAAAGGTTAGACCTCCTCCATTTTATGTCTCTCTAATTATAGTGGATAAACTAGTCCACAATTTCATGATTGATTCAGGGGCTAGTACTTTAGTAATGCCTACGTGTGTTGTTGATGCTTTAGAAATGAAATATGAGCCCAGTGTTAGAGATGTATTACAGTTGGATGGTAGTATTTTCAAGACTATAGGGATCCTTAGGAATTTTTTAATGGCCCTACATGCATGCCCTAGTTGTACTATGACTCATGATATATCAATTGCTGAGGTCAAGCCACACTTTTCCATTTGCCTTTCAAGGGACTTCATTGCCCAAATAGGTGACTAAATGTCTTCTAATTTGTCATATATGTTTTAAAGAAAAAGATATGGAACCAAGGCTTCAATCATAGTAGAGCCCCTAGCCCTCTATCATATTTAGTCCTACACCCCTAATCTCATCAATATGAATTGCATTATCCTAGAGATAGATGAGAATGGCATTGTAAATGAACTTGCTACTTCCCTAGCAAAGACACCTAATTATCTCTTAGATGAATGGACTAATCCATGCCAATTTGATCCTATATCAAAAACCCTTGAGATAGGATTGGTACATATTATGTATAAGAAAAGGATGCTCTTGTCCCTAACCTTATGAAAACGAAAGAAGATATGAGTGAGATATGGAGCATGTACTTTGATGGATCAAGGAATATGAATGGATCAGGGGCCAGTGTGATCTTGATTTCTCTTGAACTAGAAAGGTACTACTTCTTTAGGCTCCAATTCAGTTGTACCAATAATGTGGCTAAGGGTAATTCAAGCATTAAGTGTATATGGAGATAGTGAGTTGGTGGTTAATTAAGTGAGAAATCAAAATGTCACTAAGAATGGCTTGCTCAAGTCTTATAAACATAGAGTATGGGATTTTCTTGAAGGTTTCAATGTATTTAATATTCAAAACATCTCTAGGAAAGAACATAGATATTTTGATAGACTTGTAGCAGTGGGTACATCTTATGATGTGCCAAGGAGCCTTGAAGTTGAAAAAAAGTAGTAGATTAAAGTGGTGGTTAGGCCTGCTATTCCTGAAAATTGCACCAATTGGCAAGTGTTTGACTCTGATTTGTAAATTGTTAATTTCCTGTAGAATGAGGCAAAAATTTTAGATAGGAATCAATATAGGTTGCATGAACAATATGGGGATTAAATCATCAATCTTAGTTCCAACAAGTTGCCTAAGGGTCTGATTACCTCATAAAGCATCTTTGTTGGTGTAAATACGTATTTTACTATTTACACTTACTTAAGTTTACTTAGGTTAATGCATTATTTAATTATATTGCATTATTTTATTATTTTTATTTGTGAGACACTTAGGATTTTGCACACCTTGTGATTTGTCATGTTGACAACACATGAGTATGCAACTTTATTTGAGCACATGGTGTCTACAACACTAATTTGCATGTCCCACCCTTGTAGGCTTATCCTCTCATCACCGCACTTACTTCCATGCTTAATGGAGGATAATCCATATCTAGTGGACATGTGCTTGGTTGTATGACACATTATGATGCTAACTTCTATGCATTCTAGAAGCTCTCTTGAGGCCTTTATAATTAGGCACTCCTAGTGTACTCTTGCATCATGTTATTGAATACATTGTTATTCTAATCATACTCTCTCCATTTTTGGTCTACAGTTCTGCTTGTGTTTGAGTTCTTAGTTCTTGGGTGAATTTTTCCCTTAGGAAAATTCTTACATGGTATCGGAGCAACTTGGAGACTTTCTCATCACATAGTCATTTGAGACCTCTGGCTTACTTCATCACCTTAGCCTAAATCTGGAGTGCTCTAGAAATTGGGAGCATCCAACATCAGATCTGACCTTGCCATTGCATTCGAAATGCTGAACCAGTGAAAATTGACTATAAGAACACCTACCTTGGCTCAAAGTCGACTGTGAGGCAAAAAAAAAATTGCAAACTGGCACTCAAAGGCACCAATTTGTAGAATGGGTATGATCTATTTCAGATCTAATTAATTTAATTTTTGGATCTGAATTCATTCTCTATATTTTTTCGATTTGAATTTTTTCAGAATTTTTTCATACTATAGAATAGAGAAAAAAAAAATTGCCAAACTAGGTAGTGACACCCCAGCTCGGCTATATATTTTTTGGTGGGATTTTGTATATCCTTTTCGCAGGGTATCATATTAATATTTATGGGTTGATCCATCCGGTCGATCCACATAATTCGCCAAGTGGATCATATTACAGTTTGGCTATTATATACTCCGGCGAAACAACCAAAAATCTGGTGCAGGCCTGCTACCTAGACCCCCAACCCACTGTTTCCCTATTTCTGGCGATTTTCGAACACACAAGAGAAGACATTATCGCCAGCACGGTAGTCCCGCTCACCGATGAATAAAACAAGTCACTTTGGTTTGTATCTGCGGTAGTTTGTTTATAAGTAGCCCTGCACTCATCATACCTATCAATGAAGGATCATTTTGACTAAAAACTAGCATTGGCTTTCTGAACCTCAGGCATCGTAGCATATATTCTAGCGACGGTTTGTGAAATCTGGTTCACAGTACCTTGCCACGCAGGTGTAAGTTAGCAAATCCACGCAGACATATCTGCCAACACGTGGCATTTTTCAATTTTCCCACGAATACAGTCAGCTACTGAATCATCTGCCCAGTCCACAAGATAGCATGGTTTTTTAGTACGGATCTGTACATTACATACAGTACAAAAATTTGAGATAGCTGCCACGTCATCCTATGGCCCTTTTTTGCTGACATCATCATTTCATGGGCCTAAAATTGATGCCTGTTTGGATGTCAAACCAAGTCATTTTTGGACTGCTTTGATGGTCATTTGACCGTCAAATTTAAACTTGCAATTCTCCTACAGATTGCTTTTCAATTTTGCAGCCTGACTTTGTGAGCTCATAACTTGGACATCAATACTCCGATTCAGGTGTAATTTTTTTTCAAATCAGGTAAAATTTCCGGAATTTTCTAGTGGTGGTGTTGTTTTCTTGTTTTGGTGCATAGATTTTGTAGAATTTGCATTTTTTGGTGATAGTACCTGCATAATACTACATTTTGCAACTTCAGAAGCTCCGTACAGGCACATCTAGTCACTTTTTCAGGTTCCATTTTTTTTGAAAGTGCATGTTTTTTCATCTACTTTCTAGATCTGAAGTCAAATTCTAAGGTTGTGTAGACCAATTTTTCACTTTCAGAATTAGGCCTTCTTTGGCATTGTAAGCTTTCATTCTTTTTCAGAATTGTTTTAAAACTAAGCTATAGTGCTTAAGTGACAGATTTCAGCCTTATAAGGCAATTGTAAAAGCCAAATCAGAAAGTCCACTTTGTTCATTTTGACAAGTGGCCCATTGTAAATGCACTACTTATAAAGTTCCAAAGCATCTTTTTTGGGGAGGTCTTTTCATTAGGTAAAAAAGGGGGGGGGTGTACTATGTTTCTTGTGTCTCTCTATTGTGCTCTTTTAATTTCTGCATCATGGGTTTCAAATGTCCTCCTCTAACTTCATGCAACTATTCTACATGGAAAGATATTGCATGGAGTAGATTAATGGAAAAAGGATATAGTTTATATGTTGATGGTACAATTACCAAACCTACTGATGCTAAAGAACTCATTGATTGGAAAAGACAAGACCAACAAGCTTTAGGTGTTATCAAGAGTTGTGTACATAGTGATATTCTCTTCCACATTAAAAATTGTTCAGAATCTAAGGAAGCTTGGGATAAACTTGAATAGTTGTATGGTAAAGTGGATGAAAAAAAGGGATTTCAGATTGAAGATGATCTCCTTCTCTTAGATCCTAAAAATTATGACACAATTGAGGATTATATCATCAAAGTCAATGAGTATAGGGCACTTTTAAAAGATTATGGAAATCCCATAAAGGATGAAAGGTTGATTCATCACATCCTGAAGAAGCTACATTCTGAGTACGCCAACTTTGTTTCAAGTTTTAATACTCACAAGTTAACCATGGGATATGCTTACCATAAACCTTCCTTTGATGGATTTGTAGATATGTTAATTGTTGAACAATCTCACTTGGTTGATTCTGGACTTCTCAAGTCATCTAAGACCAAAGCACTAGTAGCTCGTGATGATCATACATCTAGTCAAAGGGGAAAAAGTAACAACAACAAGAAGCAGTGGAAGCAGAAAATACATCTGAGACACAACATGACTCCTCTCAACAAGGTGGTTCTTCTTAAAACAAGAAAGGAACTAATGACAAGAAGGACAAACTCTTTTGTGCATATTGCAAAAATCCAAATCAGGATGAGCATCATTGCAAGACAAAAAGAATCAATGAGTTAGAAAATCTACTCAAGAAGAACAAGATTCAAGTGCTAGGTACTTCCAAGGATTCTACTCCTAACTCTTCAAATGGTAAAGTTCAAGCACTTATGGAAAATTGAAATTCTTCTTTGGAATGGATACTTGACTCAGGTGCCTCTTACCATATGGGTACTTCAAAGTAAGACTTTTCTTCATTGAAGCAGTCACAAGTACCACACATCTTCGTTGGAGATGATGCAAAGATGGAAGTTGAAGGGAAAGGACATGTTGAAATGGAAGAGGGGGAATTTAAAGATGTACTCTATGTTCCAAATCTAAGCTCTAATCTCCTTTCAATTTACCAAATCACTCACCTTGGAGATGGTCATAAGGTTGAGTTCCTTCCTGATTCAGTGATGGTGCGAAGTCTCAAAGATGATTCATTAGTAGTAGTTGGGAAAGTCAATGATAGCAAGAGGCTTTATTCCTTCTCCCATTTTGTGCCTAAGAGTTCTTCTCAAGCCTTGTTAACTCACTCTCATTCAAACATCAGCTTATGGCATGAGCAGTTTGGTCACCTTGACTACTGCTATCTTCAGTAACTTTGCACATACCAAATGGTCAAAGGTCTACCTCAAATCAACTTTTCTCAAGGTAAATGTTCATCAGATTCAATGGATATGCATCCAAAGGGAAAGTTACAAAGAGGGAAGTCTTCTAGAGCAACAAGTGTTCTTCAAATCATTCACATGGTATTAGCAGGTCCTTTTGCATTCATCCAGGGTCACTACATACTCACTTTTGTTGATGACTTTTCAAGGTTCACTTGGGTCTACTTTCTACATAGTAAGAATGAAGTTTTGGAAGCATTTCTAGACTTCAAGGCTCATGTAGAACAAAAATCTAGAAAGGCCATCAAAGTACTCGGAATGGACAATGGAAACATGGATGTGAATAGAAGACTTAAGGAAATTTGTAGACATAAGGGAATTTATCTTTAGACTTCTTTAGCATTCGGTCCATACAAGACAGATGTTGCAGCATTGAGGATTAGAACTCTAAAGTCTATGGTAAGTTGCATGATTCATGCCAAGTCTCTCGATCCATCATTAGAAGTTGAAGCAATCTCCAGTGCCACTCACATTCTTGATCGTTCTCCTCATCCAACCTTAGATGGAAAAACTCCTTTTGAGGCATGGTGCAGCAAAAAACCTATCGTGACAAACTTTAGAGTCTTTGGTTGTCCTGCTTGGGCAAAAAAATCTTCCAAGGGTCACAAGGCACAGACATCTCGACCTTGTACCTTCATTGGTTATGAAGATAGTGTGAAGGCATATAGACTTCTAGATCCTAAGACACATTATATTTTTGTGGAGAAGGATGTTCACTTTGAGGAAAGTTCTCTGAGCTTGTCCTCTACTCCTCTCCACACTTCATACATAGTGGAAACTGATAGTGACACCAGCGATAGTGCTTCAACAGGTTCAGACATGCGGGGTTCTATTGACAGTTGTAGTGAGAGGTCACATCAATCCAGTCCACATGCTTATATTGCCACAGTGAAAGGTCCTTCTCAGCATGGTACATCTTGTCTTCTAGCTCCAATTTCATTTGACTTGGGAGACACACTTTAGGACACACATCTTCTCATTGATGATGATACTTCTATAGTTGTTGCAAGGGCTCACTCTGACCCTCATGTCCATTCTCTACATGATCAATCTTTCGAGGTTGGTGTGATTGTGGATCCTTATGAATAACAATTAGTGGAGGACTCTTTGTTAGTAGACAAGATAGATGGTTCAGTGGAATAGGTTTAGCAGACATCCTTGCCAAATCTACATTCATTCTTTTCAGCATAGTTGGAAGGGGTGAACTTCAGCATTAGTATAGGGACACTTGAGCAGGTTTCAAGGCCACAATACATCTTCAAGATAGTACCTTGGGCATTGTTTCTTCCTAAGGGGAGGAACACCATTCTGCATTCTTGGACCAGCTTCTTCATTAGAGCAGCTTTCACTTGTTGGCATTCTTCTTTTGGGGGGGGGGGGGGTGGGGGAGCCTATTCTGTCTCTCTTCTCTTATTCTCTTTTGTATATACTGATTGTATGTCGTAATGGGGGGGTCTTGATTACTTCATCCACCGATGCATCCTCCTTTATCTCTCTTTTTGGGGAAGGGTTTTTCCCATGAGGTTTTCCCTCTTTCCCCACTTTATGGGAGATTGCATTTCATTATGTACATGGGTACCTTACATGGCCTAGTAGCCGGGACCCATTATGCATCTTCATCCTAGTTTGTAAGCTTAAGGGCATTCCCCTAAGTTGCACTTAAGGGGGGGTGTTGGTGTAAATACATACTTTACTATTTACACTTACTTAAGTTTACTTAGGTTAATGCATTATTTAATTATATTGCATTATTTTATTGAATACATTGTTATTCTAATCATACTCTCTCCATTTTTGGTCTACAGTTGTGCTTGTGTTCGAATTCTTAGTTCTTGGGTGAATTTTTCCCTTAGGCAAATTCTTACAATCTTCAATCCTTATGACCAAGCAAGAGATAGAGGCATGAACCTTGCTGAAAGCAAGGATGATCACATACTAGTCATGGTTGCTAATGGAAAGTCCTTAAACATAGGAAAGGTATGTTCTAAAATTAAGCAAGAAAATTTCATTCATCTATGTCAAGAGTTTAATGATGTATTTTCTTGGACATATAATGATTTAAAGGGTTTTGACCCAAGCCTATTTCAACATACCATAGATTTAATTGATAATGTCAAACCAGTAAGATATAAATAGAGGCCACTGAATCCTAAAATTGAACCCTTAATGAGAAAAGAGCTATCCAAGCTGATTGAGGCTAATATAATTTTCCCTATTAAGCACTCATCATGGGTAGCAGACCTCTTACCTGTTAGGAAGAAGAATGGATAAATCAAATTGTGTGTAGACTTTAGGGACCTTAACAAGGCCTCCCTTAAGGATCATCATCCCCTTCCTTCAATGGAATAGATATTGTCTAAGGTCAGTGATTTAGAGAGGTTCTCATTCCTTGATGGATTCTCTAGTTATAAACAAGTGGTAGTCAAAGGGGCTGATAGATATAAGACTAAATTCACCACCAAATGGGGTACCTATGCCTATAGTAAAATGCCTTTTTGGGCTAACAAATGTAGGTGTCACATTCCAATAGGAAATGGAGATGGCATTCAAGAACATGATTGAAAGGTTTATGTTAGTCTACCAAATGTAGGTGTCACATTCCAATAGGAAATGGAGATGGCATTCAAAAACATGATTGAAAGGTTTATGATATCACAATGTATTCAAAGAATGTAGCAGATCATTTTGGCCATATTAGACAAGTTTTTATCAAATGTAGAGAGTATGGAGTATCCCTAAATCCAAGAAAGTGTGTCTTTGCTACCAGTCAAGGGAAATTGTTAGAACACATTGTATCTAAAGATGGTTTGACCATTGATCTAGAGAGAAGTAAAGCCATACTTTCTCTCTCCCTTCCTAAACATAAGAAAGGGTTGCAAAGTTTCCTTAGTAGGATAAATCTTGTGAGAAGATTTATTCCTAATTTAGCTACCATGGTGAAACCCCTTACAACTATTCTCAAGAAAAACATGGTCTTTGCATAGAAAAGAGAAGGGAAGACAAGTTTTGAAGAAATCATGGCAGCCATAGCCTCGGCTCCTACTCTCATCAATCCAAATTTTGATAAGGATCTCATTCTTTGCACCTTAGGAGGTGAGTCAAGTATTTTTGTTGTCTTGACTCAAGAAAATGATAAGAATGAAGAACAACCCATAACCTTCTTTAGTGAAGGGCTTAAGGAATTTGAAGACAAGTATAGTTATATAAAGAAGTGAGCCCTTGTTGTCATAAGATATCTAAAGAAGTTTAGGCACCTTATATCACACAACAAGAACCATTTTCTAGTACCTCATGCAAGTGTGAAGGACTTTCTTTTGAGCAAAGATAGTAGTAAGAAGAGAGTTGGATGGGTCACTAAGGTAATGGAGTATGATGTTGAAATCTAGATCACCAAGTTGGTAAGAGGGAAATTATTGTGCAAACAAATGATCTCATCTCAGGAGTTAGATCAGGTTGTTTCTTTAATACTAATAGAACAACAAGAAGCAAGAAATGATGATCCAAGGAATTGGATGGATGACATGATGACCTTCTTGTTAGGCAATGGATATCCTCAAGGATTAGATAGAGCTAAGAGAAGACAATACAGATTATAGTCCATCCCTTATGCCATAGTTGATGGTATCCTTTCCAGGAAGGATTTCAATGGAGCCCTGTTGAGATGCATTGATACATACCAAGCTGGAAGATTGATCAAAGAGCTTCATGATGGTCCTAATGGTGGCTACTTTTCAGCAAGAATGACTGCCATGAAGATAATTAGAGCTAGTTACTATTGGCCATCCTTGTTCCATGATCGGCATAAACATGTGAGAAAGTGTGAAAAATGTGCTTTCTTTTCTGTTAAGTAGAGGCTTGCAGATCTTCCACTTCATCCCATTCAGGTGGATCAGCCTTTTTCTCAATGGGGATTGGATTTCATAGACCTTATCAATCCTCCTTCTAGATTTGGTCATAAATGGATCCTAGCTACTACATATTACTTCACCAGATGGATAGAGGTAGTTGCATTGAAGGATGCCACATAATCTTCAATTGTTGAATTCCTTGCTAGATTTGTGACTAGGTTTGGTGGCCCTTCAACCATTATTTCAGCTAACAAAAATTCTTTTGTAGGATTTCAAATTTGTGCATGGGTAGTTTATCATAATATCTACTTAAGTACATCCTTAAACTACTATCCTTGAGGAAATGGATTGGCTAAGTCATCTAACAAAAACCTAATTAGGACTATGAAAAGGGCTATAGAGGATAACCAAAGTTGTTGGCATCGAAAGTTGAAAACAACACTATGGGCTGATAGAATAACACCTGAGAGGACTATTGGAAATTCATCCTTTATGTTGGTGTATGGTGGGGAAGCAAGGCTCCTAATTTCATTAGAATTCTCATCTCTCATCAATTGGAACTAATTGATAATGATGTTACATCTATAAGAATGGCAGAACTAATGAAGTAGGAAGAGAAAATAAATCAGGCCATATAGACCCTAGAAGCACATCAACAAGCAAGTTAAGAAGTCCTTTTATAGGAAGGATAAGGTCAGATTTTTTAGAGAGGGTGATCTTGTGTTAAAATGGGATGCAGACAAGGCAAAACTAGGGAGGCACTAAAAATTTGATACATTATGGAGTGATCCCTATGTGGTTATCAATTGCAAGTAGGCCAATGCTTTGTAGTTAAGAAGGCCTCATGGTGAAAGTCTTCCTATTCTAATTAATGAAATATATCTTAGGTCCTACTTTTGATGAAGGATGAGTGCTCATCTATATAGTTAGCTAGTTGCTTTCAATCTATTCTTGTTTTCTAAGAAGTAAATGAGCACATGTATTTTTTGCAGAGATTGCAGAGGATTTTGGTTCTTGATTTTAGTTACAGAGGGTGATTATAGGGTTTTTCTGGGCTAATCTTCATGATTTCTAAGACTCCATTTCCCAATGGATGCATACGCCACTAGTCCATGTGTAGCAGGCTTGCCTCCCCCCTGAGTCACCAAAATTGTTGGCCATTTTTGCCCTCCCACCAAATGGAAATATTTGAATTTAAATAGTATAAAGTTCATATATTTGAAGTATTCAAATAAGGACATGCAAAAATATATCTTAAGAACTTTAGGTTATATCTCATTTACAAAAGTAACTACACACTTTAACCTTTTTCATGGGCTGGCAACTTTCCCTATTGTTAGATCTTCCCAGATCTATGGCCATCACAATCTCATTATACCAAGAAGCACGATCTTCAAACAATGTGAGAAAGTGACAAGTTGACACCTAGTATGATAAGTATGTTCCTCTTTGGTGGGCTATGGTAGCTTTTGGATGTCAAAGGTTATACATGTGGCTCATTCATGTTGGTTGGGGTATTGAATCTACATGCAACTTTAGGGTTTGATCTTCATCATCAGATGAAAGAGGATCTACAATCCTCTCTTTTTCACTTTATGACACCACTTAATTAGACAATGTGAGAAAGAAATGAGTGGACACATGTACATGTTGGGCCTAGTTTGGAAGGTAATAATGCAGTTAGCTATCACGGTTAAGGCAAAGTAATCAGATGAAATGTTATGATCTTACGATAAATCCATGTTGTAGGATCGCAAGTGCAAATGAGGAAGCCACTGAGGTCATGACAAGGCCATGATAACCACGATCACAGGATCATAGAGGTTTGAATGTCAGTCACCGATGCTAGGCCAAAGTATGTAAGTTGACAATCATAGGATCATAACACAATGTTACAATCATAAGATCATAAGAAGGGTAAAAGGAGGGCCCGATGTTAAGATAGGTTGACTATCGTAAGATTGTACAAATTATAAAAGGAACCTTTGATCATAAGATAATTCATGATCATAAGTCATAAGGTTTAGCTTCCAGCCTGAAAATGTTATGATAGTTTTGACCTTGTTTGACAATCTTAGGATTGTAGGACCTTAAGTTGACCATGAAGGTGTTTCACTTGTCCAAGCTAAAAAAATAAAAGGGTCTTCAACCAATGAAATTTTAGGAAGGTATAGAATGAAGGTTGAATATGTTTGACTTACTGATATATCTGATTTGGTGAGTGTTGAGAATAATGAAAATGGCTCTTAATGATCAGATCAATCTTTTGATCATCTGCAGCTAATATTTTGCGTTCCTCATGCCTACTGAATAAATCTTCTATCTTCTAGCTAATTTGGGTTATCCATCTACCCAATCTTCAGTTATGGTCATCATTTTTGTCCCTTCTAGAGTTGAATAGATATATAGGAATCCAATTTTCTACATATGGATGTGCACTTGAGAAAATCCTTCTATATCAGCATTAATATCTCTCTAGAACTTGATGATAGTGGTTGATTTTGGCTTCCTGGGCAAGGTATCTTAGTTATGCCTAAGCTATAAAGGTAGTTTTTGTTATTTTTATCTCTATTTCTTTGGCATTGCTTTGCAAGATCAGTGTAAATTCCTTTTTCCTCTAAACTATATGGCATTCTACTTTATCTCCCTTAGCCATTGATGAAATTAGAAGACCTATTTTCCTTTCTTCAATGTCTTGTGGCAATCTGCAATTTGCATGACTATATCTCCTTGACATGTGAATGATATATAAGTGAATCTCATTTTCCTTGTGTCATTTATCTTGGTTTTCTGATATGCATGTGATTGTTGGATTAAAACAAGTTTGGATGTGTATATCTTTTTTTGTCATGATGGTTCAAAAGTGCATATATGGGTAGAGATTGGTTTGAACACTCTATTTTGGTGCATCACCTCTGTATGATAGATAAGGTCAATGTTTTATGCACTACCTTCTCCCACCTTTTTCTCTCAAGATTAGTTAGGTGCATTTGAATAGTAAAGGAAGTTGCCTTCTCCAGAGACTCAACCTCATAGTTCAAGTCCCACAGCTTGGAGGTTCTTTCCATGTTTCACAAGGTTGTCCTTGGGTAAAAACTTTGGACAAGGGTGTGAACTTTTGTGACAACACTTCTTTTTTCCCTTGGAAAATATTCTTCCAAGTAATACTTCAATGACTTCATGATCTTCATCAGAACCATCGTCATCCTCACTATCAGATTGCCTTTTAGATTTTGCAGCTTTCTTCTTGAGTGATAGCTTGGCTTGAAATGAAGACTTGAGGTTTCTAGATTTAGGAACATAGTTATCATAGCTATCTAACTCAAATATTTTCAAGCTTCCCACTAGTGCATCCAATGATATATCATTCTTAGTGCATCAACTAAGAAGGGAGGGATGAATCAGCTACTACAAAAATATATCCCAAATCTCTTAGATATCAATACAAATCAAAACCAAACCTTGTTCAAACTTAAAATACTATTGTAACTCAATTAGCACTGAATCACTCAACAAACACTAAGAATCTTTGTTGTCAACAATTACTAAAATATTTACTTCTTAAGAGTTTTAGTGTTATTAACCACAATTAACTTAGTTGCAAAAATAAAAATAAAATAGTATGACACATATGACACCAAGATTTAATGTGGAAACCCAATTTGGGAAAACCACCAATTGCAACTAGTTACTATTTTTCACTCTTCTAAAATGAGCCCTGCTAGGAACCAACCCTATTAAAGGTTACAAAACACACTATTAGGTGTGACCCTATTAAAGGATTTAATCACCCTATCAAGAGTGACCTTGTTAGAGGTCTTTAGACACATCAATCTAGAAATGCCACCCTATTAGAGGATATGGAAAATAGTTGTTAAGCTAACTCTATTAAGATATTTGATACACTTCTATAATTATTAGAGAATAACAATGATATGACATGATTGATGGTGCAACTATATTGCTGATTTTAGATCTTTGTTCTGGCTTGAATACTTGATCCTCCTTGATTAGATAAAACTTTTCCGCTCAATCAACTCAGGATACTCTTTTATTCTTCCAATTCACTTCCTTGGTTTATCTTTTCAATCCCATTCTTCTCTCATTCAATCCCACAACTTGAACTTGTACTTATATCTTTTTCCTTGTCAAGTTGACTTGAATACACTTACAAATATTCAATATTCATCACTTAAGTCGAATAGACTTAAAAAATTAAATCACCAAACCAAATATACTAATTCAAGAAAATCCTTGCAGCCATGACAAGGATTCAAAATCACTAGAAGAAGCAAACCACACACTTGATAGCAAAAACTTCTCTTGAACAACTTGTTTAAAATAAAAACTACTACTCCTAAACCACACAAACGATGGCCCCAGGCCACCGAAACTTATCAAAACTTCTTCCCTCTATCATATATCTAATTTTCATCTCCAATTTTAGGAGGTAAGCTGAAAACATCACTTCCATTAGTTTCACCAACATAATCATCATTCTGATACATCTCATTTAGAAAAACAAAATAACTTCCTTCGCTCTCATAGTATGTATACAAACCAGCATTAATTTCTACATCATGCTCACTATGAGAAAATGAATCAACATGCTCATGTAAACAACAATCAATTTTAAAACCATCATCTACATCTAACTATTTTATGTTATCAGTCGAAAACATGAAGGATTCATATTCTACTTTGTTCAAAAAGTTGCATGTGTCAAAAGTTTGCAACTCACCTTGTGTAACAAGATATAAGGAGTATGTGAAATTTGATCATTGACTACTTCTAGCCATGTTACTCATCAAACAAGATTCATCATTCACTAAAATACCTTCACACTCAAACAACTGATTAGTCACCAAGTATGAAAACTGATCCTAAAAGTGTTGATCTAAAATACGTTGATCATAATCATTATCTTCATCTAACAAGCTATTAGAGGGAACCTCAAACTTATCACTACAAGACTTATCAACATATAAAGAAAATTTGTAATAAGATTTACAACTTTCACTATTTTCCTTTTCATCACATGAAATATCAAAACATATTGCAAAAATACCAACATGAGAATAATCTAAAAAAAGCATCAAACTTCCCTTCACTAACATCTCCCACATCTAACAAGTCATCATGTGCATTAACCAAGTGAACTCGGTTAACACTAGTTTTGTGCCAACTTCTCTTTGGTGCTTGGGTGAACTCAATAGACACTTTCTTCTAGCAAACTTCCTTTGGTGTCTGAGTTAAATTGGCAGATACTATATTTAGACTTGATTATCTCTAGAGCACCCAACAGACACTGGAAATAGTCTTTACTTCCCAAGTGAGCTTGGTACGAAACAACTGGTAAAGACTTGAAATTTTTTGTAACATCAAAAAAAATATACAATTGAACAATTATTTTCTACAAACTAAGCTACACATTTATGGAGACTCATAACTTGTCATCAACCAGATCAACAATGACTATCAAACCAAGGATGACAAGTTTGTTCTGTATAAGAAATTGGTTGATTCTTTAAGGAACTACTTTACCCTTTCCACATTTTAATAAATTCATAGGGCTAAGAATAAGGCCTTAGATTCTATGGCTACTTTGGCCTCTATCTTACAGTTACAAGACCATAAATCTTGGTTCAAATTACTAGTGGAAGAGTTATATTTCCCTACCTACAATTCCCCTGACAATTGATTCATTTGTACTATCATTGGTCATGACTCTTCCCACTATAATACCATTTACTCTTACCTCCATGACCAAGTTGTCTCTAATAATCTTCCTCAAAATGAAAAAAAATATACTTATTCACAACACCTCCCATTATATCCTTTTCTTCGGTGACTTGTATAGGAAGGGTCTAGATGGAATGCTCCTTAGGTTCTAAGAGATAGGTGAGTCTGAATGGGCCTTGCCCGAAGTGCATAACAAAATTTTTGGGTTACACTCTAATAGCCTTGTGCTTGCTCATAAATTTCTTAGGGATGGTTATTATTGGGTTACTATGCAAGAAGATGTCATGCACTATGATAAATCTAGTTAAAAGTGTCACCTACATGGAAACCTAATTCATGCTCCTGAATGAGAATTGATTTTGTCTATCACATAATGGCATTTCAAGAAATGGCCCTTTGACCTAGTTGGAAAAATCATCCCTAGCTCATCAAATGGACATAAATTTATCATCACTATGATAGAGTACTTCACTAAGTGGGTTGAGGTTGTCCCGCTTGTTGCTACTATATCCAAACATGTTGTCTTGTTCATTTTGAATCACATCATCTATCACTATTGCATTCCCTCTTCAATAGTCATTGATAATGGAGGGAAATTCGAGAATACGGACCTTAGGAAACTATGCAAAAACTATAAGATCAAGCAGCATTGGTCCTCTATATATTATCCCCAAGGGAATGGTCAAGTTGAGGCTTCAAATAAGAGACTACTTAAAATCTTGCATAGAACTGTACACAAGTCTGGGAGAGATTGACATCTGTAGATTAATCTCGTACTTTGGGCATACGCACTTCCATTGGGGCTACTCCTTTTTCTCTAGTTAATGGTTTTGAGGTTTTTTTACCACTTAGCTTGAGATTCCATCCTTATGAATCTCCATGAAATAATTGATCAATGCTAAAGATTATAGGGCTATGAGAATACATGAGCTTGAGATCTTAAATGAATGTTGTAAGGTTTCCGTTGATAGCATGAGGGCCTACAAAAAACTCATGTCTTCCAGCTATAATAATAAATTTCATCCTAGAGAGTTTCAAGTTGGAGATCTTATCCTTACAGAGAATCTAGAAAATTAGCAAAATTGGGAACAAAAGGGCAAGTTCAAACCTAATCAGCTAGGTCCCTACATTGTCACTACTGCATTTGGATCCAATGCACATAAGCTCTCTAAACCCAAGGGAGGATAGTTCCCTATGCCCTTCAATATATTGCACCTCAAGAAGTTCTATGCTTAATGATTTTTCTTTTGTGCACTTGTACATAACTTATGATCTTGAAAAAATACAAAATATATATTATAAAAAATATTGAAATATATTGTGTGTGTATATATATATATAATCCTACCAAGTTGTGAAAACCTAGAAAAAAACTCTACTTGAGACCCTTATACCCATGTCTATCATTGTCTCTCTTGTGCTCATGATTCCTTCATCTCATATTTCTTTTTGCCTTGCCTTGCTTGGAAATTGAATCTCGTCTAGGTCTAGGGGGCACAAACTATCTAGGATTATCAAGGTTTCCTCATTGCGTTAGTGTTTCTTTAGCAACTCTCAAACAATATTTTTTAACACTTTCCCTTGACATCGAGTGTTTTTCAACACTTATTGGATTATTTAGCTATAGTCTAGGATGTTGTGATACTTCTCATTGACATATTTGAGTCCTAAAGAGGCAGTCATGTGACTTTCACACACACACTTAAACATTAAACATTGGCTAAGACTTTTGGACTTATTTTACTTTGTGTGTTGTTTATAATGATTTCTTTTCTAATTGTTCCCTCACTAATAGTCTCTCAAGGATGTCATGGACTAGAAGAATAAGGTTATAGGACATGTTTTCATTTTATTTCTACATGTGGGTATTCCTTGTCGATCTTAGGTGTTTTGAGCATCTTGCTTGTCCCACCTGACACTTAGGATCTATAATGTATCATCCTTTTTTATTTTTGGAAGTGTGTGCTCATGGCCATCTCAGCATTTTGTCTCAATGTGAGCATAATCTTGCTAAATCAACCTCGGGAACCTAGTTGCACTAGTCATCTTGACTTGTATGTCTTTGATGCATAGGTTGGGTTCCCACATACCTATTCGATATAGATCATATTGATATCCTCATAGTTATACTAGTTATGACTTTATGATCTTCCAATGTCCCTAATAAGGCTTGATGTTAAAAACTAGGACCTAATTATATAATCCTTGCAATTGTACCTTTGCATACTATCTTACATTTTAGGGTTCATTTTAGCTTAGCCTTGCATTTGAATGTCGAGAGAGTCTTCTTTGTCTTTCATCGATGTGTTAGCTAACTATGTTTATCTCCTTTCACTTCTTATCAATCATACCTTTTGCTCCTTATTGGTCTTATCAACTTAATGTTTCTTTAATTCCTATCATTACGAGGGGTTAATCTTATCATCCTATCTAATCTATACTCTTGGGCCCCTTATATATACCCTTTTGACATATTTTTGACCTAATTTTTTAACTTCTTTGATTTGAACAAAAACTAAACCCCTAGATAATTTTGACATCTTGGATCTAGTTTCGAGATCAAAATCAAAATCTAGGTTCATCTTGATGGTCAAAATTTTATTTTGAAATTATTCCTTCTTCTATGAAGTTAGTTGACTATTTGAGGCTTAATATTCAAATCTAGTTGAGCCAACCACCTTTCTTCATTCCTTCAACATTTCTACTCTCTACCTCTTCTTTCTTATTCTATTTCATTTAATTTCATATATTCTTTTTGTTTTGACCTAATTCTCATGATTTATCCTTCTTGGTCAAATCTAATCACATTGTGGCATAATATACTACTTGCTGGTATCTCTTTGGTTTTTATCACTTATCTTTTATTATGACTTATATCTCATCTTGATTTGATTACATCTAGCTCATTTTTGCATCTCCTCTATCTCATTTTGATTTTGATCCTGAGGGGGCAGGAATATTCTATCATTGCTAGAAATTACTTGTCTACTATGGTTATCTATTTCTAGGGAGCATATGCTTAACCTTTCCATTTTATCTTGATCTATCTATGTGCTTTGACTACTTGGCTTGACATATTACTGCTTGTCTCGGGTATTGGTATTGTTTATTTCTCTCTCATAATGCTTAGTTTTGTTGCTAACTTACTGTGTATTTAGTATTTGCTATCTCTCTATGCTTTGTTCTTTGGAGTTGGATTTTGCTTCCATGTTACTCACCTGGATTCTTCTTTCTTTGATGTAATGTGCTCCTAGATCAATCACATGTTAGTCAAAGAGGGGAAAATGTAATCACCCAAAAAATGGTCATCTAGACTATTAGCCCCTTTCTAGCAATTTTGCATAATTTATCTATTGCTTATCTCTGATCAAATCCTCAAAAATCTATTTATCCAATTATAACCTTTGGTTTGACCACCTTATCCTAAGCCTTTATTTAATTGAAAGAACATGATCCCTTTTAATTAAATAAAAAATCCCACTACCACTTATCCTAAGTGTACACACATAAAGCATTATTCCTATTTTAAAAAATAAAAGAAAATCATTTTGTCTCACATGTGGTGGACACTTTCCAAGATGGGTGGAATCTTCATTCTCCTCCGCACATCTCTCACCTTTTTGAACTCTACCATTGATCTTGATTAGGTAAGATGCTTGTGCACATGGATCACCCAAGATGCATCCCCTGCCCTTGATTAAGTCTATCTTGGCTTTTGATCTCAACCATCCATTTTTCTTTAAAAGAGAACACTCTCTCCTCATTCTCCATCTTTGGTTTTAATTCTAACATTATGTTGTAGGATTTCTAGGTGTATTGAAGATTTTGAAGACTTGGGGAATTTTCATTCTCATATTGGCATACTCATTTTATCTTGTTCATGCTTTCATCATTAGTTTAGATTTCCTTTTATGTTTTAGCTTAGATCACCTAGTCTAATTAGGGGGTTATAATCTTTCATTTTTGTTAGCTTGCATATTGCATCTCATTTAGTTTATCTTTCATCTTTCATTATAGTCTCATAGTGATTCTTGGATGCTAGCACTCTTGCTCCCATCTTTGAATCTTTCATTCTATGGTGCACCTTGCAATGGTTGCATAAGCTAAGTCCATTTGAGAGCCACTCTCATAGCTCTTGTACATCATATATAGGAAGCTATAAGATGCTTCTTGAGACTCCCTCTTCCATAGGCTCTCTAAGATGTAATGGTTTATAGAAGTGTGCCTATTTTTGGTATACAGTATCTATTTCCTCAGTTGTCTTTATTGTCTCTCCTTCCTCAGTATTTACTATCCTTCCTTTCATCCTTTTCTTTTCTATTAGGACACCTTATTACAATATGGCCAACCTTGTTACATGTAAAACAAATAATAATGAGTTTACCTTTGTATTTTCCCTTTCCTCTTAGTAGCCTTTTAGCCAATAATTCCTCAAGTTCATCAAGTTCATTCTTTGATTCAATGTCACTATTCACATTTTTTTTTTTTATTTCCTCTAGATTCATCAAGAGTTTATTTTTCTTTGAAATCACTTTCAACATTAGTAGGTGTATAATTATCAAAAAATTTGAACTCAAAATCTATGAGTCTACTAACTAGACTATCCAATGTCAGATCATTACCAAGTGTACATCTAAGTTTTTGTATTTCAGAAACTCTAATAGCATAGATAGGAAGTAAAGTTATCAATACCTTGTTGATTACTATTTCCTCAGTTATGATAAAACTAGCACTCCTAATAGCATTCATCACTTCTTTGATTCTCCCAACATATTGTGCCATATTTTAACCTTCCTTCATCTTCATGCCATCAAAATTTCCTCTGAAGCTTTATGCCTTGGCTCTCAGCACATTTGTGTCTTCTCCATGTATCAGTTCAAACTTTTCCCATACCTACTATGTATTTTCACAATCTTTCACTTCCTCAAATTTAGAATAGCTTAGGGAGGATACAAGTTCAATCATCATTTGGTTAAGCTCATGCTTCTCTTTCATTTTCTCAACTATTATATGTCTAGGAAATTCAATGTATTCATTCTTTGTATAGTAAAGTGCATAATCTCCAATACCAAATAGATGTGAATTCATCAACCTTTTCCATGTTGCAAATTTATCCTTTCTCAACTTGGGTACTTCTCTCTTATACATCTTGATCTTTAGCTTTATTTCCTTCAAAATTTTCACACAAGCACCAAATCTCTAATCTCCTAAGAAGAATCTCTCTTGTGAAATTAGGGGTACATGGAATAGTTTTTTCAATCATCTATGTTGTCTATTCATGTACAGGTGTCAAAGTCTTCAATATTTTCCATATAAATTCATCTTCATATTTTGTTCCATCACAAGCTTTAATTCCTACAACAATCTCTTATATTCTTCCAAAATAACTTCTTATAGATTCATATTCCTATTAGAATATTTAGAATAACTGAGAGGGGGGGTGAATCTATTACCCTCAGTTCCAAATGTATAAAATCAACTCTTTACAACTCTAGAAAATTTAATCAAACTCATGAGCATAATATCAAATAAAATTGTTCATCTCCATTCAAATTATTCGTTAAATTTTTGCTCTTTCTTGAGTATGTGCCAACTAGTAGAATAATATCACAATTAACAATAAACTTAAAATTTAAAATAGTAAGTAGTATAAAAACATAAGAAACATCCACACAAATGTTTGACACTGGAATTTAATGTGGAAACCCAATTTGGGGGCAAAAAAAAAACTAAGTAACATGCTACCACTTTTTTCTCTTCTAAAGTGAGCTCTGTTAGGAGCCAACCAACTCACTTTGCAAATTTAGATCTCCATTCAACTCAATCTTGGTTCATTTACTAGGCTCCATCTCTCTCAACAACTCAGATCTTCATCTTCAAGAAATCTCCCACATCACAAAATTCACACTTCTCCTTTGTAAGTATGTTCTCCACTTGTCTCCACAAATTCCAGACCAACAACCAACATAAAATATCTCATGTGCCTCCTTAAATAGGTAGCTTAGACCTTTTTTTTCTTAAACATAACTGTAGATCTTAGGATTGCAATTAGATTGAAGAGATTCAATGAATTTATCCATCTTATGTTCTCCTTCTTCCTTCTTGAAACTTCTAGAAACATTTCCTCAAATCTTACCCTTTTATCACTCAAATAATCTTTTCCATGCATTAAATAATCCATCTCATCAATCCTTATCATCAACGTGTTTTGATTATTTCAAGAATTCAATAGTGTCAACCACAAATATTGATTCTTTCTCAAACTATTAATTTCTTGACACTCAGTCATAACTATGCTTTTCTACTTGGTCATCATTGGATCATTAGGTCATCACTAAAATGTCTTGCTCAATTTACACTATGCAACTTGGTTGTTAGTGTCACTTAGATTTCTCTGTCACTCATCCTATACTAATTCTCGGCAAATGATGTTCTTCTTGGCAATGCTTAAGTTCTATAATCTTCTTCTTTAGATACTTAGTCAACTGTATTAGTTTGGTTTCTTCAATTAAGTATCTTTTCTTCTCAACTAATCTTTCTTCCTTTCTTATTTTAATGAATAAAAAACACATTATCTTTTCAAGTACTAACTTATCAAGTGCCCATTCCATCACACTTTCACATCTCAAAGTAACCTTTCATTAAGTCATCTCATCATCTCAACTCAAATCTTTTGCATCAATCAAATGGTATGGCCCTCTACATTGTTAGTAAATGTCTTACTAGTAAGGTTTGACATCAATGATAACATAACAAGTGTTCCACAGTTGTAGTTCCAACAATCTCTTGTTCCATCAAAAGCTTTAATTCCTACATCAATCTCTAATATTCTTCCAAAACAACTTCTTAAAGTTTCATCTTCCATCATCTTGAAATTTAGATTCTAAAGATTTTCAAATTTCAGCTAGTTTTAGTGATTTTACCTGACTACACTCATTTTCAAGAAGAGCTATCAAGAGTGCTTCTCTAGAAATCATATTGCACATAAAATTCTCTTTGAGGTTCAATAAAATTCTTAAGCTTATCTTCATCAACCACGTCCTTATTTCTCTTAATGATCAACCAGTATCCCAGACCCATGCATAGAAAATGTGTCTTCATCTTCTCCTTGCATTTTTCATTATTAAATCCATTAAACTTTAGACTTTCTTTCCTAAACTATACCATATTTCTCCTTAAGATGTCAATTGTTACCTTCAAGGACTTGATTCTCTGATACTAATTGTTAGAAAGTTAAGCCCACCAAGATAACTAAGAGAGGGGTTAATTAGTTATGAAATTAAAAGAATTCTCAATATCCTTATTAATTCCAAAACATGTAAACAATAGATGCAAGAACCATACCAAGATAACAATACACAATAACACTAGATAATTTAACTAGGAAAACCTTTGATCATAGGGAGAACCGCAGTGGGGATGGTACCCACAAGATGAAATACTAATATATAAGCTACTTGTAAGAGAATGGACCATGTTAGGAGTTAATGAAAAAATTCACTACTTATCAGTCCTTTTTATGGGACTTTGAATCCCTATTAGAAGATTCCAACCCTATTAGGAGTTGTGCCAACCCTGATAGGAGTTGTGGAAGATAGAAGGATGTAATATCCAAATCAATTTGGGGAAAGACCACTAAACTCACTATCCAAATGGCCTTATTATTATCCTTCTCTAGAATAATACAAGTATACAATGGTCTACAACAAATTCACTGGATCTTACATACAAATTTTCACACTTGCATTACACAAATCACTTCAAAAAACCACCACTCTACCTCAAGGAAAACATCTTTCTATTATACAAAGTCCTAAGAAAAGTTTATTAAGTCAACCTTGAGGTTTTATCAATTTACAATAGTAATATAGGACCATCTTAAGATATTACATTTACATGTTACATTACATGATCTTTACACTTTTCATTATTACAAATAATTGTTAGCTCAGAGTAGTCATAACTCTTCACTCGATGCTCATCAAGATGTGCATGTTTGACCACCACATCTTCAACATGTATTCTACCTTTTCCCAAGTCTACATAACCAGATTCCATCTCTGTTAGGACATACAATCCAAAAAATGGTAACTTCTATACAAGAACTCTGACCAAATGTTGTCTTCAAACAATCTCGAATAACTCTGCATTCTCTTCATATTTATGCGTACCCTCTTAACCATAGCATCACAATGTTCTATAAAACATATCCTCAAGTATACATAAGCTCAACTTCATTCCTTGATCCTCATGAAACCAAACTTTGTCTTCTTCTATTTTAGTCTTCACACAATAACTAGTATGTTGACATTAATGACAAACACTAACATGAATGCAACACATAACTTCATAATCATGTCTCTAGAAATGCTAAGATACTCCCCCATAGGAATATCGACAACATTCATGCTAACATGGTAACTAGAAAATCCTTGGTTTTAATTGTTTCTTCTTGTGAAAATTTTCATATGACTATTTAATATCTTTCAAACAAAATTGTTTTTAAGTATTTATAGACACATTTTTATTTTTTTGAATTTGGTAAGTGGAATTGTATGTTTTGGTTATTACATCGTTTATGTTTATGTAACAACCCAAAGACTAGAGGGGAGAGGATGAGATTGCAGTACATCATAATTTATCCATTCACAATGGTAATAGATGGAATTTTTTTTTCTAATTATAATATATTATATTTAAAAAGGGTTAAACTAATATTTGTACATTGACTAGAGTTAATAGTGGTACATTAAGTCATCTAACATTGGTGTGTCAATGCAATATCATATATTTGTTGATTTTTAGTCTAATGAACACATTTTGTTTAGTTAATAAAGATTAATTGTTTAATCATCTTTCACAACTCATATTACTATATGATTTAGAATATTAAACTTTAGATGTACAAGTACTATCATAACTATTACTAATTAAATCATTAGGTCTTTTCTCCTATTGTATTATCTTGGAGACATGAGGTTTGTATAAACTTTAAATGTATTCACTATTTCCACCAATCAAAACACTTTAGTTTTCCTTTTTGGGAATAATCACAGTTTTTATAAAGTTCTAAAATGGTTTTTTTTTATAGGAATACTTTTTCACGAGGCACAAAACGTTTCCTCCATATTGCACGATTTTAACTTGGTTTTTAGTATTTTTTAATTTTTAATTGATTAATTTTTTACAATTCTTTATTCATTTGATTTAATAGAATTTATAACTATTTATTCATATTTTTCCCAAAATATATTTTCTCAATATTAAAATAAAGTATCTTTTATTATTTTCATCATAATTATAAATAAATAATGTAACTATTTTTAAAAATATTAAACTATAAAGTATACTCAATTTTTTAAAATAGTTACATTATTTAGTTATAATTATGATGATAATAATAAAAGATGTTTAATTTTAATATTTAGAAAATATATGTTGGGAAAACTATTATTTTATATAAAATCTGAAGATAACTCATTCATTTTTCCACATAAAGTTATTTAAGTCTATTTTATAGTTTTTTTATTGTCTTTTAAGCAGAATTTGGTCAATCATGATCTTTCAATTACTTAATTACTTCAAGGGATATTATGAAGCCAGTCAATATATTCTTATAATCATATTTAAGTTACCCTTACATTGAACAATAAATATTCCAACACTCCCTTATAGAATTATTTCTTTACAAGAGAATGTAATCTTTTATTGACCACTCAAAGTAATGATTAACCTTGGAGTGTGGAGATATTACACTAATCAAATTATCTAAGATATCTATATTTATCTACGCTTCATATATAGAGATTTGGCACCTTTTATGGCATATGATCACCAAATGATTGCTTTAATGTACAAAGAGTTTGAACTTTCTTGAATAGTAGCGATAATTAAAAAAGAGATGCAAAGTGTCATAGTTCCTGCCTAATTTTGTATTGTCAAAGTAAGTGAAAATAGAGATGAAGGTAGTGTCGGGAGGGAAGGAAAAAAAATAGAATAAGAAGATGTAGTGGCATGATGAGGTGTGTGTACATATTTGTATGTATTTTTATTTGAAATTGTTGTTAGTTCAAATTTGTTTGTATATGTCAAAGTAGATGCATATAAAATTAAGAAGGCAAAAGTGAAATGAAATGTATTTGCCATATTATAATATTTTATTTTAATACTTATTATAAAATATGATTCAACTTTGGACAATTTTGCAAATGACATAGTATTATGTTCGTCAGAATCATTGTTGGAATCTGTTGTAAAAGATATATTATTTTGTTAACACGAAGAGGTTGTTGAAAAATATAAGGAATACTATATTACAGTATATGAAAGGCCAAAAATTTCAATGGTGTCATAATATATAAATTATGAGTACAAGCTTATGACCATATTTTATTAGAACTAGTAACTATTAAAAAAAATCAATTTCCATATCTATATTTTTTATTAGAAAATATTATATTTTACTTTTCAAGATAATCTAAATAATAGATTTATAAAAAATAATAGCTATTAATACTTATTTCAATTGTATATTCTATATTTTGTTTTCATAAATATTACTTTCATAATATACAACTTCTGAAGAAAATTTAAAAAATATTCCAAAAAATGAATCCTTATAAATTTCAGAATGTCTAAAGTTTTGTCCTATTTTTGGGAAGGTTAGTATTTTGGGGCAAGGTTTTAGTAGTTTTCTAATGTTTGTAAGGCTTTTGAATGTTAGGGATTGCAGATCTAGAACAATATAAGAATAAATAGTTATATGCAAAAATAGAAAAAGAAAACAAAATGAACACATATAACACACAAATTTAATGTGGTTCTTCCCAAAACCTAGGATACATCCACCTATATAGCCTTCAACCTTTTTATTATCCAACAAAAATGTACCCCAACATTACAATGCATTATTCATCTCAGCCACTTATAGCAACATTTTAGGGCAACCTCTAAAATTGACCATTTTAGGGTTTTACAATGTTGTCGCCACAATATCGACAATCTCCCACTTGGAGATTGATGAGGCTCCACACCAAACAATCTCCCTCTTGGAGACTGAAACCAAATGACAATGTAGTACGAGCAACTCCCACTAGATAGAAGAATTTTTTGTGTATTACCTCCACAGTCATTAGTCAAGAAGCCCAATAGAATTTGAGCAAGTAACCAACTTCTCCTTGGGAACTGCCTTCATGAACATGTCTATAGGATTTTCACTTGTATGAATCTTTTCAAGCCACAATTGGCCATCGTCCAAAAAAAACCTTATAAAATGGTACTTGAGTTGTATGTGCTTTGTCCTTGAATGAAAAGCATAATTATTTGCAAGATGAATGACACTTTGGCTATCACTGTACAAGGCGTGATCTTCCTGCTTCTAATCTAATTCCTCCATAAAACATTATAACCAAATCATCTCCTTGCTAGCTTCTATAGCAACTACATACTCAACTTCAATGGTTGAAAGTGCATTAACCTTCTACAATCTAGAAACCCAACTGACTGCATTGTCCAAGCCTACAGTGAAAACATACCTTTTAGTACTCCTCCTTGTATCAATATCTCCTACCGAATCAGAGTCAAAAAATACACTCAGAGCAAAATTGGATCCTATAAAACATAATGCCTTTGTAGTAGTACCTTTCAAATATTGAAGAATCCATTTGACAACATTCCAATGTTCCATACCCAAATTTCCTATATATCTACTAACAACTCTCACTACATGATCAGTAATGTTTGGTCATGTGCATACCATTTCATACATCAGAGTGCCAACAATTGATGAATATAGGACGTTAGACATTTTATCTACCTCTTCCTATGCATTTGGGCACATTTCCTTAGTCAATTTGAAATGACTAGCCAAAGGTGTACTGACTTCTTTTCCATCCTGTATATTAAATATTTTCAATACCTTATTATATAATCAAGTTTTGGGATGAATTCAAGGTTCTATTTTTCCTATCCCATGTAATCCTCATACCAAGGATTTTCTTAGTAGCACCCAAATCCTTCATAGAAAATGACCTTGCTAATTTATATTTAATGTTATTTACTTGTTGCAAATTTGAACCAGCAATAAGCATGTCATCATCATAGTGTAATAGGATAATGTAACTCCCATTATCCAATCTCTTAAACTTAACATAGTGATCAAAATGACATCCATGGTAACCTTGTTCAACCATGAAACTATCATATTTTAAATACCATTGTCAAGGTGCCTGCTTTAGGACATACAAACTCTTCCTTAACCTTCACACCAAATTCTCCTTACCCTTGACCTCATATCCCTCTGATTGTTGCATGTGAATTTTCTTCCTCCAAATATCCATGGAGAAAATTTGTCATGACATCTAGTTGTTCAACATGCAAGTCATTTGTAGCCACAAGACTTAGTATAATTCTAATTGAAGTCATTTTCATAACAAGGGAGAATATTTAATCAAAACCTATACCTTTTTTGGTTCAAAACCCTTTATCACAGGTATGGCCTTATAACTTTTCTTTCCCCTAGCTTCCTCCTTCATCCTATAAACCCATTTGTTAGGCAAGGCTCTTTGTCCTTCAAATAAAGGGACTAAGTCCCAAGTCTTATTTTTCAACAAGGATTCCGTCTCCTCTTTCATGCCTAGCTTTCACTATTGTTTGGCATCCACCTGCAATGTTTCTTCATAGTCTTCTAGTTCACTAGAATCAGTCAATAAATTGGAACACAAAGAAGGAGAAAACCTTTCAAAGGGTCTACTTGACCTTGTAGAATGTTTAATACTTACATGATTTTGTGGGATAATTTTTTCTTGTTGAGCATCAAGTACCAATGGCTTTTCATTTTTTAGAGTTTCATCCAACACCACATATTCTTGTTTGACCTATTCATGCTTCTTTTCCTACAACTGTTCTTTGTACATGACCTTCTCATTGAATATTACATCTCTAATTCTAATTATTTTAAGATTTTCAAAATCCCATAATCGATAACCATGGTCATCTACTCCATATCTAATGAAGGTACATTTTAGAGATTCAACATCAAGCTTGGTTCTATTTTCTTTATCAACATGGACAAAAGCTTTACATCCAAAAAATTTCATATATGAATAATTTACCTTTTTTTCCAGTCCATGCTTCCTCTGGAATACCACCATCCAAGGTTATTGAAGATCTTCTATTTATCAAATAGACAGCAACGTTTGTAGCATCTACCCAGAAATGAAGGGGTAGACCAGCATGTAATCTCATGCTCCTTGTATGTTCCATGATTGTCATATTCATTCTTTCTAACACCCCATTTTCTTGTGGGGTTCCTAGAATTATCTTTTTCCTTCAAATTCCATTAATATGAAAGTATTCTTCAAATATTGTGATGTAATAATCACCTCCATTATTGGATCTGAGACACTTCAATTTCTTTCCTGTCTCATTCTCAACCAAATCTTTCCATTTCTTAAATGTTTCAAAAACATCATATTTTTGTTTCAGGAAATATACCCATGTTTTCCTAGTTGAATCATCTATGAAATGAACATAATAATGAGATCCACCAAGAGATGATACCTAAGTTGGTTCCCATACATCTGAATGCACTAGCTATAGCTTCTCACTCTTCTTTTCTTTCCCAACTCTAAGAAATATGACTCTTTTCTATTTGTCATAAACACAATTTTCACAGAACTCTAAATTGATATTTTTCAATCCTGGAAATAGATTTTTAGAAGGGAGGATTTATATCCCTTTCTCACTCATGTGCCCAAGCCTATGGTGCCACATTTCTTAATCTGTTCTTGCAACATCTATAGTAGTTTTCCTTGCATTAACATTATTAGTGGCATTTAAGGTAGAATAAATGTTATTAGTACATGGATATAATGTGCCTACCTTTACACCTTTAGATATTACTAATGAATCTTTAGTGACATTCTAGATATTGTTTAAAAGCATGACTATGCAGCCTTCACTACCCATTTGTCCTACATAAATTGAATTTCTTCTTAAGTTAGGAAGATGCCTTACCTCCTGCAGTATCCAGTCATTTTCGTTTGGCAACTTGATCTTTATTTTTCCTTTCTCAACAATAGGATAGGGCTCATCATCACCCAAATATACCTATCCAAAATTAGCTTGAACATAATTTTTAAAATAATTTCTATGGGGTGTAGCATGGAATGAAGCCCCAGAATCTATTACCCAGGAATCATTAACATTATCCAAACATAAGATTAAAGCATCTTATAAATTATTACTTGCAACATTTTCTTCTTTACTATCATCTTCATTTTTGTCTCCTTATTTGTTTTTTGAGAACAACAGTCTTTCTTCAGGTGACCAGAATTTCCATAGTACCAACAACCTTTCTTTCCTTTAGATTGAGAATGTCATTTCTTTGACTTCCATCATGAATTGTCATGTGAAGGCCATTTTCCTTTTTCCCTTGTTCTTCCTCTATTCTCCATATTTAAAGTGGAACCTGATGAGGTCAAAGTTTCACCTATGCTATTCCATCGTATTTCCTCACTTAGGATAACACCAACAACTTCATCAAATTTCAAAATATTTGTACCAAAGAAAAATTTCCTTATAGCCATAACCAAGCTATTTCAACTTTCAGGAAAAGAACATAAGATTAAGAGATCCCTAACCTCTTCATCGAATGAAATTTGTATCGATGAAAACTAACTAGTGACCATTTTAAATTCATTTAAATGATTCGCTATAGATCCTCCCTCACCCATTTTCATATTAAAAAAATGTCTCATAAGAAATACCTTATTTGAAGCTGAGGGTTTCTCGTATAACATAGCAATTATCTCCATCATCTCTACTATTGTTTCTGTATTTGATATGTTGAAATGTATAGATGGTGCAAGGCACAGTCGAATAGATCCCATGCCTTCCTATCCAAGATCTCCCAATCTTCCTCTGTCATAGTTCCCTATTTCTTAGTTTTTCCTTCTAATGGCTTCCATAGATCCCTTTGATATAGATAATCTTCCATCTGCATTTTCCAAAACTATAAATTATGACCATTGAAATTTTTAATCTTGAATCTAGAATCCTCCATTACTCCACTCAAATCTAAAATTCTTGTCAATGTACAACAACAAACCTTCCTCTGATACCAATTGTTAGGGATTGACAAATCCAAAACAATATAAGAATAAATAGTTATATGTAGAAATGGAAGAAGAAAACAAAATGAACACCGATAACACATAGATTTAATGTGGTTCACCCCAAAACCTAGGTTACATCCACCTACACATCCTTAAACCTTTCTATTATTTAGAAAAAATGTACACTAATATTACAATGCATTATGCATCTAAGCCACTTATAACAAAATTTTAGGGAAACCTCTAAAATTGACCATTTTAGGGTTTTACAATGTTGTCACCATAATATCAACAACATCAACACCCACTACATGATCAGTTGCCGCAATATCAACTTTGAACAAATTAAATTTGTGCATATCATGTGATCAATATCAAGGGAGTCCACATGCATGTCTATTCTATTTTATATTTCCAAATTTCTAATTTTCCAAAGATGTATATACAAACATGCAAAAGCATAAACCACCTGTAAGAAAAAGAAAGCTATGTAGAAAATTAATGTTGTTCATGTAGAAATAGGAAACACTTGTAAATGTTGAAAGAGTGAACTATGCTTTTTAATGAATTGCTAGTTTTTAAAGCTCTAAACATAGTAAAATTTTGCTTTTCTTTCATTTTGAATCTATTTTTGTACCTTTCAGTTGGTAAAGAGATTGGCAATCTATGCTTGGATCAAATCTGAAAGCTTACGAACAACTGCACTTGTCTATAGGGGTTTCTTGTTTAATTTCCATATAGTAGGAGGTGGGACTGCATCAAGGTTTGGGTTGCTTCTTCTTGAGAGGCTTTCTATGGACTATGGAAAAAAATTCAAGTTGGGCTAAGTCATAGTATACTTGTCTCCTTAGTTGTCTGCAACAATGTTCTCTCAACTCATTCAATGTTAGAGCATACTGATATAGTTGGTTTTTAGATAATGAATCCATTTGCAACATATGTCATCATTCCCTTGTTATTGAGTGCCCTAATTACACTAAGCTTAATAGCCTCATTTCTCAGGTTTGTAAAATCTTTTAGCTTGGAGAACTCACAGATAGATTTGGAATCATAAAATTTTGCATATTGTTTTGGACACACACTAAACACTAGATTTATTTTAGATAAAAGAAGGGTGGGTAGGTGTTTCAAATTGATGATTTGGATCTTCCACCAATTTATTAGTCTTTGTCTCTTACCATGCCATGTTAGGTGCTTCTACATGTGGTTGGGTGTTTGTCTTGATATTGACCTAGGGTAGGGAAATAAGGGAAACAAAGATCCTGTTTATACATAAGAGGCATTTCTACCTCTTGCATGTAAACAAGATTTATTCACCTTGTAGTCCATAGTAAGGAGCACATAGTTAGAGGTCATCACAGGGGAGGGCAACTCAACATTCAAAGTTTACAACACACTTACACATAGGAGCACACAATAAGAAGTCAACAAATATTGATAGCATGAAAAAAATATTTGGTGTCCATGTTAAGAGAACCTATTTTGATCGATCTTTTATAGTTTATTAATGTGATTAAATCATGGCATAGGATTAACCTTCATGGCAGCATGACCATTTCTATAGCAAAAGCACCAGCGATCACTATGGCTATGATGACAATAGAGGGGAAGGAAAGGAGAAAACTTATTGATTCTTCCATGTTGATGGAAGAAGTAACATTAATTATAAATAGATAATATGTATTAGCTCCAAAGTTTGCACAATTTTTTGATAATTTATTGTTGGAAAACTAATTTTCACCTTTTTTATTTTTTAACATAGCCAATAATATGTTAAATTAATAGTATTTTTAATTTTTAATAAATATGTGAAAATTTTAAACCTTATCATAAATTTAAGTCTTCAAAAAATACTTGAATCTTATTGGTTAAGCAATTATATTTATTAGGCTTGAACGATTGTGTTACTATCCTCCCTATGACAAGAACTAATAATTACCATTGTGTATCAAGTACATAACATTATTTTTTATTCTTCCTTCTATCATTGTAATGCATCATGTATCAATTTCAATAACGTCTCTATATGTTGTCACTTATGTTTAGTATCCCATCTAATGGTCTATAGGATGGTATGACAAAGGTTCATGAGTCCCAAGCTCATTTTTTCTCCATTCAGAACTCATACATTGGTGAGCATACAAATAGAAGTAAAATTCAAATAAAATATAATATCACTACTTTAAGACCTAGGTCAAAACTGAGTCAATACCTAATAAAAGACATTGAATTACTATATATATGGACATGGTTTGTTTACAATAGATGTTTCAATTACATGGAGTGAAGAGCCTAAAAATCAAAGAGGACAATTGAATATATGTGTAGGATTGAATATAAAATTTGTATTGCACTAAAATTTGAGTTAGATCAATGAAAATAGATTTGATACTAGGGTTTCTATTGATTTTATCATAATGCCTCTCTAAAGTATAAAACTACAAAACATATTTGTGTACATTTTTGTATGAGAAAAAGAGCAGAAGATTAAGGAACTAAAGTGTACACCGAGTGATGCTAGAGTTGACCAAGTGATAGTTTCAGCCAAGAAAAAAATAGTATCAACTGAGAATTAGTATTTGCTAAGTATCAGAACATATGTTGGATAGAACAGTTAGTAGTTACTGAGTAACTAAGTGATGATTGAGTGTCAAAACCTAGTGTTGGCCGAGGGACAACATTTGACAAATTATGATGAAATCTTGATTTCCAACCCACACAATTGAATTCTTGTAATATGGAAAACATTTTGAACATAAGAATAGATGACCTAGAATATTTAATTCAATGGAAACCATGTTTGAGCATTTCTATGCATGAATTCAAGGAGAAGTTTCTAGAAGAGAAGAGGAGATGAAATGGTGGAAGGATTTGATGAATCTGACCTAACCCTAAGATATACGGTGATGTTTAAGAAGAAAAAGATCATAATTGTCTATTTAAGGAGGTAAATTGGTTAAACTTGAAGAATTTAGTAGAGCTAGTAAAGACATTAACAAGGTTGGAATAGTTGTTGATTTTATTGATTGGCAAACTTGAGCAGAAGGCTGAATAATGAAGTGTTGAAGTAAAGAGTGATTTCTTGAAGGATTGCCAAGTGCATCAGTTATGGAGATGTTAATGGAGGCTAGTCAATGAGTCAATTATTGGACCAAATTGTGATGTATATTTGTAAAGTTATTTGTATTTGCTTGATCAACCCATTGTTACTTTCTAACCATTGTATTAGTATTGAAATCCTTTAATCAAGGTTGACCTAACAATCATATATAAATCCTTTAATGAAAGTGGCATTCTAATGGAATATTTTTAATCCCTCTAACAAGGACACTCCTAACAAGGTGATTATATCTTTTAACAAGGTCACATTTAACAGTGTGCTTTGTAACCTTTACTAGGGTTGGCTCCTAACAGAGCTCACTTCAGAAGACTGAAAAATTGGTGACATATACTAATGGTTTTTCCCAAATTGGGTTTCCACATTAAATCCTATTGTCATACTTGTGTGGATGTTATCTAAGATGTTTTATTCTTCAAGTTTGTTACTATTAGGAAAGTGGACTACAAGTTTATGTTATTGATTATTTTCTATAGAGACCAAGTTACTAAATCTTTAGATCTAAGTATTTGAAGTGATTAAAAGTTGTATTTTTATATCTAGACTTGAGTATGATTAGTTCACCCCCCATCTTAGTTATTCTAAATCATTCTAACAATTGGTATCAAAGCTTTGGTGCTTGTAGAGAAAATTTTGAAGATACTTGAATCTAAACATCAAGATGTACAAAAAGGAGGTTTCAAGGTTGAACAAAGAGAACTTCAGTGAATGACAAAGTTTGATGAAGTTGCATCTGGTAGGAATTGGAGAAGGAGCCATACACTACGTGGAAAATGAATTTGTAGAGATACCAAGACCTCTGAGAGCTCAACAAATGAAAGAGCTTTCATCATCCCTAAGATACACTGAGTGTAATGACATAAAAGAGTGCACTGCTGCTAAGAAAATGTGGGATATATTGCAGACTACTATAGAGGAGATACAAAGGTTTTGAGAGAAAAAATAGAAAGTTTGATGAGATGAGAATGATAGAAGGTGAGACCAATTCTCAATATTGTGGATGAGTCAAAGAAGTGTTAAATGCTATAAGAGGATCAAATGGAAAGATTGATAATGAAATTTTGATCAAAAAGGTACTAAGAACCCTACCTCCTATTTATGCTATTAGAGTCTCTAAAATACAAGAAATGAGATGTACCCCTAGTAAAAATCTAACTTTGGAAGGATTGGTTGGTAGGCTTATAGCTTTTGAACTTTAAAACTTCTATAATTTTACTCCTACTACTATTGAATATGATTTCAAATCTCAATTGGTTCTTAGCAAGAAAGGAAAAGGAAAATGTGTGAATAGTGATAGTGATGTCTCTGATGATGACCTTGATGAACTTGAAGCATTGATGGCTAGGAGACTTCCAAGAGGCTGAGGAAAATACAAAGGTAAAGTTCCTATAATATATTTTTCATATAACAAAGGTGGTCATATTGTTGCAAAATGTCCTAACATAGAAGAAAAGGATGAGAGAAGGGAAGGCAAGTAAAAGGGTAGAAGAGATGATTGGGACAATAGAAGAAACAAGGACTACAAAGAAAAAGGTACGAAATCTTGTTACATTGTTGAAGAAGAAACTGCTAATGAGTTCGATAGTAATGATGAAGAAGTTGTCTATGTTGCTATGAAAAAGATTCTGATGAAGATGAGAAAATTGCATTAATTTCATATGTGAGTAAAGGTGATAGATGGATAATTGATAGTGACTACTCACATCACATGACTAGTTATAAAAGTAAGTATTAAACCATGGAAAAATATAAAGGTAGTTGTGTTAAGTATGGAAATGGTGCACCATGTCTTGTGAAAGGTAAAAGATCAATACAATTGACTAATAAGATCAAGTGTGATAATGTTTATTGGGTTGAAGAACTTAACTATAATTTGTTGAGTGTTTCACAATTGAAAAAATTAGGATATGGATTTGAATTTCATCACAAGAAGGCCAAGATATTTGATGCTACTAGTGAACTAATTAGAAGTGGAGAATAGACAAGAGGTAACTTGTTCTATCTAAATTTATCTGATGAGACATGCTTGTTTGCACAATATGATGATATATGGTTATGGCTTAAGAGGTTGTGTCATGTGAACTTTGATAATTTGGTAAGAATTAGTAAGATGAAAAGAGTAATAGGATTACCAAGATTGAAGAAACCTAATAATTTTGTGTGTAAACAATGTCAATTGGAAAAAATGAAAAAGTCTAGTTTCAAGAGTAGGACCTACACATCTAATGATATTCTGGAATTGGTTCATAATAACCTTTGTGGACCTATTGGAGTGAAAAGCTAGTGTGGAGATAAATATTTCATTATGTTTGTTGATGATTGTTCTAGAATGATGATAGTAATGTTTCCAAAAGAAAAATTTGATGCTTTTCAATTGTTTAAGTGGTATTTGGTAAGATTTGAAAAGAAAATAGGTGAAAGTCTAAAGTGCTTGAGATCTGATAGAGGAGGAGAGTTTATCTCTATTGAATTCAACATATTCTTCAAGGATATAGGATTTAAAAGGTAGATATAGGATTTAAAAGGTAGATGTTAGCACCTAGGACCCCTCCCCAAAATGGAATAGCTAAAAGGAGCAATGGATCAATCATGGATTGTGCTAGAACACTAATGATGGGGAAGAATGTGTCACCAAAATATTGGAGAGAAGTTGTAAGTACAATAATCTATACTTTGAATTGAGTACAAGTCAAGAAAGTTATAAACATTACACCCTATGAGTTATGGTATGGGTATGCACCTAATTTGAAGTATTTTAAAGTCTTTGGAAGAAAATGTTATATACTAAAGGAAAATAGAGATGAAAATTTTGATGCTAAAAGTGATAAAGGCATATTCCTAGGATATTGTAATACTCCAAAATTGGTGCATTTCCATGCTAAACCAATTCTGGTCTATTTAATCAATCTTAAAGTCCTATTTTACTAGACAAATCTAAATTCTGATAATCACTACTTGAACTAAGTGTCAAATGTAGAAAATCCCTAATCTACATTAATTACATACTTTATTTAATTCCTAAGCCTAATCAAATTAGCAAAGAAAAACCTATTAATTAATTTGATTTAATTATGAGTCCTAGCACTTTAATTTAATTAAATTTACCCCTTTTGCTAAAATACACATTAAGGAATTAAATGTATTTAATTTAATTAAATATATCCTCATTTTAATTATTGAGTTTAATTATTCAATTAATTAAGATTATGCATTTATGAGGTCATGTTCTATTTTATTAAATTAAATATATTCTCCAAATTCTCTCTTCAATTTAGAAATGGAAACTCTGAGTGGACTAAAATCAGAAAATGTATTAAATTAGTTAACTCCTTATTCTACTCAAAAGCAATCAGTTAACTTCATTTACACAAGGAAGTTTCCATTTAACTGAATCTCATTTCTAATCTTGACCATTAATCCAAATTGATGTTGATCATTGATCAAGTTCTTGGATTTTATTTAATAAGCTCTCAATTCCTCATTTCAAAGGTTGCAAATAAATAGTATTGAATTTATGGTGAGTTGTTGACTCATTGTTCTTGCATTCTTATCTTAATACTCTCACATAGATTAATCATGCATACATATAGATTAATATGCTCTTTATTTTCTTAGATTTACTTGCATAAATCTAGTTTAATATTGCATATCATCTATCTTAGATAAAAAAATTCATTCTAGATGTCTGGTTGCTAGCTTCTCAATCTAAGAGTGATAACCAAAATCATTCTAGTTAGGAGGAAACAGATCACCATGTTGAGTTATTTCGAATGAACAATCCCATGTTCATTCCAAGATAATTCTTCATATAAAGATCATGTTGAAGTGTTTGTGAATTATAGAGGCCCACATTTAACAATCGTAGATATTCCACTAAGAGGAAAGCTTATAAGTTTTTGAACTCTAACACTAACAAATTTGTGGAAAGTGCAAATGTGAAAGTTGATGAATATGCAAAAAGAAGTGAAGTTGAATGAAAGATAGAACCTAAAGAGTACAACACATTCATATATGTCAATGAAGGTGTTCCATATACCTTACTTGAACAAAAGAAAAGGGCTAATGAGAAATAACAAAATGTGAATGTTAAGTAACAACAAGCTACCAAGCAACAGAATATAGGTGTTAAGTGTCAGCAAAACAATGCCAAGATACATGAAGAAGATTTCAAACACTAGGAAGATAATGTCAAGAAACTAGAACTAGAAGCAAAAATACAAAATGAACTTGAAATCAGTTTTCAAAATGAACCTGTACAAGAAGAAAGAAGAAAATAACCTACACTAGAAAAATATGTGAGAAGACACCATGCACATGAACAAATCATTAGAAACAAAGATTCTAGAGTTGACAAGGAAAATAATTAGAAGTGATACATATTTACTTCATGAGTTTGAGCCTAAATCAGTGAAATATATTTTGGACAATGAATATTATATTCAAGCAATGAATCAAGAAATTGAACAAATAGAGAAGAACAAAACTTGGTCACTGGTACCTATACCAAGGGAAAAGAATGTTATTGGAACCAAGTTGGGAACAAACTGAATCAGAAAGGAGAAGTCACAAGGAATAAAGATATATTGGTATGCAAAAGATATGCACAAGAAGAAGGTATTAACTATTGGGAAACATTTTCCCAGTTGCAAGATTGGAAGGAGTTAGAACATTACTTGCATATTCTACTTATAAAGGATTTAAAGTATGTCAAATGGATGTCAAATCTGCATTTATGAATGGAATACTAGAAGAAGAGATTTACATTAAACAACCACAAGGATTTCTTGATCCCAGCAAAAAGAACATGGTATGTAAACTGCACAAAGTGTTGTATGGATTGAAACAAGCTCCTAGAGCATAGTATAAAAGGTTGCATAATTATTTAGTAAAGATTGGTTTGGCAAGACCTAATGATAAAATTAGTCTATCTATGAAAGCTAAAGGTGGTAAAGGGATACTGTTAGCTGAAATATTGGTTGATGATGTCATATTTGGAGGACAAGATGGATTATGCAAATCAGTTATAGATGAGATGCTAAAGCAATTTGAAATATCTATGTTTGGGGAATTAAATTCTTTCTTGGCTTACAAGTATATCAGATGAAGCAAGGTATCTACATTACTCAATAAAAATACATCAAGGAGATACTAAAAAAAAATGAAAATAAGAATCAAGACTAGTTAGTACACCTATGGATACAGGACATAATCTATCTAAGAATGATGATTCTACTGATGTCAACCAGACATGTTGTATAGATCAATGATTGGGAAACTACAATATGTTGTTCACATCAGACCTGATATTGCATTGGCAGTTTAAATTGTTGCAAAGGAGAATCATATGATGGAAGTGAAAAGAATACTAAGATGTTTGAAAGGAACAAAGGACTATGGCTTATATTACAAGAAGAATGACAAGTTTGAATTGAAAGTGTATGCAAATGTAGATTAGGAAGGAAATATTAATGATAGAAAGAGTACAACTAGTGAAGCTTTCTTTCTAGGAAAGAGATTATTTCATGGACAAGGAAGAAGTAAAACTGCATTTCACAATCAATGGCTGAAGTTGAATATGTGGCAGCACTAGTGACTTATTCCAACATTGTGTGGATCAAGAAATTGTTGAAAAGGATAAAGGAAGAGATAATTGATCTTGTTTTTATCTATTGTGACAAAAAAAGTGTTATAAATATATCAAATAACCCTATAATGTACACAAAGACCAAGCATATTACTATCAAGTATCATTACTTGAGAGCTTGTTGATTCAAGATAAAGAAGTGAGATGGGAATATGTGGACACCAAGGAGTAAATAGCTAATATTTTCACTAAGGCTTTACCTAAGGATGCACATGAGTATCTAAGAGGTAAATTAGGGGTGATTCCCCTAGTTAAGGCTACTTAAGCTAAGATGGAGCTCTACATCAAATGAGTTGATCAGAATATCTTACTAATTAATGCAAAAATTCATACTTTAGGAGTTGCCTAAAGTAGTGAAGAGATAATAACATAATGTTGTATAAGTCATAAGAACATATGAAAGATGGTAAATAAGACTTAGAAGTACTGACATGAAGATATCTACATGGTAAAGATGTATGAGAAAGATGAAGTATATTTGGTGTTGTATTCAAAGAGGGAGATAATATACAGTTACCATATGAAGAGAGAGTTAAACAATAAGAGATGTTGAAAAGAGGGATAATGTATTAACCAAGAGGAAGCTAGTTGATTTCATCATCTGATATGATAGAGGGAGTCTATGTGTTGCATATCAGAGTTACATTAATGAGAATCAAAATGAAACTAAAAGGGAAATTGTTGGACACTAAGATGTGAATCAAAATGAAATTAAGGATATTAATAATGATTTGATACTGAACAAAGAGGGAGATGCTCAAATAAATTACATGTTTTGGATTGCATGGTAACTAGAGGTGTTGACATCAATACCAAAGACGGAGATTTCTGGAAACTACAATTGAAATAATTTTATGTTGTCATTGTTGGACATATTCAATATATGATAAGTTACTAAGAGAGGAGGGGTGAATCAGTAACTTTAAATCTTTCTTTTCAATTTACCACATATCCGTCTAAGTTACTACATACATTAGTACTAAAAGATAAAACATTCATCACACAAAAGAACACAATGATTTGGTGACTGAGAAACCTTCCAAATAGAAAGTAAAATTGGGGTGGGGATGATACCCACAAAACTTCACTACTGCAGCATAAAGTTGGCCTATTAAGGCATACATTGACCACTTCTAGAGATCTGCCCTATTAGGAGCACAAAGGACTCCTAGGTCCACCTTGTTAGAGGATTTACAAACATACAATGAAGTATGCACTTGGTTAAGAGATTTATACAAAGACTGTTAAGTCTACCATGTTAAAGGATTTAAAAAATGATTCACCTATTAAGATGAAGCAGTGGATCTCCTTACAACTAATTTTTGATAAGATCCTTTATACACTGATCACCTTATGTGATGGATATAACCTTTCTACCTCTGTAATGACCTTGTTGTATTCCTTGAATTGTTGCTAATAATACTTCATAGGCACTTCTCAAAATTACTTCACATTGCTTCGCTATTGCATCATGCATATGATATCTTACAATACACCTTACATATATACCTTTCAAATTTACAAAATTTCAAGATTTTCCAAAAAAAAAGTGAACAAATACATTACAAATTCAGCCCAATAGTAAATAACTCAGGTTCACTAAATTGACTCAGTGACCTTTTGATACACGGCGTCCACTACATTACTCTGCATCATCATGAACTTAGTAGAAGTGAAGGCTCAATCCATACTAATCACTCCATGTAGTTCTAGACTTGGTGACTACTGGTAACTCGATAGATGAAGTGTCACTCGGTAGATACTACACACTGAGTTTACCTTGCTTTACTTGGTAAACACTACTTCTTCCAATGCTCAATTTACATTGAATCTTCATGACACAAACTTACTGCTCGATAGGTACTATGAAGCCCAGTAGACACTACTGATCTTCACATTACCTGAATTCACTCGGTAGCCACTATCTGCTCAGTGTAAACTACTTAACTCTTCAACTTGGTTAACACTAGAATGCTTGGTAAGTGTAGAAAACTAAGTGTTGAGCTTGGTAGCTATACTGATGTGGATAAGTGTTGTCACTAATGGTAATACTAACTTAATGCAAAAAATCTCCCCCTTTGGCATTAGTGACAAAACACTTATAAGCCAAAACATATGTACATAAACTGACTCGCTGAATTTTGGTCTTTCAAAATTGATCTTTATAAAGCTGCTGCATATACATTTTTACATATATTCTCCTTGAAGACACATAATGTATATACAAAGATACTTATGTACATAGCTATACACATATACATGCTGACTCTATTGAGTGCTATCTCCCCCTTTCACTTATATTGATATCTCTCTTTATATACAAAATTTTCCTTTTTGCTTATATTGATATCTCTCCCCCTTTTTGCCAATAATGCCAAAGGGCTACATATACTACTTATATAGTTACACTAAAATGAGAGAGAAATTCTTGATGTACCTTGAGAATGAGGGTGAATTAGGTATCCAAATTCTCTTGCAAAATTTGATAGGTGGAGAGAGCAAAATGAAATTCCGCTAATAATTTGATCATGTGATCAACCAATGAGAAGTTCTGATCCTGGACCAATGTTTTGCAATGAGCAATATGTTCCTGCATTGTATCCACTATTGGCAAGATCATGTTTTGAATATCAATAAAGGTTGCTCTTGTTCTTGCTTCTTCTCTTACAAGTTCTACCTACACTTCAGATAGATATTTCACCTTGGTGTGATTAGAGGAGCTGGAAGAGGGGTCAGCCTATAACTTTGATGCACTATATTTCATGTTAGCATCAATCTTATTACACTTCTCCTTTATTTCATTGGTAAAACTAGACATGTCACAAAGTTTGGCAAAAAGTGATGCGGCATTATTAAAAGAATTTTCAAAATTACCCAAAAATGTGGAGAACTCCACTTGTTTGATTGCTATCTACTGAGCAATATGCTCCAACACCTTGTTATCAAACTTTCTTTCAGCCTTTTCAATTAGCTTCTCCTATCTAGAGGAGTCCTCATTATATATAGCTTCTTCTAACTAAATCAAAATATGTTGAGTGAAATCCACTTCAACACCTATAGCATCTGTGATTATATTCTTGGCATTTTCAATTATTTTTTACTCCTTATCCCTTTCAGACCTTAGTTGCTTCTGCGTAGCTTTCTTCTCTATGAGTTGACTAGCTAAACTCATTTCTTAAATAGTAGCAGTCTCATAGTCAATCTTAGGTATTACTATCTCTGTGTCTAAGTCAATGTCTTCTTCAATTTCCTTTCTAGTGATCAGAAGTTTCAATGGTTGCCTTTTTTTTACTTCAATTATGACTGGTTTGACCATTGGAAAAGGAACAATAGTAGAGATAGAGGGGCTAGATGTGAAAAATGGAATAGGGATTAAGTATTGAATGCCAACAGAAGTACTAACTGGATCAAAAATTGAAACACTTCCCAAAAATGGTGCCACACTTGATAGAATACCCATAGTGTTGGGATTGTTTTAGAATAACTGAGAGGGGGGAGGGGGGTGAATCAGTTATCCAATGTCTAAATGCCCTAATAATACTTTTTCACCAATTATAATGAGCCCATTAAATTATTCATGCATCCAAGCTTAAAACAACCATCTTAGCAAGTTACAAAAAATCAACATGCAAGATCAACACATGACACAGTGATTTACGTGGAAACCCAATTTGGAAAAAACCACCAATAACATGCTACTCAATTCTCACTCTTCTAAAGTGATGCCATGTTAAAGGCCTGCCCTGTTAAAGTCTTACAACACACTGTTAAATTTGACCTTGTTAGAGGATTTCACCATACTATTAGGAATGGGCCTAGTCAAAGGACTTTGGAACATTTACTTGGAATGTTACCCTGTTAAGGGATTTACAACATGGCTCTTAAACCAACCTAAGTCCATAGGATTTATACTAACTATTACAATTGCTAGAGAGTAACAATAAAGGCTTTTGATCTAATATGACTCACAACATATCTTGTAGATTTCAGATCATACTTCAGTTCAATCCTTTGCTTGGCTTCAATCACTACAGCTCTAACAGCTTGTCTTCCTCTCAAGCTTTGTCTCCTTGAGTATTCTTTCTCATCATACCAATGCAATCATCTCTGTGGTCACCTATCAAAATAGAGTTTCTGTGCTCTTTTCCTCCTTAGCTCCTTCTTTAGCACTTCATGCTTTCATACTTGACCAACCTCTTAGCTTTGTGACCTTATGACTCCTTAAATAGAAATTTGGAATAATTTTCTCACTCAATTCTCCCTCTCCAAATTTAGGGTTTCAAAAGATTAAGTAGGATACAATGTATCTGTCCCATATCTTATTTTTATCTAGAAACTTAGTTTAGAATCCAGTTGTATTTTCCAAAAAACATTTTACATAGTGTTTTGTGCCACCAGCTCATCATTCTTGTCTTTTATCTTGTCCAAAAAATTCTGGATAACAGCCATGTCGGCTCAAATCTGGCGAATCTTCGACTTTTCAAATAATGCAGCAGCTCGACACTTTTGACTTTCTAATGCTCGGTACATGAACACAACTCGGCACTTGATCTTTACTCGGCACTTGATCTTTACTCAGCACTTGATCTTCACTTGGCTCTTGATCTTCACTCAGCACTTAATCTTTACTCAGCTTGAAATAGTTTTCTTAGCTCCCTCTAATGAATTTAATCAAGCTTTGCAGACAGTCTTATTACGACTTCTTCTTCTACAGTGTCTAAGTGTAGCCAACCTCTTCATCTTCAAGTATATTGTCAATACATCACTTTATCATTATCTTAACTGATCTTTGCACTTCATTCCAAAACCATAACTCAACCTTTCCCTTAGGTGCTTTTGTTACATCTTATTCATTCTTCATCAATCAACTAAGTGATAGTGCTTGGATCTTATAAGCAATTTCCATTCCAGAAAATAGTAGGTTTGACATCAGTGAAAAAATGATTATTGAACATATTCTGTAGCAACAATATCTTTCATACAATGATCTTTTTCAATCAGACTACAACAATCTCCCTCTTAGGCATTGATGGCAAACCAAACTGATCAACCAAACCAAAACTGACCGATCAACCAAGTTAACAAAATTCTAACTAGGCTAAAATAGTAAGTCAAATGCCAAAAAGAAAACTTGTTGAATTTTGTATTTTCCCTCTGATTTTATTCCTTTTGATCTATCTTTTTACTGAATCTCCTGAGCTGCTCCTTCTGAGATCTGTCATCTTGAGTTCTTTCTTTGCTTCTGCTCCTCCCTTTCATATCTCCTATCCTTTTCACTTCATGAACTGATTAGGTTCTACTATTCCTCTATTTTAGGGACTTGACCAATTGTAGCTATTTCTCCCTCTTTCTTTTCTTTGATCAGTTTCTGCCATTTCTCCCTCTTTGACAACAATGCCAAAGACACATTATTTGAAAAATCTTATCATGCAACTGTAGCATTTACAAGAACTTCCAATATATCCCTCTGCCATCTTGCTTGTGACTTGTTTGCAATGTTAGTACTCTAATTACTTCAAGCTAAACCTAAAGTAAGTACCCTCTACATCAACTTATATCATCTGATCAATCAACTTATTTAATGCACGATAGTCTTGTTGTTACTTAAGCAGCCTTAGTTAGGGGTATCACCCTTAAGTTACCTCTAAGATATTCAAATGCATCTTTAGGTAATGGTTTTGTGAAGATGTCAGTAGTTTGTTCTTTTGTATTGATATATTCCATCTTCACTTGCTTGTCTTCCACCAATTCTCTTACATAGTGATACTTGATTACAATATGCTTTGTTTTGGCATGCATCACAGGGTTCTTGGATATGTTGATAGCACTTTTGTTATCACAATAAAGTATCACAAGTTCAGTTATTTCTTCCTTCATTCCTTTCAACAGATGCTTGATCCACACAATATTTGTACAATTTATAGCAGCAACAACATACTTAGCTTCTGTTGTGGACTGTGGTGTACAACTTTGTTTTTTACTAGTCCAAGTGACTAATCTTTTTCCTAAGAAAAGTGCTCCTCCACTGGTGCTTTTTCTATCATCTATGTTACCTCCCCAATCTACATCAGTGTAGGCCTTTAAATCAAATTTTTCAATCCTCTTGTAGTACAAACCAAAATCTTCTGTACCTTTTAGATACCTCATTATTCTCTTGATAGCCATAAGATGATTTTCTTTTCGGTTTGCAAAAAATCTTGCCACTATTCCAACAGATAAAGAAATATCTAGTCAACTGTGTACAACATATTGTAGTTTTTGAATCATGGATCTGTACATTTTCTAATTTACTTCAGCTGAATCATCATTCTTAGATAACTTATGTCCTGTTGCCATCAGTGTACTTACTAGTTTTGATTCATCTAAACCAAATTTTCTGATTATATCCTTGATATATTTTGATTGGGTTACAAATATACCATGTTTTAATTGATGTACTTGTAATCCAACAAAAAATTTGATCTTTACCTTTCTCATCCTTGATATACAGATTGTTGTTGTCAATTGTTTTCTCAAATCCTATCTTGACAAGATATTTGTGAAGTCTTTCATACCATGCTCTAGGTGCTTGTTTCAAACCATAGAGTGATTTATGTAGTTTACAAACCATATCCATGTTGTTCTCATCAAAAAATCCCTCTGATTCTTCAATATAGAATTCCTCTTTCAATATACCATTTAGAAAAGTAGACTTTACATCCATCTGATAGACTTTAAAACCTTTATATGCAGCATATGCAAGTAAAGTTCTTACTCCTTCCATTCTAGCAATAGGGGCAAATCTTTCCCCATAGTCTAATCCTTCTTCTTGAGCATAACCCTTACATACTAGTCTAGCTTTGTTTCTAGTAATCTCACCATTCTCATCTAGCTTGTTTCTAAATACCCACTTGGTGCCAATCACATTCTTGTCAGTTGTTCTGGGAACCAAACTGTAGGTTTTTTTCTTCTTTATTTGATCAATCTCTTCTTCCATAGCTTTATACCAGTCACCATCTTGTAATGCATCATACATTGTCTTAGGTTCAAATTTTCTTAACAGACATGATTCATTTCTTAGTCTATTCCTTGTCATTGGTCTTGCATCTTTGTCACCAATTATCTATTCAGCAGGGTGATGTATCTTCACATATTTGGATAATCTTGGTTCTGTCCTTGTTTCCATGTTTGATCTTTCAGATTTAGGATAACTATCCACATCGCTGTCAAGTAGTTCTACATCTCTTTCATGTGTACTAACTTCAAAGTTAGAATGTGCATTTTCTTAATTCTGCAACTCGACTTCTGAATGCAGCTCGGCATTGACTGGTTGTGACTTGGCTAAAACTAAAACTTGTTGTTGAATCCCAATTTGATTGATAGCATCCTCGTCAACATGCATTCCTTCATAAGAATACACAAAGGTTCTGTATTCATCCATTCTCTTTGGTTCTTCAACTTGGATTTTTGTATGCTCATCAAAGTTTACATTTGCACTTTCCACAATTTTGTCAGTGTTAGTATTTAAACATTTATATGCTTTACTTCTAGTGGAGTAACCAAGGAATATGCCTTCATCACTTTTTGCATCAAATTTTCCATTTGTAGTATCTTTAAGGATAAACCATTTGCAACCAAATACTTTGAAATACTTTACATTGGGTGAGTGACCATACCATAATTCAAAAGGTGTTGCATTTGTACCTTTCTTCACTTGTATTTAGTTTAGTGTATGAATAGCTACTCTTACAACTTCTCTCCAATATTTCATAGCAACACCCTTTTCCATCATCAATGTTCTAGCATAGTCAATCAGAGATCTGTTTCTTCTCTTAGCAATTCCATTCTATGGAGGAGTTCTAGGAGCTGATGTTTGTCTCTTGATTCCTTTGTCATTGCAAAATATCTCAAATTCATTTGATGTGAATTCTCCACCTCTATCTGATCTTAGGCATTTCAAACTCTTTCTTGTTTCCTTTTCAACTCTAGCCACATACCACTTAAACATTTGAAAAGCATCAAATTTTTTCTTTAAGAACATAACAATCATCATCCTGGAATAGTCATCAACAAAAAACATTATATATTTATCTCCTTTGTAGCTTTGCACTTCTGTTGGACCACATAAATCAGTATGGACTAACTCAAGTACTTCTTTAGATGTATAGCTTTTACTCTTGAAACTTGACTTAGTCATCTTTCCTAGTTGACATTGTTTGCACATGATGTTGTCAGGCTTCTTTAGTTTAGGTAAACCTCTGACTTTCTTCATTTTACTGATATTGACCAGATTATCAAAGTTGACATGGCATAGCCTTCTATGCCATAACCACACATCATCAAATTTTGCAACAAAACAAGAAGCATTTTTCGTATCAAGATAAAATAGATTACTTCTTGTTTGATCTCCTTTTCCTATCAATTTTCCATCAGTATCATATATTTTTGCAATTTTGTTTCCAAATTCTACTTTGCACCCTTCATTGCTTAACTATGAGACACTCAGAAAATTGTAGTTTAGTCTTTCAACATAGTATGCATTATCAAATGAAATTTTCTCTGTAAGCTTAATGGAGCCTTTTCCTTTGATTTGACATGGAGCATCATTTCCAAATCTAACACTATTTCCATCATATTGAGTAAAGTTAACAAACTTACTTTTGTCTCCTATCATGTGATGTGAGCACCCACTGTCTATGATCCATTTGTCATTCTTGTTCATACATGTTACCAGTGTTGTAGGATCTTCTTCATTAGACCGGTCCTTCATGGCCACATAAACAATTTTATCATCATTATCATCGAAATCCTCTTCAGCAATACAACACTTCTTTCCTTTGTCTTTGTAATCTCTCTTATCATCTTCTCTTCTATTTTTGTACTTGTTTCCTTCCTTTTATTCCTTTTTCTATGTAAACCTTGCAACAATATGTCCTACTTCATTGCAATTGAAACAAATGATAGGTAGCTTACCCTTGAATTTTCCTTTTCCTCTGTGAAATCTTCTAGCCAGTAATGCTTCCAATTGTTCCACATCTTCCTCATCGGTGCTACTGTCACTAGATACATATTTCATCTTTCTTCCCTTCTTTGATTTAATCTATTCAATGTCTTTTAGTGATAGGTTGGCCTTGAAAGTAGATTCAATATTCTCAAGTATGTATTTATCAAAGTTAGATAACTCAAATGCAGTAAGTATACCGACTATATCTTCAAAACTTAGATTGTTTCTTGGTACACATCTTAGCTCTTGTATAGCTGATACTCTAATAGCATAGATAGGGAGAAAGGTTCTTAAGAACTTACTATTAATAGTATCATCATCTAATTGACCATTCAAACATCTTATTGCACTTACCACTTCCTTTATTCTAGAGGCATACTGAGCAGCATTCTCACTTTCCTCCATTTTCATGTCATCAAACTTTCCTCTGAGGCTTTCTCTTTTTGCTCTTTAGACATTCTAATCTCCTCCATAAATGTTTGATAGGGCTTTCCACATCTTGAATGCAGTGTTACATCCTTTGATATCATCAAATTCAGCGTAGTTGAGTGCAGAAGAAATCTCCAACACTGTTTGATTGTGTTCCTGTTTGTTTTTCAAATCTTTTGCATTAAGAGTACCAATTGGATTAACATGTTTAGTAACAATTGAATTTTGTGCATAATCACCTATGGATCCAAGATGCAGATTCATCAAACTTTTCCATGCAACAAAGTTGTCTTTGTTGAGCTTGAGAACTTCTCTCTTAGGCATTTTGATCTTTTATGCTTCTAGTTCCTTTAAACTAAATCAGCAGCAGTGCTCTGATACCAATTGTTGGGATTGTTTTAGAATAACTGAGAGGGGGGGGGGGGGGGGTGAATCAGTTATCCAATGTCTAAATTCCCTAATAATATTTTTTCACCAATTATAATGAGCCCATTAAACTATTCATGCATCCAAGCTTAAAACAACCATCTTAGCAAGTTACAGCAAATCAACATGCAGGAATAAAACATGTAAGATCAACACATGACACAATGATTTACGTGAAAACCAAATTTGAGAAAAACCACCAGTAACATGGTACTCAATTCTCACTCTTCTGAAGTGCTGCCCTGTTAAAGGCTTACAACACAATGTTAAATTTGACCTTGTTAGAGGATTTCACCATACTGTTAGGAATGGACCTGGTCAAAGGACTTTGGAACATTCACTTGGAATGTTACCATGTTAAGGGATTTACAACATGGCTCTTAAACCAACCTAAGTCCATAGGATTTATATTAACTATTACAATTGCTAGAGAGTAACAATAAAGGCTTTTGATCTGATATGACTCACAACATATCTTGCAGATTTCATATCATACTTCAATTCAATCCTTTGCTTGGATTCAATCACTACAGCTCTGACAGCTTGTCTTCCTCTCAAGCTTCATCTCCTTTCTATGCTCTCCTCCTCCTTAGCTCCTTCTTTAGCACTTCATGCTTTCATACTTTACCAACATCTTAGCTTCGTGACCTTATGACTCCTTAAATAGAAATTTGGAATAATTTTCTCGCTCGATTCTCCCTCTCCAACTTTAGGGTTTCAAAAGATTAGGTAGGATACAATGTATTTGTCCCATATCTTATTTTTATCTAGAAACTTCATCTAGAATCTAGTTGTATTTGCCAAAAAACATTTTACATAGTGTTTTGTGCCACCAGCTCATCATTCTTATCTTTTATCTAGTTCAAAAAATTCTAGATAACAACCATGTTGGCTCAGATCTGGCGAATCTTTAACTTTTCAAATAATGCAGCAGCTTGACACTTTTGACTTTCTGATGCTCGGTACATGAACACAACTCGGCACTTGATCTTTACTTAGCACTTGATCTTTACTTAGCTCTTGATCTTCACTCGGCACTTGATCTTCACTTGGCTCTTGATCTTCACTCGACACTTGATCTTTACTCGGCACTTGATCTTTACTCAGCTTGAAATAGTTTTCTTAGCTCCCTCTAATGAATTTAATCATTCTTTGCAGATAGTCTTATTACAACTTCTTCTTCTACAGTTTCTAAGTGTAGCCAACCTCTTCATCTTCAAGTATATTATCAATACATCATGTTATCACTATCTTAACTAATCTTTGCACTTCATTCCAAAAGCATAACTCAACCTTTCCCTTAGGTGCTTTTGTTACATCTTATTGATTCTTCATCAATAAACTAAGTGATAGTGCTTGGATCTTATAAGAAATTTCCATTCCAGTAAATAGCAGGTTTGACATGAGTGACAAAATAATGATTGAACATATTCTGTAGCAACAATATCTTTCATACAATGATATTTTTCAATTAGATTACAACACATAGAAGTGTCTGAACTTACTGGAATCAATGTAGATGCAGACAATGCTGATGAAAACAAAACTATAGAGCTTACTGGAATCGATGAAGACAAAATTGTAGAACTTACTAATGCACTAATTGAATATGTAGAAGCAAAGGGAGCTAACTCGGCAGCTAAAGAAGTAACAATTAGCTTAGTAGATGAAGTGCTTGACACTTCCATTGCATACACTTGGGGCTGGGAGGTGGTTGGTGAAGATTGAGCAATTGATGTTGCTATTGGGCTCACAATCTCACTAGTCGAAGCTATCTCCACAGATGTGACAGTATGTGGTGGAGTGTGAGGAAGAGATGCAATTGCTTCTGCTACAATTCTGACTAGATCATCTTCATCCTTTTCTTCCTCTTCTGCTTCTTCCTCCTTTCCTTCTTCGTCCATTTATTCTACTTCCTCCTCCTCTTCTTCCTTTTCCTCCATTAGAGCATGCAACTCTCCTATAGTAACTGAGATGGAAGGAGTGTTGTCATCATCATCATCATCATCATCACTATCATCATCTTTAATTATAACAGTTTCATCTGATGGCTTGTTGAGATGATATATATCTCTCCAAACATCTGAGGCATGCTTAACCACCGATTCTATGTTATTAATTAATATAAAACATGAGTTAAGCTTTAGAATCATTATGTCTTCATGCTCTTTTATTGCCTTCTTTACTTCTACATTAGTCAGATTAGGTACTATCTCAATTGTTGTTCAAAGATATATTTTACAGTTTGCACCATGTTCTTCCATCTGACTTGGATTTTGGCAAAAAGATCTACATGTATTTGAGGTTGAATTTGTGTAGGGGAGTATTTCAAAATACCCATCTTCTCCATGACTAAGTCCTTAATCTATTTTTGCTCAGCTGGAGTATGAGTCTCATATTTGAGAACTTTGAAGTTACATATTCCTGATCCAACTCTTAGCTATTTCATCCTTTCCTCAAATATAGGTGGAGAGCGAATGAATACTAGTTCACTTTTACCTTTCCTATCTCTCCCGGAGAACACTATAGTTGGTTTCTTCTAAGGTTTAGTGATAATCACTCTACCTTTCTTCCTCACCAATTCCTCTTTCTCTGATTCTTTTTCTTCATCATATTCCTCCTCTTCATCCTCACCTTTGCCCTCGATAAGCATTAGAGGACCTTCAGTTGTCTTCAATTTGGCAATCCTCTTCTTGCCTCTACTGAGAGCTTGAGGAATCTTGATACTAAGCTCTATTCTCTTCTTGGCTTCCTCATATGTGCCAAATGTAGGAAGATTTGGATTAGCTGGCTCATTTACTAAAGCCTCAATTATGTCTCTAGCTTCATCAATGTTAATTTCATAAGGCAATGGTTTTACCCATGCCACTCTAGGTATGACTGCTTGAATGTACACTCTATCACAGCCCAACATGAAGCATATGTCATCCTTGTAGTCTTCCACAAGCTTGAGTGGGATTCAGAATTTGTTGTTCATTTTCTCCTTGATTGCCTCAAAATAATTATCCAACACCCTTTCAAAGTTTTCACCCATTTCTTCAATAAATTCTTTTATATGATAAAGGACAGGGGTGTCTTTCCTCCATACGACTATGCCCTTAGATGGAAAGAATTTTTGAACATAAAAGAATAAATAGGTAAGCAATGAAAAAAACTTGAAGGAATTTTTCTTGGAAGTCTTCACACTTTCAATGTTTTTGTTCAATTGCTTCAATAACACATCTAACAGATCAAATTCAAGATTCTTCTTTATAACCTTGTATGCTAGGTCAACTGCCTCATAGGGGACGTTGTTCGACCAACTCAAATTGTAGATTTTATGTGCAATGATATGGATCCCAAACCTAACCTCTATGTCAGTGACATTGTTTAATTTCAAACCTCTACCATCCCACTCGGCTAGGGTTTTCTTTTGCAATTCCTCTTGACCTAGTATTTTGCTTGACTTGGCTTTGTTTAGTATTGGAAAACTTGTAACCTTGTGTATCATCCTCTTTTTAATTAGAATGGGTTTCTCCAACCATAATTGACCATTGTGAAAATTGACTCAATATGTATCTTATCCATTTCACTTGGAAATTTTGAGGCATGTGAGGGATATGAGTTAATCCTTTAACTTCCAAATGTTTATGCTCGGGTTTCAAAACTTTGTCAAAACACATTTTAGCTAGGGCAATATCCATTTCTAATGTCCCTAATTCTTAAACAGAACATTTAAAATGAGTACTTATGTCATTAATTTAAAGTACCTTTGGCAAGATTTGTGACTGAGCTCCGTAAGGATCAAGTGATTTAGCAATGTCCAGAACAATTTTGAAGTTTGGTGCTTTCCATTTGACACCCTTAACTAGCATTTTAGAACCCTTCTTTGGTTTAGTGTTGCTTTCACTGGTAGACACCATTGCTGCTTTGTAGATGATGAAATTCGTGAAGATTTCACTACTAAATTGCTTGAAAACACTACAATGCTCTTTCAAATTGCTCTGCTCTTTGAATGTTGTGAATGCAATGAAAAATGAAGTTTAAATTGACCCTTTTGTTGAGAAAAATTTCATAAATCCTTGACACCGTTATGACATAGTGCATAACAGACTATCATCCACTAACCTAACTTGACAAGAGTATCAACTTGGCAGATGAACCAAATTTCTCTTATTCTTGACCTTGCTTGGTAGGGTCTTCAACCAACTTTCCTCGGTGAAGTCTAATGCAACTTGGTGAAAGATGACCTTTTTGTGATCCTAGTGTATCTAGAATACTGATTGGATCATTTTCATTCCTCATATTTCTTGGAACTACTTATATTTTATTTTTGAGTATAGCTCCAATACATTCTTAGGGATTTAGTTTGAGGGGATGGAGTCACCCACTTCTTGAGTGACTTCACTTCCATGATTTGAGCTTGTATCCTCAATAGATTTAGGAATCTATTGCTGCCTCATTTGTTTCCTTATTTTGTTAGCCCTTGCTTTCTTTTCATCTTCAACTTTTCCTATATTCATGTAGTTTTTAGCTATATGACTGAGTTTATTGCATGTGTAACACCTTATAGTAGTATGTTTCTTTCTTAGGTGATGCCTTGCACAGTTTATGCTAGTGTGTCCATATTCTCCACAATAATGACATCTACACCAGGTGTTGTAGTCCCATCCAAATATTGCCTTTACAAATTGTTCAACTAGATTGAATGATTTGGATCTACATTGAGATGCCTTGTGACCATGCTTTTTGCATTTATGACATTTACCTTCAAATTTTGGTTTCTCCTTGCATTCATTGGCTTTGTCACCATGTTGATTGTAGTTGTAGCACTTTCCATTAAATTTTGCTTTTACATTGCTCCAGCATTTGTTTGATGTATGACCAATTTTTCCACAATGATTGCATGAGGGTTTTTTATTCCTTTTTGCACCTTTCTTGTAAGATTCACCTTGTTCTTCATTCTATCCAAGTCCTGCTTTGCCTTTTTGCCTATAAAGATTCTACTCATTTTGCTTATTCAATTGATTCATGTCTTCTTGTGATTTGAACATTCTCTCATTGATTTGTTTTTCAGCATTTAGGTCATTCTTCAATTTCTCAATAATTTTCTTTTCACATCTCAATTCTCTCATTATTCTTTCATTAATTTCCCTTTCATAATTTAGATCACTTCTTATTCTTTCACTATGTGCTTTGAGAATCCTAATTTCTTCATTTGCTCCAGTGATTTGATCAATGAGCTCTTCATGCTAATTGGATTGATTATGTTCTTCATTGTTTCTTGCCTCCAAGTCTTCATTTGCCTTATTCCTTTGTTCCAAAATTTCACATAGACTAATTGATTGGATTTCTCGTTCTCATTTGAGTTTCCTTACTTCTTCTTACAGGGATCCATTCTTTGCTAGGAGTTGCTTGATTGCCTCATTGGCTTCATCTGAGCTGCTTGATGGGAAAAAGTCTTCAATCTTTTCTTCAACATACTGATAGTCATTCATTTGTCTTGCAAGTTCTTTCCTTCTTTTCAAGGATTGGGAAAGATGCTCCTTTGCTTCTTTGAGTTGAGCTATGGCCATCTCCAGATCTAGCTTTTCAGTTTTAATTGCCTTGTCAAGTCTGAATATCACCATTTTTCCTTAGATCTTTGCTCAAGTTGTCAAAATTTTCTCTTGAAAACCACAAAGCTTTGATACCAATTGTTGGAAATATTCAATATATGATAATTTACTAAGAGGGGAGGGGTGAATTAGTAACTTTAAATCTTTCTTTTCAATTTACCACATATCCATCTAGGTTACTGCATACATTAGTACTAAAAGATAAAACATTCATCATAGAAAAGAACACAATGATTTGGTGACCTAGAAACCTTCCAAATAGAAAGTAAAATTGGGGTGGGGATGATACCCCCAAAACTTCACTACTGTAGCATAAAGTTGGCCTGTAAAGGCTTATATTGACCACTTCTAGTGATCTGCCCTATTAGGAGCACAAAGGACTGCTAGGTCCACCTTGTTAGAGGATTTACAAACATACAATGAAGTATGCACTCAATTAAGAGATTTATACAAAGACTGTTAAGTCTACCTTGTTAAAAGATCTAAAAATTGATTCACCTATTTAGTTGAAGCAGTGGATCTACTTACAACTAAATGTTGATAAGATCCTTTATGCACTAATCACCTTATGTGATGGATATAACCTTTCTGCCTCTGTAATGACCTTGTTGTATTCCTTAAACTGCTACTGATAATCCTTCGCAGGCACTTCTCAAAATTACTTCACATTGCTTTGCTATTGCATCATGCATATGATATCTTACAATACACCTTACATATATACCTTTCAAATTTACAAAATTTTAAGGTCGGCCAAAAAACAAGTGAACAAATACATTACAAAGTTTTCCCAGTAGTAAATAATTTGGGTTCACTAAACTGACTCGGTGACCTTCTGATAAACGGCATCCACTGCATTACTCAGCATCATCATGCACTCAATAGAAGTGAAGGCTCTGTCCATGCTACTTACTCGATGTAGTTTTAAACTCAGTGACCACTGGTGACTTGATAGATGTAGTGTCACTCGGTAGATACTGCACACTAAGTTTAACTTGCTTTACTCAGTAAACACTAAATCTTCATGACACAAACTTACTACTCAGTAGACACTATGAAGCTCAATAGACACTATTGATCTTCACATTGCCTAAATTCACTCGGTAGCCACTGTCTGCTCGGTGTAAACTATTGAACTCTTCAAAGCTTGGTTAACACTAGAATGCTCGATGAGTCTAGAAAACTAAGTGTTGAGCTTGGTAGCTATACTGATATGGATAAGTGTTGTCACTAATGGCAATACTAACTTAATGCCAGTAGTCATTGGTGTTAACCTTATTGGTAAGACAATCTATATCTGAGTAGAGTGTCATATCAAGATAATTGATGAAGAGGATTTGAGAAGGACATAAAAAAATGACCTAGAGGAAAGGTTGATTTATGAGGAACTAGAATGAGCACTTGATTAGTTGTACTTTGATAAGATAATATGATTGTTTAATCATAACCTAAGTGGAGAAAGACCAAATGCATAGTCTTGACTGAGAAAAAGAGCATAAGATTAAGGAACTAAAGTTTATGTTGAGTGATGCTAGAGTTGACCGATCGATAGTTTAAGACAAGCAAAACATAGTGTCAATCGAGCATCAGTATTGACCAAGTATCATAAAGTATGTTGGAAAAAATAGTTAGTAGTGACCAAGTAACTCAGTGATGATCGAGTATCTAAACCCAGTGTTGGTCGTGGGATAGTATTTGATAGATTATGAGGAAATATTGATTTCCAGTAGACATAATTGAATTCTTAGAATATGGAAAGTGTGTTGAATATAAGGATGGATGACCTAGAGTATTTAATTCAAGGGAAACTGTGTTTGAGCATTTCTATGCATTAATTCAAGGAGAAGTTTGGAGAAGTTTCTAGAAGAGAAAAGAGGAGACAAAATGATGGAAGGATTCGATGAATCTGACCTAACCCTAAGATCTATGGTGATGTTTCAGCAAAAAGGGATCAAAATTATCTATTTAAAGAGTACAGGGGCTAAACTTGAAGAAGTTTGTAGAGGTGGAGAAGACCTAAACAATGTTGGAGTAGTTTTTGATTTTGTTGATTGTTGAACTTGAGAAAAAGGCTGAACAATGAAGTGTTGAAGTAAATAGTGATTTCTTGAAGGATTTCCAAGAGAATTAGTTATGGAGATGTTAATGGAGGCCAGTCAATTAGTCAATCACTAGACCAAATTGTGATCTATATTCACAAAGTGACTTGTATTTGTATAATCAACTTGTTGTTACTTTCTAACCATTGTATCAATATTCAAATCCTTTAATCAAGGTTGACCTAATAGTAATATGTAAATTCTTTGATCAAGGTCATGGCATTCTAATAGAATGTTCTTAAGCCCTCTAACAAGGCCACTCCTAACATGGTGATTAAATCCTTTAACAAGGTCACATTTAATAGTGTCTTCTGTAACCTTTAATAGGGTTGGCTCCTAACAAAGCTCACTTCAGAAGAGTGAAAGATTGGTGACATGTTACTCTTGGTTTTCCCAAAATTGTGTTTCCACATTAAATCCTAGTGTCATACTTGTGTGGATGTTAGCGGAGATGTTTTAATGTTAATGTTTTCATTATGCAAGTTTGTTACTATTAGGACCTAGTGGACTGCAAGTTTATGTTATTGATTATTTTCTATAGAGACCGAGTTACTAAATGTTTAGACCTGAAGTATTTGAAGTGATTAAAAGTTATATTTATAATAATAATTCTTAGGAGTTGAAAAAACATCCTTTTAACCACCACTTTGAATTTTTGCAAATGTAAATATCATTATAAAGCTCCTTAGACAAAAAACAAAGCTCTAAAATCTATGTGTTGTCTATGAGTGTAAGAAAATCAATGGAAATATTTGTGCATGAAAATTTTGCCAAAATATTACTATTACTCTAATGAAATTTGGGTATAAAACATTAGAGGTGCATATATAGAAACTTCATATATTAGAAAGGAAAAAATGAGTTGCAATCTCTAAAAGCTATTTTTCTCATTTGCATGAATTTTTAATCTATACTGTCATTGATTTTTATATCGATTATATATTCTTATATTTTTTAAGATTTAATTTTATTACATTTAAATAAGTTTTTTTTTCATTTAAAATTAATTTTTGAATATTGAATAGTCAAAAAATTTACATATTATAGACAAAATATTTACTATCAATAACAAGTCACTATGATTTTTTCACAATCTGCATCTAAAAAACATGCAAATTTTCATATAATAGAAAAAGAAGATTAATATTAAGATGAGGTGAAGAGAAAGAAATGATGAAAGATGGAAGTAAATAGAAAATGATTGCAATATCTCAATTAAAAATAGAAGAGGTTAAAAGTGATGAAGAAGGAGATTTGTATTTATAGCTTTTATTTCAAATTTCAAATTTTTCATATAAGTTATTTTTTGTTGGATGATTATATATAAAATTTATATAATAGTTCAATTGTTTGATATGGGAGAAAAAGTCTTCAGCTAAAAAAAGTTCTATTGAGGGGCAATGTAAGGCACTCTATCAACCTCATCACTTATCATGTAGAGACCTTACACTTAGTAGGACTTGATGTTGATATTAAGGTCAATTTTTCTATTAGTAACTTAACACTTAGTCGATTTTAGTTACTACCAAGATAATCAATCAGGCTATAGTTCATGATGAGCTTCATAGTATCTACCAAGAATCTAAGACAGTTTACAGTATTGTCTGAGTGTAGCATAGTCTACTGAGATTTCCAATACAAGTGATGAAGATCTTAGTTTTAACCAAGCTTTGTAGTGTTAACCAAGTATGTTAGTGTCTATCGAGGTTGCAGTGTTAACAAAGTGAATTTGGTGTTGATCGAGCCATGTAGTGTTAACTGAGTGATTCAGTATCTATCGAGTTTCTCAGTGTTCACTGAGTCATATAGTGTTGACCAAGTTTCTACTACTCGAAGTGATCAGTATGGACCGAGCTTCAACATCAATCGAATGCTAGAGTATGCAGAGTGTTGACAGTGTTATAGAGTATTAGAACATCATCGAGTTTTCTTCAGAACCCAAGTTATAGAAATGGGCCAACTTTGTGAAGTATGATGAATTTGGTATTGTAGCCAACTCCATAAGGTGGTTAAGTGGATTGAAATATATGTAATACATTGTATCATATCCAAATGTAGTAAGTAACAAGTATGTGATCAAGTATGAAGCATCTGAGCATGAATTGAAGAAGGCTGCAAGTAGTATAAGGAAAAGCATAGACCTATCTATCATAGTTAGGTGATCATTGTAATTCAAGGAATCTCATTCAGCGAATCAAAGCTATAGATTAGAGATCAATCACTGGTTCATCCTAATAGATGCATCAGTCAAATCCTCTAACAAGGTGGACTTAAAAGTCTTATTCCAAATCTCCTAACAGGGTGCATACTTCATTGTATGTTTATAAATCCTTTAACAATGTGGACCTAATAGTCCTTATTGCTCCTAAAAGGGTATTTCACTAGAAGTGATCAATTGTAAGCCTTAACAGGCCAGCTTTATACTACAATCATAAAGCTTGTCAGTATAATCCCCACCCCAATTTTACTTTCAATTTGGAAGGTTTCTAGGTTACCAATATCATGTCAAAATGTTATCAATGTTTGATTGCTTTCATTCTTTCATGCATGCAACTAGGTCAGATCACATGGTGAATGTTTAATTGGTGAATTAACTTTAAATTTTTATTGGTTCTTGATTCACCCCCCGTCCCCTCAATCACCTAGTCTATATTACATTTCCAATAATTTCTATCAAAGCTTTTGGTTCTCACATCAAAATTTTAGCAACTTGAGAAAAGATCAAAGGCAATGGAAGTTTATAGACTGAAGAAAGCTATTGAAAATGAAAACTTGGATCTATAATTAGCCATGGAGAGAGATTGAGAGTAGGATATGGGGGGGAAGAGAGAGAGAGAGAGAGAGAGAGAGAGAGAGAGAGAGAGAGAGAGGGAGGGAGGGAGGGAGGGAGGGAGGGAGGGAGAGGGAGGGAGAATAGGTGGTGGGAGACAGAGTGGGAGAGTGAGAGAGAGAGGAGGATGGTAGTGTGTGTGTGTAAAAGAGAGAGAGTAGGTGATGAGAGAGGGGGGGGAGAGAGAGTAGCCTAAGAGAGAGTAGGGGATGGGAGAGAGAGTAGGCAATGGGAGAGGGAGTGGGAGAGGAAGAGAGAGAGAGGGGGGATTGAAATGTGTATAAGAGAGAGAGAGAGAGAGAGAGAGAGAGAGTAGAAGATGGGAGAGAGTGTGAAAATGTGATAGAGAGTAAGGGGTGGTAGAGAGAGAGTAGAGAGGGAGAGAGTGTGAGAGAGAGAGAGAGAGTAGGTGATGGGAGAGGGAGTGGGAGAGGGAGAGTGAGTGAGAGACAGAGTAGGGGATGGGAGAGGAGAGTGAGATAGGGGGATGGGTGTGTGTGTGTAAAAGAGAGAGAGCAGGGGATGGGAGAGGGGAGAGAGAGATAGAGAGAGAGTAGGTGGTGGGAGAGGAAGTAGCAGAGAGAGAGAGAGCAGGGGGGATGGGAGTGTGAGTAAGAGAGAGAGTAGGGGATGGGAGAGAGTGTGAGAGAGAGTAGGGGTGGTAGAGAGAGAGTATGGGATGGAAGAGAGAGAGAGAGAGAGAGAAAAAGTGAGAGTAGGGGATGGGAGAGAGAGAGAGAGAGAGTAGAGAGAGAGAGTGAGAGAGAGAGATAGTAGGTGGTGGGAGAGGGAGTGGGAGAGTGAGAGAGAGAGGGGGATGGGAGTGTGTGTGAGAGATCTAGAGAGTAGGGGATGGTAGTGTGTGGGTGTGTGAAAGAGAGAGTAGGGGATAGGAGAGAGGAGAGAGAGAGTAGGTGATGGGGGAGAGAGAGTAGGCAGTGGGAGAGGCAATGGAAGAGGGAGAGAGAGGGGGAATGGAAATGTGTGTGTGTGTGTGTGTGTGTGTGTGTGAGAGAGAGAGAGAGAGAGAGAGAGTAGGGGGTGGGAGAGAGTGTGAGAGAGAGTAGGGGGTTGTAGAGAGAGTACAAGATGGGAGAGAGAGTGAGAGTAGGGGATGGGAGAATGATGCAGGAGCATCTAGAGGTATAAGGGCAATCCTGTGTCACCCAAAAAATGTACCTAGACTTAGTTTTTGTTTCATGTGCTTTCATTTATGGATACTCATTTGGGTCAAATAAAGATTCCAATTCTCATAGTTCTACTATCAGTATTCTAAGATAGAGTTTTTAATCACCTTGGGATACGTGTAAATGTCAAAAAAATAGGAGTATGTAATTGTGCCATCATTTTGGTGAACTAGGAGTAAATTGGTCGAAAGATTGTCATTGTAATTTAGAGCATTCTAGAAAAAGAATCAAGTGAAAAGGCCCCACAGTTTGAAAGTTATCGCAGTTTTCAATTTCTGGAGACATCCTAAGAATTCTTCAAAGTCAGGTTAGGGGCATTAAATAACCTTTAATAGGGCTAAAAAATGGGGGATGAGCTAAGCTTTTCCATAGGGCTATAGAGCACTTTGAGAGCTTTCCAGAAATGTAAACAGTTCATCAATCGGAGCTATGGTTCAAAAGTTATGCCTCTCAGAAGGTCAGTTACCGCTTTTGGATTCTTCTAATTTTGTGTTGACTTCTAATATGACTTCTAGAGCCTTCTATTTGGTCAATGGATGCCTACTAGCACTTTCTAGAATGCATTCCAAATCCTTAACCCTTCGAGGTCTATTTAAGAACATTTCTAGCATTGTAAAAGGCAGTTAGGAGTGGAGTTTGAGAGAAGGTACTGGGAGAAGAATTTATCTCCAGATTTATGCTATTGTAAGCCCATAGGGCATGTTTTAGAGTTTGTCTCTATGTACTAAGTGTACTAGCATATTTTTATAGTTAATAAAATTTTCCCTTCATGTGGTGTCCATTCTATGCTTGGGTTATGTCCCCATCAAGTGGTATCAGAGCTAGTTTTCCTGAGTGTGTAGACAGAGCGCCGACTGTGAGGCAGTTTGCACCAGGACTGTGTGGTTGTGGGTTTGAATTAAGAAGATGCCTCCACAAAGAGAGCATGGTGGAAGGGCAGGAGCTATTAATCTTGAGGAGGTTAGAGCCCTCCAAAGGCAGGTACAAGCATTGCAAGAGGAGCTCTGTAGAGGAACAAATGTTACTACAGGTGACGAAAGTGAGGATGACAATGAAGAAGAAGAAATTGGACCAAACAACTGTCTCATACTTAGTGCATCTGCAACCCTATTAGATTTTCCACTTCTATGCTTCAACACAAATTTATAGCTCTACAAGAACTCTACCCACTTCATATGCCTCTAATTCAATTTACCTTGGCTATTTAGGTACTATAATGCCTGATGATCAGTATACAAAACAAATTCCTTTGGAAATAAATAATGCCTCCATTTCTTTAAGGCTTGAACTATTGCATAGAACTCTTGATCATAAACAAAATACTTCTTTTTTGCATCATTCAATTTTTCACTAAAATAGGCAATAGGCTTACCTTCTTGGCTTAATACAACCCCAATAGCATTTCCACTAGCATAACAATCCACCTGGAACACCTTTCTAAAATCTGCAAATGCCAACACAGGTTGTTCTATCACCTTCTTCTTCAACAATTGAAAACTTCTCCCAGCTGTTGCAATCCATTTGAACTCTTTTCTATCCCCTCTTATTGTGTTAGTCAAGGGTGCACATATGCCATTGAAATTCTTAATGAACTTTCACTAAAAACTAACCAAACCATGGAACAATCTTACCTTAGTAGCAGACCTTGGAGTAGGCCATTCCAAGATGGTTTTTACCTTCTCTGGATCCATTTTGAGACCTTCAGGTGATATAACAAACCCCAAGTAGACTAACTCCCTTTTTGCAAAGATACACTTCTTCAGATTAATTAACAGTTTGTCAATCCAAAGGGCATGACTAACCACTCATAAAGACCCTCCTTGGTCTTGAAGCTTGTTCATAGGGCTATAGAGTGCTTTGAGAGCTTTCAAAAATGTAAACGGTTCATCAATCGGAGCTACAGTTCAAAAGTTATGCCTTTCGAAAGTTCGATTACCATTTTTGGATTCTTCTAATTTTGCGCCGACTTCTAATGTGACTTCTAGAGCCTTCTATTTGGTTGGTGGATGCCTACTAGCATTTTTTAGAATGTATTCCTAATCCTTAACCCTCCAGGGTCTATTTAAGAACATTTTTGGCATTGTAAAAGGCAGTTAGGAGTGGAGTTTGAGAGAAGGTATTGGGAGAAGAATTTATCTCCAAATTTATGCTATTGTAAGCCCTTAGGGCATGTTTTGAAGTCTATTTTCTCTGTACTAAATGTATTAGCATATTTACAAAGTTAATAAAGTTTTCCCCTTTCCTGTTGTGTCTATTTTGTGCTTGGGTTGTGTCCTCATCAAGTGGATGCCACTGAAATTCTTAATGAACTTTCTGTAAAAACTAACCAGACCATGGAACGATCTTACCTCAGTAGAAGACCTTGGAGTAGGCCATTCCAAGATGGCTTTTACCTTCTCTAGATCCATTTTAAGACCTTCAAGTGATATAAAAAATCCCAAGTAGACTAACTCCCTTTTTGCAAAGATACACTTCTTCATATTAATTAACAGATTCTCTTCCCTTAACCTTTCAAGGACACTACGAATATGCAATAAATGTTCTTCCAAAGTCTTTCTGAAAATTAAAATATCATCCAAATAGACAATAAAAACTTTTCTCAAGAACTTCTTAAGTACCTCATTCATAAGCCGCATGAAGGTGCTTGGGGTGTTTGTCAATCCAAAGGGCATGACTAAGCACTCATAAAGACCCTCCTTGGTCTTGAAGGTTGTTTTCCACTCATCTCCTTCTCAAATCCATATCTAGTGATAACCACTCTTGAGATCTATCTTTGTGAAGTACTGAGCTCCACTCAAGCAGTCCATAAGATCATCCATTCTTGGAAAAGGAAACTGATACTTGATGGTTATCTTATTTATAGCTCGAGAGTCTATACACATCCTCCACTCTCCATCCTGCTTTGGTGCCAGTACTGTAGGTACTACACATGCACTCAGGCTCTCCCAAATCAAGCCCTTCCTTAATAGCTCCTGAACCTATCTATTTAGCTCCTTAGTTTTAGTAGGAGTCATCTTGTGAGCAGCTTTGTTAGGCAAACTAGCTCTTGGGATTAAATCTATCTGATGATTGATTTGCCTTACCGGTGGCAATCCTTTTGGAACATTATTAGAGATGATATCTCCAAACTCACCTAGTAAATCTAAAACTTCAAGTGGTATTTCACTACTACCTTCTTTATCTTTCCTAGGAATCAAAGCATAGCACATACGCTGATGTTTCATGCCATCTAAAAACTTCCTTCCATCAACAAAAAAAATCCTAGCACTACTACATACCTTTTTGTCTTCCTTTTTCATGGGCTTCAGTTTGTGGCAAACTCCATCCTTTGTTAAAGAGTATGTATTTGCATGACCATCATGTATTGCATGCCCTGCTCTAATCAGAAGTTGATAAAACTCATCTATATATTCTTGGCAAAGGAAATCGATATTTGATGGTTATCCTATTTATAGCTCGAGAGTCTGTACACATCCTCCACTCTCCATCCTTCTTTGGTGCCAATACTGTAGGTACTGCACATGGACTCAAGCTCTACTGAATCAAGCCCTTCCTCAATAGTTCCTGCACTTGTCTGTTTAGCTCCTCAATTTCAGTAGGAGTCATCCTATGAGAAGCCTTGTTAGCAAAATTAGCTCCTGGGATTAAATCTATCTGATGACTGATTTGCCTTACTGGTGGCAATCCTTCTGGAACATTATTAGAGATGATATCTCCAAACTCACCTAGTAAATCTAAAACTTCAAGTGGTATTTCACTACTACCTTCTTTATCTTTCCTAGGGATCAAAGCATAGCACATATGTTGATGTTTCATGCCATCTAAAAACTTCCTTCCATTAACAAGACAAATCCTAGTACTGCTACATATCAAATACTCTATCCTAGAACACTGATAGTGGAACTATGAGAGTTGGAACCATTATTTGACCCAAATGGGTATCCAAAAATGAAAACATATGAAACAGAAACTAAGTCTAAGTATATTTTTTTGGGTGACACAGGATTTCCCTTATACCTGTGGATGCTCCTGCATCAGACACCCAAGGTAGATTGAAAAGTGACCCTGTCACTTTATGAATTGTAGAGGAAATCCCAAATGAGAAACCTCAGCTGCTGATATCCAAGTTGAGTCCTCTATCAACCGTCCTTTCCACTTGACCAGATACTCTTCATACTACCTATTTCTGGTACTCCTACCCACATGATGATCCAGAATCTCCTCTATCTCCTCCTTCTTAGAAGTAGGAATTGGACATGGCTCTAACATCAGCTCCTCATCTGCACCATCATCATGATACTCTATTAAGTTTGCAATGTTGACAATAGGAGAAATGTGAATACCATCTGGCAACTCCACCTCATATGCATTTCTTGAGTCATGTTTCTTCAAAATTTTGCAGGGGCCAAATTTCTTCATTTTCAGCTTTTTGTAAGTACCGGATGAAAATCTTTCTTTTTGTAAGTGTAACATGACTAGATCTCCTACTTGGAATTCCTTATGTCTTCTCCTTTGATCAACCCTAGCTTTATACTCTTGATTCATCTTGGTAATGTGTGCCTGAACCTCCTCATGTAGATGCTTGATATGTTCAGCAAATTCTTCAGCTTCAGCACTTGTCCTCTCCCCTTGCTCTATCTTCCTCAATTCTGGTGCAGTCCTTGGGCTACTTCCATATACAATTTGGAATGGTGATTTTTTAGTACTCCTATTTATAGAGTTATTGTAAGCAAACTCTACTTGTGGTAGAATCAAATCCCACCCCTTGGGATACGAGAAGGAGATGAGTGGAAAATAGCCTTCAAAACCAAGGAGGGTCTTTATGAGTGCTTAGTCATGCCCTTTGGATTGACAAACGCCCCAAGCACCTTCATGTGGCTTATGAATGAGGTACTTAAGAAGTTCTTGGAAAAATTTGCTATTGTCTATTTAGATGATATTTTAATTTTTAGCAAGACTTTGGAAGAACATTTATTGCATAGTTGTAGTGTCCTTGAAAGGTTAAGGGAAGAGAAACTGTTAATTAATCTGAAGAAGTGTATTTTAGCAAAAAGGGAGTTAGTTTACTTGGGATTTTTTATATCACCTGAAGGTCTTAAAATGGATCCAGAGAAGGTAAAAGCCATCTTGGAATAGCCTACTCCAAGGTCTGCTACTGAGGTAAGATCGTTCCATGGTCTAGTTAATTTTTACAGAAAGTTCATTAAGAATTTCAGTGGCATATGTGCACCCCTGACTGACACAATAAGAGGGGATAGAAAAGAGTTCAAATGGACTATGGAAACTGGGAGAAGTTTTCAATTGTTGAAGAAGAAGGTGACAGAACAACTTGTGTTGGCACTTTCAGATTTTAGAAAGGTGTTCCAAGTGGATTGTGATGCTAGTGGCAGCACTATTAGGGCTGTTTCAAGCCAAGAAGGTAAGCCTATTGCATATTTTAGTGAAAAATTGAATGATGCAAAAAAGAAGTATTTTTTTTATGATCAAGAGTTCTATGCAATAGTTCAAGACTTAAAGAAATGGAGGCATTATTTATTTCCAAAGGAATTTGTTTTATATACTAATCACCAAGCATTACAATACCTAAATAGCCAAGGTAAATTGAATCAGAGGCATATGAAGTGGGTAGAGTTCTTGCAGAGATATACATTTGTGTTGAAGCATAGAAGTGGAAAATCTAACAGGGTTGCAAATGTACTAAGTAGGAGACAGTTGTTGCTTACAGTAATGCAGGTTGAAGTAGATGGGTTTGATGAACTCAAGAATCTATACCCTGAGGATCCTGATTTTTTTGATGCGTGGAAAGCTTGTAAAGAGCCTATTGTTGTAGATAGAACTAAATGGTTAGACTATCCGATTCAGGATGGTATGTTGTTCAAGGGCAGTCAATTGTGCATTCCAAGGAATTCCACAAGGGAAAATATGATTAAGGAGAAACATAGTGGAGGGATGGCAAGACATTTTGGTCAAGATAAGACCATTGCCATTCTCAAAGAACATTATTTTTGGCCTCAAATGTCACAGGATGTGAAGAATTTTGTACAGAATTGCCAAATTTGTCAAGTTGCCAAGGGATTTAGTCACAATACTGAACTATATCAGCCATTGCATGTTCCATCAAAGCCATGGGAGGACATAAGTATGGATTTTGTTCTTGGATTTCCAAGGACACAAACAGGTAATGACTCAGTATTTGTGGTGGTTGATAGGTTCTCCAAAATGACACATTTCATTCCATGCCACAAAACTCATGATGATGTCCATATTGCAAACTTTTTTTTCAAAGAGGTGGTAAGACTACATGGCCTCCCAAGGAGTATAGTTTCCTATAGAGATACTAAATTTGTGGGGTATTTTTGGAGAACATTGTGGAAGAAGTTGAGAACAGACTTGAAATTCAGTTCCACACATCACCCGCAGACTGACGGCCAAACAGAAGTGGTAAATAGAAGTCTGGGAAATTTGCTGAGATGTTTAGTTGGGGATAAGCCCAAGGGGTGGGATTTGATTCTACCACAAGCAGAGTTTGCTTACATTAACTCTATAAACAGGAGTACTGGTAGATCACCATTCCAAATTGTATATGGAAGTAGCCCAAAGACTGCACCAAAATTGAGGAAGATAGAGCAAGGGGAGAGGACAAGTGCTGAAGCTGAAGAATTTGCTGAACATATCAAGCATCTACATGAGGAGGTTTAGGCACACATTACCAAGATGAATCAAGAGTATAAAGATAGGGCTGATCAAAGGAGAAGACATAAAGAATTCCAAGTAGGGGATCTAGTCATGGTACACTTACAAAAAGAAAGATTTCCAGCCAGTACTTACAACAACCTAAAAATGAAGAAATTTGGCCCCTGCAAAATTCTGAAGAAACATGACTCAAGAAATGCATATGAGGTGGAGTTGCCAGATGGTATTCACATTTTTCCTATTTTCAACATTGCAGACTTAACAAAGTATCATGATGATGGTGCAGATGAGGAGCCGATGTTAGAGCCATGTCCAATTCTTGCTTCTAAGAAGGAGGAGATAGAAGACATTCTAGATCATCGTGTGGGTAGGAGTACCAGAAATAGGCAGTATGAAGAGTATTTGGTCAAGTGGAAAGGACGGCCAATCGAGGACTCAACTTGGATATCAACAGCTGAGGTTTCCCATTTGGGATTTTCTCTACCATTCATAAAGTGACAAGGTCACTTTTCAATCTACCTTGGGTGTCTGATGTAGGAGCATCCAAAGGTATAAGGGCAATCCTGTGTCACCTAAAAAAATGTACTTAGTTTCTTTTTCATGTGTTTTCATTTCTGGATAACCATTTGGGTCAAATAAAGGTTCCAACTCTCACAGTTCCACTATCACTATTATAAGATAGAGTTTTTAATCACCTTGGGATACGTGTAAATGCCAAAAAAATAGGAGTATGTAATTCACCCATCATTTTGGTTAACTAGAAGGTGTAAATTGGTCAAAAAATTGTCATTGTAATTTAGAGCATTCCAGAAAAAGAATCAATTTGAAAGTTATCGCAGTTTTTTGATTTTTGGAGACATCCTAAGAATGCTTCAAAGTCAAATTAGGGGCATTAAATAACCTAAAATAGGGCCAAAAAATGGGGGACGAGTGAAGTTTGTTCATAGGGCTATAGAGCGCTTCAAGAGTTTTTCATAAATGTAAATGGTTTGTCAATCGAAGCTATGGTTCAAAAGTTATGCCTCCTGAAAGTTCAGTTACCATTTTTGGATTCTTCTAATTTTGTGCCGACTTCTAATGCAACTTTTAGAGCCTTCTATTTGGTTAGTGAATGCCTACTAGCACTTTCTAGAATGTATTCCTAATCCTTAACCCTCTGGGGTCTATTTAAGAATATTTTTGGCATTGTAAAAGGTAGTTAGGAGTGGAGTTTGAGAGAAGGTACTGGGAGAAGAATTTATCTCCAGATTTATGCTATTGTAAGCCCATAGGGCATGTTTTGGAGTCTGTTTCTCTACACTAAGTGTACTAGCATATTTTTATAGTTAATAAAATTTTCCCTTTCCTATGGTGTCCATTATGTGCTTGGGTTGTGTCCCCATCAGAGAAAGTATGAGAGAGTAAGGGATGGGAGAGATAGAGTGAGATTAGGGGATAGGAGAGAGATAGTAGAGAGGGAAAGAGAGAGTGAGAGAGAGATAGTAGGTGATGGGAGAGGGAGTGGGAGAGGGAGAGAGAGGGGGGATGTGAGTGTATGTCTATAAAAGAGAGAGAGTAGGGGATAGGAGAGGGGAGAGAGAGAGAGAGTAGCCCAAGAGAGAGAGAGAGTAGCAGATGGGAGAGAGAGAGTAGGTGGTGGGAGAGGGAGTGGAAGAGGGAGAGAGAGGGGGGATGGGAGTGTGTGAAAGAGAGAGAGTAGGGGGTGGTAGAGAGAGAGAATGGAATGGGAGAGAGAGTGAGAGTAGGGGATGGGAGAGAGTGTGAGAGAGAGTAGGGAGATGGGAGAGAGAGAGAGAGTAGGAGATGTGTGAGTGAGAGAGTAGAGAGGGAGAGAGAGAGTGAGAGAGAGAGATAGTAGGCAATGGGAGAGGGAGTGGGAGAGGAAGAGAGAGGGGGGGATAGGAGTGTGTCTGAGAGATCTAGAGAGTAGGGGATGGGAGAGGAGAGAGAGGGGGGATTGGAGTGTGTATCTATGAAAGAGAGAGAGTAGGGGATGGGAGAGGGGAGAGAGAGTAGCCTGAGAGAGAGAGAGAAGCAAATGGGGGAGAGAGAGTATGTGGTGAGAGAGGGAGTGGGAGAGAGAGAGAGAGGGGGGATGGGAGTGTGTGTGTGTGTGTGAGAGAGAGAGAGAGAGTAGGGAGTGGCAAAGAGAGAGAATGTAATAGGAGAGAGATTGAGAGTAGGGATGGGAGAGAGAGAGAGAGAGAGAGATTAGGTTGTGGAAGAGGGAGTGGGAGAGGGAGAGTGAGAGAGAGGAAGATGAGAGTGTGTGAGTGAGTGAGAGAGAGAGAGAGAGAGAGAGTAGGGGATGGGAGAGGGGAGAGAGAGAGTAACCTGAGAGAGAGAGAGTAGGGGATGAGAGAAAGAGTAGGCGGTGGGAGAGAGAGTAGGAGAGGGAGAGAGAGAGAGAGAGAGAGAGAGAGAGAGAGTAGGGGATGGGAGAGAGAGAGAGAGAGAGTAGGGGATGGGAGAGGGGAGAGAGAGAGTAGGGGATGGGAGACCTGAGAGAGAGTGAGAGAGAGAGAGTAGGGGATGTGAGAGAGAGAATGAGAGAGAGAGTAGGTGGTGGGAGAGGGAGTAGGAGAGGGAGAGCGAGAGAGAGAGTAGGGGATGGGAGCTTGAGAGAGTAGGTGATGGGAGAGAGAGAGAGTAGGCGGTGGGAAAAGGAGAGAGAGGAGGGGGAATGGGAGTGAGAGAGAGACATTAGGGGATGGGAGAGAGAGTAGACGGTGGGAGAGGGAGAGTGAGAGAGAGAGTAGGGGATGGGAGAGGGGAGAGAGAGAGCATGTGTTGGGAGATAGAGGGGGGGTGGGAATGTGTGAGACAAAGAGAGTAGGGGATGGGAGAGGAGAGAGAGTAAGAGAGAGTAGGCAGTTGGATAGGGAGAGTGAGAGAGAGAGAGAGAGAGAGAGAGAGTAGGAGATGGGAGAGGATAAAGAATGAGAGAGTAGGGGATGGGAGAGAGAGAGTGAGAGAGAGTAGGCGATGGGAGAGGGAGTAGGAGAGGGAGAGTGTGAGAGAGAGAGTAGGGGATAAGAGAGGAGAGAGAGTAGGGGATGGGGGATGGTGGGATAGGGAGAGATGTATTTTCACATAGTGCATACGCACTATGTGAAATCACCAAAAAATGGTCAAAAAGCAAGTTTGGGTCCCTTTTGATCCATATTATGCTTTTTGTCTATTGTGCATTATGTTGTTCTGACAGAAAATATGGGTTTCAAGCTGTTGGAAGTTAGCAAACACTATTTCAAGACTTTTTGAAGCTAGCAAACACCAAATTCAATCATTGGATATGCTATTTGAAGGCTTTTTGAATATTCTTTCTATACAAAAGGTTAGTGCAATACTTTTTAAATATTGTTTGTTGATATATAGAGACAAACTTGATTATAATTTGACATGTTGTTTAATATATAGTAAGTTCATTGAAATTTGTATGTTTGAATAAATTATTATTTGGAAATGGTTAGAAATTTGGCAAGTTGTTTGATATATATTGTGTATTCATTGAAATAATTGTAATTTTTATATATATTTGAATGATTTGTAATTTATAGATTGTAAGTAATTCAGATGTTTGAATAATTTGACATGTAGAAATCATCATCATGCCAAGGAAGAAACCAAAAATTCAAACAAATGAAAAGAGGGAGAAAGATTTGGCAATTAAAAGAGATAAAAAGAAACTACTACATGAACAAAGAAAATTACAAAGCAATAATGAAGAATTGACTTTTGAAGAGGAACAAGAACCACCGATACAAAGAAACAAAGAGGAAGAATTGGAAAGACAAAGAGAATGAATGAGATTGTTACACTCAAGAAGACAATTGAATTATGAAGCTACACCATCTTCTAATGTTGGAGTCATATCATCCTCTTATGTTGAAGAGACACTAATTTGTAGATCTGATGATGTACACACTCCATCATGTCATGTTGAAGGCACAAAATCAACATATCAAGTAGGTGATATTTCATCTTTTGCATCTTATTGGCAAGGCATATCATCTTCGGTTCAAGGTACACAAAACACTCGACCTTATGTTGATGTTCAAAATTTTGAAAGAATTGAAGATATTAAAACACCTTCTTGAATTGGTTTTAGAAGATCAAAATATTTTATTGATATTGATACTAACATTTTGAAATCAATGCCTAACAAGATTAGCAAGCCTACTTGTCAAAGAAAAGTTAATTGTATGCAGAGATTATTCTTTGAAGAATTAAATATTACATGTCAATGCTAATTATTTATTGAAATGATGAAGAATTTGAAATTTAGGCCTATCATGAAGATTTTTGGGCTAAGAACGATGGACAATTCAAATGAAAAAAGCATTGTAAAGAATCTAATGAGTGCTAATGAAAAAATGTGTTCTAAATTATGCACCAAAGATAGTAATATCACAAGACGAGTACTTACATTGACAATAGTAAGTACCCAAATTAAGAAAGCTCGACTCATGAGAAACACAAGCAAAATATTGAAAATTGGTAGAGCTACTCTTAGGAGATCCATGCTAAGGTGTAAGAGATTGGAAGATCCAACAAAAAATGAGTTATGGACATTTAGCAATAGACTACCATGAAAGGATAAAGAAGTTAGTGAATTCTTGAAATCATTGATCAAAAATTTTTGAAAAAGTAACACACATGTTTCCCCTAATCAACGAGATGTTGTAAGAAGGAGGATTGGTAGCCAAAATCGCAACCCACATGCAAAACATTTTTTGGACTCAACTTAGACACAATTTTTTGCAAAATTTATTGGTATGTATCCTCAAATTTGAATAAGTCAAGGATTTTTTGAGATGGGTAAACTTTTTTATGTGAAGATAAATCACACACGCACAACTTGTTATTGTAGGATACATATTGAATTTTCTAACCATTTTGATGTTTTTAGGCATAGATGTGTGTTTTTGCATTCTAAGTTTGTTTTGCAAGATTATGACATGAATGAGCCACCAAGATCTTGAAGGAAATTCATATCCAACATTTTATGTGAAATAGGGTATGGCCAACAATTTTACAAGACATCATGCTTGGATTTTACGTGCTTATTTTGTGGTTCTTTGCAACTTTTTTCTACTTGTGAACATATGGATAGTACACATGCAATTGGAAATGAAATAGTAAATTATGAAAAATTTAAAACAGTGACATATGCTCTAAAAGATGGGAACTAGGGTAAGAGATGTGATTTAGTCATTGAAAAGATTCCATTGCATGAGTTCATGAAGACTTTTCATGAAAAGATTATTTACGAGTATGCAAGGCATACACATAGAGCTCGATGGCTGAATTTGCAATTCAAATTGTGCAAGGATACATTTCTACTGGATACCATGGTTTTGGTTATTGACTTTGTAGAGAACTACACACTACAACCACAAAATGAGGTGCAAGCAAAGTATTATACTTCTCAACAAGTTTCCATATTTGTTCACATAACATTCATGCATTCACCTAAAAGTACAAAGGATGACAAGAAGATTTTGCGGGAGTACCATTTTTACATTAGTGATGATCGATCACATTCTACGGAGTTTGTACATGGTTGTTTTCAACTATTTTATGGAGAATTGGCTAACAGGGGCATAACATATTATTAGCACATTATTTGGTCATACAATTGCACATCTCAATTCAAGAATGCACAGATGTTCTATTGGTTGAGCAAGATGCACAGGTTGTGTAGAATCCAATATATGTGGAATTTCATAGAGGCTAGTCATGGAAAGGGAGAGCATGATGGTGTAGGCACATGCATCAAAAGAGCCTTAGCTCATGAAGAACTAAAGTACAAAGATGGAGCAATATTAACAGATGAAAAATCTATCATCCAGTGGTGTAACATTGCAATGGGTCCAGGTAAGCAAGGTGAGTCTACGGTTCATAGATTGTTTTGGTTGATAGATAATACTAACATTGTACCATATGAGGATTGTTGCACACTAACAAGATCCAGTGAGTTACACTCTTTTAGAAGCTTTGATGCAGGTTCACAGAGTATCCACAGATGAAAAATGGCATGCTATTGCCCATCATGTGCAAAAGAAAATTGGGATGACTGTGAGTCAACTGAATCGGTGGACAAATGGGATGTACGGATTTTGGACCCAATTGACACCTATCATCCCTCACAAGCACTAGAAATGGTAGAGATGCATTTGTCTATTGACTTTGACCGCTTGTCTAATCTAGTGAAACCTAGTAATATATATTTATATATCTTTGTAATTTTAATATGTAACTTTATAAGTTTTACCTACATATTTTCTGAATTAATGACCGCATTTTGTATATTTGTCACTGCAGGCCATGTTTTTATTGTTATTGCACCTAAAGACAATGAAGAAGGGACAGATTATTATCTGTGCCATTGTGTCCAAGCCAAACAAAAATTGGATCACTCGGTTATAGATGGTGAAGGTTTAGAGTACCATATCGGTGTGGTGGTTGTAACCGGCACATGGCTTAGACGATATTCTATGAAGAACCCTAACTTGTGGCTATTTGAAGATTGGCAAACAGAGAGAAATATTCCTCATTATTTGAACCTTGTTGTCACATCAAATGTCCACTTGATAAAATATGGTGAAAAATCACATAATAAGATTCTTTGGAAAGTTTACAAGTCATACCATGAGGCAATACTTGAGACATTAAAATGTAGAGCAGATCCAGTTGGTTCATTAGATTGAATAGGGAGAGAGGGGGAGAGAGAAAGAGTGATCAATTAGATCCAAATGCAATGTTGCAACCTCTCCCCCAAGACTGTCCACATGACAAGGTGGGTATTTTTATTATGTGTAAGTGATGAGATAAGTTTAAATCACAGATTTTATGTTTTGATTTGTTTAGAATCTAGATACATTATTTGAATTTATATTAGATTCTTTAATAGGACCCATTTTCAGATTAGTCATTTGAATAAGTGAAAATTTAGAATTTGTTGTTTAGATCAAAATGTAATGTAAGAACATGACAATTGTTAGAATGTGAATGCTTTGTGATGTAAAGTGATGATTGTGTGCATGTAACCAAAAACTTGAAACTGACAAAAGCAAGGATATGCTAGGAGAAGTTTCCAAGACTCGTCAAGCCATTTAGTAGGCCACTTGATCATTGCTAGAAGCTCAAACAAATAATTCTTTGCATTTGGAACATTGTTACCAATAATGTTATTATGACTAACATGCTTTTATCTTTTATTTGTTTTTTCATCTGTAATTATTTCAGATAAACTCCAAAACAAATTTATTTTCAAATCATAAACTTAGAAAACCCATCTTATAATGCTAGATGGAATTATGATGTGTTATCATCTAAGATATATATAAATGTATGAGAAGTTTAAATTAGCTAAATATAATGGGATAAGTGGTATTGTAATGGATAGTTTTAAGATACATTTGAAGAAAATAAAGGGGATGTTCTAAGTAGCAAGAGATCCTATAGACCACATAGGTGTAGAGAAAACACCAAGATCCACATATAATATACAAGGTTGCACGAGGACAGGGGTACTTGGGGTAGTTAGGGTACAGGTAGGAGTACGAGTATGAGTATGGGTACAGCTATTTTTTATAATAGGGGATGGGGGTACTTGGGTATGTCAAACTTTATTTTTAATTATACTTTTATATATATAGAAAACCTGAATTTATGAGTCATGACAATGATTTTTCAAATCAAGAACAGTGATAAAGTTTGCAAATGTAATGTATTGTTTTTAGTTTTAGATTTGTTATATGTTTGTAATAATAATTTATGATAAAGTTTAGATGCATAACATAGAAGGTAGGCTTTAAACATGAACAAGAAGATCATAAATCATATGATAATGACATATTGCAAATGATAAATTTCTGGCTTTAACACTAATAAAGTTTATTGTTGATCAATATTGTATCAAAGTTTCAAACTGATTATGTATTGAATTAAGCTTGATAAAAAAATAACAGAGAAGGAAAATTTTTAACATGAACAAGATCATAAATCATATGACAATGACATATTGGAAATGATAAACTTATGCTTGAACAGTAACAAAGTTTATTGTTAATCAATATTCTATCAAAGTTTCGAGCTGATTAGGTATTAAATTAAGCTTGATAAACAATGAGCTAATACACAAACAAAAAACCAAAAAAAATAAATCCAAAATATCAATCAAGTTCCTTAGCTATGATGCTCTCCATTGAGTACTTGGTATTTGGGATATGTGTAACTGGTACTTGGGTACATGGGTACGAGTACCAGGGGTGTGGGTACAAGTACCCATGCACCATCATAATATTTATGATAACCAATAATTTCATACATGAACAAACATATAATATATTATGATAACCAATAATGTCATACATGAACGAACATATAATATATTATGTTAACCAATAATGTCATACATGAAGGAACATATAATATATTATGATAACCAATAATGTCATACATGAATAAACATATAATATAAAATGATAACCAATAATTTCATACATTAACAAACACATAATATATTATGATAACCAATAATGTCATACATGAACAAACATATCATATATTAACCAATAATGTCATAAGTCTAATAATGTCATGCATCAAATAAATGTCATACATCAAATATAAAATGTCATATATACATCAAATGTATATCGAATATGTCCACTGACATAAAATCCAACAGATATGTCCATTGATGCCTATACATGTGTGTCTATCAACTATATCTTCTCCTTCCCACGAGGGTAAGGAAACAAATCTCTAGAGGTCTTCAATCATCATGTGGAGGGAGATGATGGGGATGATGGGGTCTTCCTCACATGCTCGCTCGTCCTCTTGTTGAGGCTCTTCTCTAACTCGAGCTAATACAAGAAAAGTAGATATGAATCAATAATTATTATACATTAAAATCAAATATATGTACACACAAAATTAATTATTTTCTTACCACCATCAAATAGTCACTCTACAAGTCCACCTCAAAGTCTCATGGACTATCGGGTGTAACAAGACCCTAAAACAATTCAATCAATATAATCACTTATAAATAACAATAGAAATTTTGATGCTAACTATTATAAACAACAACTAAAACCTTGAAAATTCTTTCATACCTCAATCAATGGTTGTGAACTAGCCATAGCTGCAGCCACTCCATAATCAATGGACTGTCGACGATGAGGAGGAGTCTCAGATATCAAGGGTTGCATGTCATACAGTACATGTTACATGTAACATGAAACATGAAACAAATATAATCAAATGAATTAAATTAACATGAAACAATGTACCTCTGCGAAGCTCGTATCACATCTAAGCTCGAAGCCCCTAGTGAATGTTGATGATCCTGTAGAGAACTGATGCACATGCATAAAAAAATTTGTCAATCCTTCGTATGATTACTTAATAAATATATGTATTAATTTAACTGATTAAATCGATACATACCTCTGGACTCATCGACGAGATGAAAAATGGGGTCGGGGGATCACTACTAAGGCTGCCAACACTCTAACCCTAAATTTTGAACAATGTCAATACATGCTAATTAATTAGTTATTCACTATACATATGAAATGTGATCAAATTAGTTTATTATAATTGTAATTTACCTGTGTGTCAATGCCAAATGTCTCATTCAGGAACTGATTAGTGACTAGCCCATCATCCACACTATCTCCAGTATGACTGCCAAAGGTGCATAAGGATCCACATGATGTGCACATGTGACCATGATGCATAGAAGGCTCCTCCTCAACTAATGGACTCGTGCAATGAATGAGGGTCTATGTCAAAGCATTAATAATCCCTAGAGTGCTAGACTCTACATGTTCCTTCACAACTGAAGGAATAATCACATGCTTACCCTATGGCTTGACAATAGGTGCCCTAACTACATTAGGGTCATGATGTGCCCCCAACCTCTCAAATGATGAGCCCCCACCTCTACCCTGAGATTCTAATATATCAAAATAATTGGGGATCTCCCCAAGGACAAACTCACAATACAATTTCTTTAAGAAATACATTGGGACCTCATGATTATTGCAAGGAGGGGCATCAAAAACCATCCACCATCTATCCTAAAAATTATTTCTAATACCATCATGTATGCACCAATGGATGGGGAACTTTTTAGTTTTCTCTCTAACAATATTTTTTTCACCAAGCATTCTAAACAATGCACAAATGCTACCTTTTGGTATTTCTTTTTTTTTACATCTTGATATGATAATTTGTTTGCATAATATCTTTTTTTGTTCATCCCTCTTAACTCGCCAAATATCCAACTGACCACTAACAGAAGCTACGTCAATTTTAATGTACTCAAGGGAGGATGCCAATTGAGCTCTCATTGGATTGGTTTGTCCACAAGATTTCAACCTACCAATAAGTGCTTCTAATTCATTTTTGCCTCTTTTTATTTCATTTATTATGTTCTCTTGTGTTCCATGAGGAGGTCTTCCAATCAATGTAGGTTGCCAAATTTCTTGTTCTTGTTGTGGAGGGTTTTTATTCTCATCTAGTTAAGGGTTTTGGTTTGGATCTTGTTGAGGATTTTGGTTATGATCTTGTTGGAGATTTTTCAGTTCATTATTCACATTTCTTGATAAGAAACCAATTGCAATCTAAATAAATACACAAATTTAAAGCAAAATTGAAAAAAAAAACTACAAAACAATACAAAAACATATAAAACAATGCAAAAAGAAGGCTAGACAACATATGGCATGATCATGATCTCGACCTTCGACGACAAGGAGGCATATTGAGGAGGCAGGTGGCAAAAATCTTCAATTTTCTGAATTCATGTACGCATTTTGAGGAGAGGAAGTTGCAAAATAAGAAAAAAATGAATGGGTTGTAGGTTTGTAGCCCATTTATAAAAAATTTGGGTTTTAAAAAGTGTGTGCACATTATAGCGCGTACACACTTTGTAAAGTTAGAAAAAAGGGTGTCATCTTTTTGGCACCACAACTTGGTGCACTTAACTAGAAGCAAAATTGCACATCCCAATCTATAGCAGAAGCAGAATATGATGCAGCAGCAATGAATTGTTCTAACATTGTTTGGTTTAAACAATTGCTGGAAGGAATGAAGGTTGAGATCAAAGAACCAATTGTCATGTATTGCGATAACACCAGCGTAATTAACATATCAAAGAACCCAGTGATGCATTCCAAAACTAAGCACATTGCTATAAAATTTCATTTTGTAAGAGAAGTGGTGCAGGACAAAGAAATCAGATTGGAATATGTTCATACAAAAGAATAGATTGGAGACATATTCACCAAGCCATTACCTAAGGATGCATTCCTGTATCTAAGAGGTAAGTTAGGGGTCATTCCCCTATCTGAAGCTCACTAAATGAATTTTTACTGATGCATCAATAGGAACCATGTTGAAGATCAATCAGTTGATGTAGTATAATCAAGAGAATATTGCATATGAATCACTACTCAAGGTACACTGATACTAATTTGGTACGTGTTGTCTTTGGAATGAGTTGTCAAAGAGGGAGAAGATTACTATCATATCTTTCTGAAATTTGTTTATATCTTTCTGAGGGAGAAGTATATTGTCATAGAAGTTATGTAATTCCTTCACAGAGGGAGATTACTGCATGAAAGAAGAAGAAGCTTTTGGTGAAAAATCTAAGAGGGAGAAACTTTCTATCAGAAAAAATCTTGTTCTCAAATTTCATTGTGCTATGATATGTTGTGTTGCTAGCAATGCCAAAGAGGGAGATTTTTGGATACAATTGATTAATTGTGTGTTGTCTTTGATGTCATGCAAATGTCATATCAGTTGTTAGTTAGTGCTTACTGAGCTCACTTGGTTAGAAAGATAGTTTTCCTTATCTACAGAGCATTCCTAAAGGTTACTCTGTGAAGGCAGTGTCTACTGAGCTCACTCAGACATCAAAGGAAATTATGGCAGAAAACAGTGTTAACCGAGTTCGCATGGTTAACGAAAGAAATTTGGTTAGAGTTAGTGCTAACCAAGTTCACTCGGTTACCAAAGGATTTTTGCAATTTTGCAGTGTTAACCAAACTTTAGTTGGTTAACACAAGAAATCATCTCAGAACCAGTGTTTACCAAGCAAGGTCGGCTAATGAAGGATTTTGTTATTTTGGCATAAGAAGCTTAATTATTTAAAGTATTGTTTCTAGCCGACTATGGTGATGATTATTGGTTATTATAATTTGAATTTGGGCTGACTTGACAATCTCGATGGTATAAATAAAAGGTCAAGTTGAGATTTCCAGTGTGTGTGCAAGTGTGTTGATTGAACTAAGAAGGAAAGATTGAGAGCAAACTTGAAGGATAAGTAGGTATCCTTGTGGAGTAGAAAAGTGTTATTTGATCAGGAAGGATCAAGTATGAAGCAAAATAGAGATCTATAATCAGCAATTTAGTTGCATCACAATCAAGTTACTTCATTGTTACTCACTAACCTTTGTAGCATTGATCTAAAATCTCTTAACTGAGTTGGTTTAATAGCCAGTTGTAAATTCTCTAACAAGGTGACAGTTCCATTAAATTTTTGTAAGACCTCTTGCAAGGCCACTCCTAACAGGGTTATTAAATCCTCTAACAAGGTCTGATGGAGACACAACCCAAGCACAGAATGGACACAACAGGAAAGGGAAAACTTTACTAATTATGAAAATATGCTAGTACACTTAGTGCAGAGAAAATAGACTCCAAAACATGCCCTATGGGCTTACAATAGCATAAATCTGGAGATGATTTCTTCTCCCAGTACCTTCTCTCAAACTCCACTTCGAACTGCCTTTTACAATACCAAAAATTTCCTTAAATAGACCCCAATGGGTTAAGGATTAGGAATACATTCTAGAAAGTGCTAGTTGGCATCCACCGCCAAAATGGAAGGCTCTAGAAGTCACTTTAGAAGTCGGTACAAAATTAGAAGTATCCAGAAACAGTAGCCAAACTTTCAGGAGGCATAACTTTTGAACCGTAGCTCCGATCGACGAACTGTTTACATTTTTGAAAAGCTCTCAGAGTGCTTTATAGCCCTATGGAAAATCTTTGCTTGTCCCCCATTTTTCAGCCCTATACAATGTAATTTAATGTCTCAAACCTGAGTTTGAAGCATTCTTAGGAGATCCCCAAAACTCGAAAAACTGTGATAACTTTCAAATCGGGCAACCTTTTGACCTAATTCTTTTTTTGGAATGTTCTAAATTACAATTTTAATCCTCCCTCCAATTTACACTTTCTAATTCACCATAATTATGGCTCAATTACATAGTCCTATTTTTTTGGCATTTACACATATCCCAAGGTGCTTAAATACTATAACCCAAAACACTGATAATGGGATTGTGAGAGTTGGAACCTTTATTTGACCCAAATGGGTATCCAGAAATAAAAACACATGAAACATAAACTATGTCTAGGTACATTTTTTTGGGTGACACAGGATTTCCCTTATACCTCTTGATGCTCCTGCATCAAGGTCACACCTAACAGTGTGTTTTGTAACCTTTAACCGGATTGGCTCCTAACAAGGCTCACTTCATAAGAGTGTAAAATAGTAACTACTTAAATTGGTGGTTTTTCCCATATTGTCTTTCCACATTAAATCTTGGTGTCTCATGTGTTCATGATATTTCTCTTATGCTTGCAAACTAATTACTATTAATGTTTTAAGATCTGCTAAAAGTAATTCACACTCTGCATTTACCGAGTTACAACATTTTCCATGTGTTTATCAAGTATCAACAGCAATCAGTTTTCTCATTTTAAATTTCATTGTTGACATCTAAGGGATTTGGGATTTATTTTAGTGGTAACTGATTCACCCCCCCTCTCAGTTACTCCTATATTTCCAACAGTCTTTAGAACCAGAGATACAGTAGTGGGCCAACTTTGTGAATTATGATGAATTTGGTATTGTAGCTGACTCTAGAAGGTAATTAAGTGGATTGATATATATGTAATACATTGTATCATATCCAAATGTAGTAAGTAACAAGTATGTGAACAAGTAAGAAGCATATGAGTGCAAATTGAAGAAGGCTACAAGTAGTATAAGGAAAAGCAGAGACTTATCTATCATAGTCAGGTGATTGTTGTAATTCAAGGAATCTCATTCAACAAATCAAAGTTGTAGATCAAAGATCAATCACTAGTTCATCCTAACAGGTGCATCTGTCAAATCCTCTAACAAGGTGGACTTAATAGTCTTATTTCAAATCTCCTAATAGAGTGCATACTTCATTGTATGTTTGTAAATAATTTAATAAGGTGGACCTAATAGTCCTTATTATTCCTAACAGGACAGATCACCAGAAGTGGTCAATTGTAAGCCTTAATAAGCAACTTCACACTGTAGTCATAAATCTTGTGGGTATCATCCCCACCCCAATTTTACTTTCTATTTGGAAGGTTTTTGGGTTACCAATATCATGTCAAATTATTTTGAATGTTTGATTGCTTTCATTCTTTCATGCATGCAACTAGATCAGATTACATGGTGAATGTTTAATTGGTGAATTAAATTTAAAGATTTATTGGTTCCTAATTCACACCCCCCCTAGTCACCTAGTCTATATTACATTTCTAAGAATTGATCTCTGATAGATTCATTTAGAACCATCTAACTTCACTATTTGGCTAATTGATATTGGAGCATGAGCCTTAAGCTTAAACATCTTTGATTAAGAGTCAAAAACCAAGGATTATACATTCCATGAAAGTCACCAAAGATACAATCTTGATCTTATCCCTATTAAACTTATTTAAAAGTATTTAACTTCACCAATAACCGAATATCCATTAAAATTATATTAATGTCTTTAAGAACAATTTAAATAAAAAAGCGTAAATAACTTACATGTATAAAAATATTATTAATTTACCCTTTTTAATTAAATATTTAAAGTTCACCATCCCACTTTCAATAAAATAACTATAGGAGTCCAAAGCTTCTAATGCCTCTCTATATACATATAATTTCCAATTTAAAAATCATTAACTTCTACTGACCTCAGAGACTTTTATTTATATTACTTTCAATTCTAGAAAGATAACTTTGATATTTATGGAAAATGATTTCACCAAGAATCCTCGAAACACAAATTTTCTAAAAAAAGACGAGAAATTATTTTGGAAGAGTCTCAGACTCTGCACTCGTGAGTAAATGTTATTGATGATGTGGTATAACACAATAAATATGTATTACAAGATAAAATAATTAATATTAAGATGTGGTCAAGAACAATCAATTATTAAAAAATAAAGGTCAATAGAAAATACTTACACTAAGAACAATAAAAAAAGATGGGTTTTGTACTTTGAATTTTATTCTATTTTATATATTTGCTATATTGGTTTTTCTTTTTTTTTGTTGAAGGGTTCTTCATCGGTCTATAGACTAGTTTAGACATTTGATATGGGAGCACAAGTCTTAAGCTAAAACATTTCCAAGTGATAACCAAGGACTAAGGATTTTCCCTTCCACAAGTCACTCCAAGCACAATATTAACCTCATCCCTTACAGTGTTGGAACCTTAACTTATACGGACTTGATCACTAGAAGACTCATTTAGAGCCATTTAGGTATTTGATATGCAAACACAAACCTTAAGATAAAACATCCTACATTTAGGTATATGATATGAAAGTAGAAGCCTTAAGCTAAATCGTCTTCGACTAAGAATCGATGACTTGAAAAGTGTTGATTTTGCCTAAATTACTTTAAACACAACTTCAACCTCATCCTTTATGATACCAAGGTCTTACACTTAGTCCAACTTAATTACTAACTAGCAGTTGCTCATTTTTATATGTGCAACAAGAATCCAATAGAGGTGATATGTTTAGTGTAATGCATTAAATTACATTGTGAAATGATAACAATTGTGAACACTAGTAGTTGTAAAATTTAATTTAGTAAAATAGAAATGAAGACTAAGATAGATTGCGTAATATAAAAATTTGTAATCGATAGTTGATTTGTAGAAATTGTTGATTTATTAACATTTTTAAATGGGAAAAACAATGCAATAAAAGGAAATAGGAATGATTGAAACCATGCATCTATATTTTTAATGTGTAGATAGATAGATAGATAGATAGATGAAGTTTTAACGTCCATGAGGCTAAGCATAGCTATGGGACAACCTTCCCACTAAACCAACTTAAGTAATTCAGTTTTTTTTTTTTTTGTGGAAGTTGATGATGAGCCCAACCAATTGTTCAATGCTCTCCTTGTTGAATAAGTCATGCCAAGAGCTATTAGATATAATATCCACAAATTCAACCGTACTGTCTGTATATGCATCGCATTCTAAAATAAAGTGTTCTTCAATTTCCATCTTCCCAGAATTGCAAAACATGCAAACCCTCTCTTCCCAAACCTCTTTTGGCCTCTTCCATCATGTGATCTCACATCAGAGCTAATGAAAGTTGGTTCTAAGCTGAACAATAAGAGTTTTAGCTCTCCAAGAAATGTTAGCCTCTATGTATGCTTTTTGGAGCTCGCTATGTATAATATTCAAGTTTAGATAATAGGATAGTAAAATATATATATTTATTTTGTAGGACAATAATGCATTGTGCATAGAGCATCATCAAAATCATTTTAATCTATGGTAAATTAAGTGCAATGATTTTTTGTGCATTAAAATTTGCTGAATGAATTTCATTTACATACAAATAAAATGGTAAAATCATTAATATGTATAGTTTTCTTAGTATTAGGCAACATGAATTTATGCTTGTATTCTATTCATAGTTAATGAGTAATTAAAGTTACATAGAAAATAGTGAAATACCTGTCATTCGATTTTGCACACTAGTTTCTCTAAAAAACCTTGAAATCTTAAGATAGTGAAGTTGGGAGTACTTACCCATGTAGATGTGCATGCATGGTTGAGAAATGTTTAGCCATAGTGAGATAAGGAATCATTCTATATTATTTTTCGTAATTTGTTTATAAACTTAGTAAGTAATATTGAAGAGGAATTTGTGGTTATATTGATTTTTTATATGTAGAAGCATATTTGAATTTAATGAGAAAATGGATGGAAAATTGTGTGGTTACCTCTGTGTCTTTAAAATATTGGGTTGTGTGGGCAATTGTATAAGTATTATTTTCCATCTTATAGTACCTTTTAAAATGAAAAGGTTTCCAAAAAATATTACAATAGATGTTTAAAGTTTTCATAGCTGATGCTAATGCACAAATTGATATAAAAACTCTCCATATCTGAAGGTGTTGGCCCCTTGTTCCCGCCCTATTTGTGATAGAAGCTGATGCACTATTTTACCTTGTAAGAGACAATTTCCTATCTCCATAGGTGAGGAGGGTTGTCTTGCATATTGGAGAGAGTCTATCAAATGTCCAACTCACTGATGACACAATTATTCTAGTAGACTTCGGGAAGGATAACTTGGAAATTCTATGAACAAACTAAATCTATTTATAACTTGCTAGAACTTGGAGAGTCCATTCTAAATAAAAGGAAACCAATTTCCATCATAGTGATGATATAGTGAGCATACTAAATAAAGAGTAAATTAACTTCATGGTACCAACATAACGATGACCTCTCAAGAAATATAAACTTGAAATACCAATAGTTAGTATATTATGCATTATTTTACAGAGCATATCAGTATGACTTTCATAATTTCTATTCTGCTCTTTGTATAGAATGATTGGATGGGTTTCTTAGAATAAAAGGCACATGAAAAGTCCTCTTACTTTTTGTGAAAAAATTGCTTTATTCAACATTAAAAAAATAAACCCTTCTTACCATGTAATCTTTTTTATAAATCTTATTCAATAGCATCAGCTAGTTTATTAAAAGAAACAACCAAACATATAAGCCAATTTAAGAACTTGCCAAGCTAAAAAGTTGGACATGCCAAAGGAAAAATCAGGAAGGAGGCAAAAGTAAAAGAAAAAAATATAATAGTAGGAATAGAAATATTTGGGAGAGAATTTATCAGTGAAATTTTTTAAAACCGGCAGGCAAGGCTGACAATTTGCTAGTGAGAATTTACAAAAACCGGGAGCAAAAGCTCCCACATATAAGCCTATCGACTTAATAAAATTGTTTAGAACAATTTAACTTCACCTCATTGACTCTACCATTTTGCTCGGACACAATGTAGATAACAAGCCCTAAACAACTTACTTAAACATATATTGTTTATAATAAATGAAAAGAGCCCCGGTAAATGAAAACGACATCATCGACTAAGAAACACTGGAAGACTTTGCACTAGCCAATTCAAGCCTTGTTGATGACCTCCAGATATTAAAAAAATATCCGATCTTCTCGGAAGAAAATTCAGAGCAGCCTACTAGAGAAAAATAGCTGAAGACAAATCTCATTGAGCCCGCGTGCTTGACAATCCACTTTGAAGTTTCCCACCCAGTTTCTACGGAACTACAATTGAACACGCTAAGAATACCTGTTCCTCTCTATATAGACAATCTTGACTGGATAGAAGTTTGAATCAAATCCCACGTCCAAGTCTATAAAATCGATAAGAAAATGGATGGAGTTTTCTATTACCAATATCCTCAACCTCTCCCATTTCTTGTTTCTCTTGAAGCAGGCATAGATGGCTATGGAGAAGAACAGTGGGAAGAGAAGTCTTTTGACAGCATTAGCAATTTGTTTATGCTTCACCATTGTGAATGTGAATGGAGGGCAAATGAAGCTGAAGGAGAAGGTGACTCATTTGGAGTTTTACATGCATGACATTGTGATAGGAAAGAATGTTACGGCAGTTCAAGTGGCGCCAGAGAAGCCTGTGAATTTTTCTTCTGGGGTACCTTCATTTGGTTCAGTGTTTGTGATGGATGACCCACTTACTCAAACTCCAGAAAGGGAGTCTGAGGTTGTGGGGAGAGCACAGGGAATGTATACATTGGCTTCACAGGGAGAAATGAGTTTGTTCATGGCTCTCACGTATTCCATGGAGAGAGGAGAGTACAAAGGCAGCTCTCTCAGTGTTGTGGGGAAGAATATGATAATGAATGGGAAGAGGGAGTTTCCAATTGTGGGAGGAAGTGGGCACTTTAGGATGGCAAGGGGCTATGCATTTGCCCACACCTATTCTATTGATGGCCCCAATGCAGTTATTGGGTATAATGTCACAATTTTCCATTATGGGCATTAGGCCTATTGGGACATGTTTTTTCAAGTTTTATTGTATTGGGGTATTCGATATAATGTCACAATTTTCCATTATGGGCATTAGGCCTATTGGAACATGTTTTTAAAAGTTTTATTGTATTGGGGTATTAGATTTTTAATCTATTGAGTTTATCAAATTTTGTGTTCAAGTTTTTGAGTTGTGTGCATGGTGAATTTTAATTAGGATGAGGTTTTACTTTTAAGAACTGATTTTCTTTCTGATATGTTTTATATTATTGTGAAGTTCAACATCATTTATTGCATTATTGGAATAAGAAAGTTCAACAAACAATTCTAAGGATATTGTAATTGTGAAAATTGTATATCTAATACATATATGTTTGTTAAGATCATTTGTGTAATTTATGTTGAGGTGAGCCATGTGTGTCTTGAGAATGCTGTAAGTTGTCTTTTAAGTAGTATATTGTTTCTATTGGTTTGGATTCATAGATATCAATTTTAGTTAAATTCTAAATATCAATTTTAGAATTTCTTGTTCAATGTCATTTTTATCTGAGATTTAATGACTTTATTGTAATAAGAAAGCTTAACAAATAACTAAGACCATTTATATATAGCTTCCTCTAATATAACAACTACATAGTGAGAATGTTTCTATTGTTCAATCTTCAACTATTGGCATCTCTATCCCAATTTGAATCCAAAAATCAATGAATACAAACTGCATGTTTGTCTCATATACGATAACCATGGTAACATAAATATGATATTTGATTTATCCTCGTAAACTCACCCAAAATTAGCCATAATTAACTAAGGGTTCCTATTTTGTTGGAAATGTATAGTTGTGGGTAAACTATTACATTCATTACATTCTCAAAACCAATAGTTTAAGATACTTCACTCGTATTCTCCATCGCAACTAGTAAAAATGAGATACTATTGAATAGATATTTTCCTTCTCATAATGGGAACATGTTATGACTTACAATTAACATGTTGAACCTCTCCAACACTATATTAACATACTCTAACCCAACCAAAATAATAATAATTATATATCTTCTAATATGCATCTCCAAGATTTATCTAACCAATCCTAAATCATTTATGTTATACTATACTAAATACAATGACTTTCACTCATAAACCAAATAGTTTTTGTTACCAAAAAATAGCGTACCATCAACATATAATGCGATAGTGAGAATATAATCATCATCCTTATCATAGTATATACAACAATCTAATTTGAATCTCAAAATTCTTAAATTTAGCACACAAAAATAAATGTTAGTACTATGTCCTAGATAAAAGTTAAAAAATTGTGTAAAACTTTTGACCAACTAATTGAAATACTATTGAGTTTAAGAATTTCTACCTAAAAATTAGTTTCAATAGAATGTGTATGGTCGAAGTTAGATGTAGGCAAATGTGTTTGGTCCAAGTTAGATAAAGTGTCTATTAAATGCATATTTTTTACCACTTTGGGGCTAATTTACATAGATATAAAATTATGTAAACTAGTAATGTTCCAATAAATCTCATATTAAAAAACATATAAAATACCCAAGGGTTTTCCTTAGCGCTAAATGTGATAAAGAGTGTCTCAATTTTAGGGGTTTCGCATTTAGTAGGAGTGACTTTGGTTTGGATCATGCTCCATTAGGAGCTCTATGGAGTTCCCTTCCTACTGCTAATGCTTACCAAATCTATGTAACCTTCGACTAACTATTTAACTTAGTGTCAAATGAATCTTGAATTTAAAATATATTGATTTGATAAGTAGGGGATATTTTCTACAAGCCAAATTTAGTCAAACTCATTGACCCATGTTTCATGACTAGTAGTTCACAAGATCTTTTCTCTCATGAGAATGAATAGAACACTTAACACTCATTGCATCTAGGTGATGCTCAAAGGTGATGCATCAGGATTCCCCAAGTGGTCACCATCCTAGTACTACTTCATCTCGAGTACACTTAACTACAGAGTCTGCTCAACATAATTCAAATTTAATCTGTATTTCTATAAATAATTTATATTTTATGCTTGCATAAATTTGAAAGCTTATTCTAAAGCACACGTGCAATATTGAACCTAAATTCCACAGACAAGCTCCAATAAATTTGTTGTCCAAACTTAACTTTCTCATCATTCTTAAATACTACAAAAGTATTTAACATTCTATTATTTTTAAAATTTGAATTATGTTTAATATTTTTCTTTTCTTTTCATTAAAACAAGGTCATCAACACAAACATATAAGTTTGATTGTATTGTAAAGAAATATGGGATCTTCATTAAAGAGGCAATATTATACTATGGGTGTTCATATTAAGGGACTAAAACGGGCAAAAAAATGGGGCACTATATTTAATAGAGGGAGGGGTTTATATAAGAAACCGGGTGTGGGGAGTATTGAGTAGGTATTGGAGGGGGATAACAAAAGAGGAGTTTTGAGCGATTTATTTTTAAATAAGGAGATTCTTTAGTATGTCATGAATGCACGTACTGTGATTCAAGTTCATTAAATGAAGCCCCCATGAAAAACATATTATGTATATATATTATTTTTTAAATATGATACAATAGAGAAAAACAAATCTATGGCAATATGATATAATGTTGTTCAAAATAGGTCCAAGGGTTTCCGGGTTTATATAAGAAATCCGGTGTGGGGAGTATTGAGTACGTATTGGAGGGGGATAACAAAAGGGGAGTTTTGAGCGATTTATTTTTAAATAAGGAGATTCTTTAGTATGTCATGAATGCACGTACTGTGATTCAAGTTCATTAAATGAAGCCCTCATGAAAAACATATTATGTATATATATTATTTTTTAAATATGATACAATAGAGAAAAACAAATATATGGCAATATGATATAATGTTGTTCAAAATAGGTCCAAGGGTTTCGGCCTTTTACGGATCAAAAAAATGTTGTGAAAATAGATTAACAATAGTAGGCCTTCCATGATGATTTCTTATTAAAATATAAGATTTTTTCAAATGCTTTAAGTGAATATTCAAGTATAAGAAGAATAGTCCATTAATAGTAAATAATAACATTAGCTTGAATTTAGTAGGTTGACCTTTATCCAACCCAACCATCTACATTAGCAATTTGATGTGAGTCGAGTTTCACAATCTCTATTCTTAATTATCTAATTTGTAAGAAATTGCCTTCAATTGGAAAAAGAAACTGTGAGCTTCGTAATAGAATAGACAATTTTTATTTGTATGCATTGAATCATGTTGATTTTTTATTTTTTTTTGTATACATTGAATCATGTTGATTTTGACCAATGTTTTGGTCGGGTGTTATAGTTTGAAGTCATCTCAGACAATTGTGAAAATCTACAATTTAAAACTTGAAAAAAAATACCACTCCATTATTTGCACTCACTCTGACACGGCAATATTGAAGAATACCCATTTGTCCTATTTCTATAATGAGTTGAATACAGGTAAAGCCAATTAACATTATATCAAAAGCTATTGCATAATAGTTATAGAGATGGTTGACAAAGCTATTTCAATGCTTTCTTTCCACGAAATTGTTTTGACAAATCTTTATGTCACTTTTTGTGATTGTGCAATCTTTTTGGCTTTAATGTTGTACGAGAAGAAATTTTCAATCCAGACCATAAAATTTGAAAGGATAGATTTTACAGTTCTTTATTACCAACAAGACTATTCAATAGTTTTTATTTTATCTGCCCTGATAAATATTTCTTCAATGTTGGATTCACTTAACTTTTTGTACCACCGACAGGGTAATACCAAAGTTTGGTGAACTTTGACATGGATTCATACTTCCCTGTACACTTTTGAAAAGGATGCTCAATCAGATTTCCAACAAGTATATGTACTTTACAATACAGATTGTCAAAGACATAAATTTGAATTTTCTTCACTGAAGCCTTTGTTAGGATGTCGGCTATATGTTCATCCATAGGAATGTATGGGAGCTTCATTATCCCTTTCTCGACAAAAATTTTAATGAAGTGGTACTTTATCTTAATGTGCTCAACTTATCATGAAAGACTAGATTCAAAGAGATTGATGCAACTCTTATTATCACTATAAATGATTGTAGGATCTAACTTATAATCAAAGAGCCTAGCTAAAAGTTTTTGAAGCCAAATACCCTCACATGTAGCTATGTCAATTTTCATATACTTAGCATCTTTCACAACACTATGCAACTGACTCCAATTTCCTATTGCACCAAGAGACATCTCTTGAGCATAAACTGAACCTAAACCCTAAAGTTCTCTTCTTGTCAATTGTATTGCCTTCCCAATCTACATCAGTAAACCCCTCAAGATTCACTCCATCCTACTAAACATACTTCAACCCATAGTCAAATGTACCTCAAAGATATCTCAGAACATGTTTTGCAACTATGCAATCTACACGTTTGGGTTCTACCATATAAACTAATTGAGAGAGTTCACTCCAAAATAAACATATGACCTAGTGTTATCAAGATATATAAGAGATTTTTGATGTTTCTCACCTACTTCGATGGAACTGCAATTGAACACGCAATAAATACCCATTTCTCTCTATACTATCTTGACCATATTTGAAGTTTGAATCAAAGCCCATGTTCCATTCTATACCATAAATAAGAAAATGAGTATGGTTTTCTATTACCAAATCCTCAATCTCTCTTATTTCATGTTTCTCTAGAAGAATGGTGGGGGGAGTCTTTTGACAGCATTAGCAATTTGCTCTTGCTTCACCATTGTGAATGTGAATGGAGGGCATACGAAGCTAAAGGAGAAAGTGACCCATTTGGAGTTATACATGCATAGCATTGTGATAGGAAATAATGAGACAGCATTTCAAGTGGTGTCATAATCATAATATAATAAAATAATGTGACAAAAAAATTTATTTCATGTGTGTGCATGTTATGATATTGCTATCATGATCCAATTGTGTAGTTTTCAAGTCAAATTCATTGACTCATGTTCCATGATTTTCAAATATCCATCTCTAATGAGAATGAATTGTACACTTGGCACTCTTTGCATATAGGTGATGTTCATTAAGGTGAAGTATTAGGCCTTTTAGGGAAGTTACCCATACAGATTAGTTTTCATTTTTTTTAAATGAGTTTTTTTATTTTTGTGGATGTTTGTCACCATATTTAATAGAAATTTCATGAAAATAATTGTAAGAAAGTTTCAATTGTGAAATTTAGATTAACAACATGAGTGTTTTCTAACGTCATTTAAGTTTAAAAAACAACTATAGTAATTGTGAAAATTGCATAATAAATTTATGTGTTTGCTAAGATCATTTATTTCTTTTGAGTTGAAGAGAGTCATGTGTGATATGAGAATCGTGTGAGTCATGTCTTAACTAGTCTAATGCTATATTGGTTTTGATTCCTATGAATCAATTTTCTTTTTTCTAATTGTGATTGTTCAATATCGTGTTTAATTGAATTGTCCTGAAATAATTGTAATAAAAAAGTTTAGCAAATGACTGTAAGAATTTTATAAATGTGAAATTATCATATTAAAGGTGTCCATTCTTGCTAAGATCAACTTATGTCCTCATGTTGAGGAGAACCATATGCATTATGAGAATCATGTAAGTCATGATTTAAGCAGTATAATATTTCTACTGGTTTTGATTCATTGGAATTGATTTTTTTCTCTAAATATGAGTATTAATTTCAATAAGAAAGTTCAACAAATAATTATAAGAATTTTGTGATTGGGAAAATTGCATATTAAAGGCATGTGTATTTTCTAAGATCATTTATCTCTTTGTTAAGGAATGCCATGTGTGTTATGAGAATCATGTGCATTTTTTTTGTTTAGGGTTCATGTTAATTTTATTATTACTTAATTAATGACAAGTAAATAAGTGGCAAGGTTTATATTATAAATTGCCACATGATGTGCACATTAATGAATTCCATTCACACTAACTCTCAAGGATCAATCCTTGCCTTCCGTATGTTGGTTGCATGGCTTGCAAAGATGGCCTCTATATTATAAAGATTTAAAAACAAATATAGAGTCAATAAAACCTTTCCTCCTAGTCATTATAAGTTTTTAAATATGTTTTTTTAGATTAAGTTTTTTTTGCATGGGTAAGAGGTTGAGGCAAGTAAGAGGTTGAAGAAAAGGTTAATTATTATTATTTATTGTGATTAATTATTATTATTTGTTAAACTTGAGTAGATTCAAACTCCACACCTTTCAAATAAGAGGCTTACAATCTACCATTGCGTTGTAGGCTGTTGCCTACCTATCAGTTTAAATTGTTGAAATTAATATTTTTTTGTAAATGTGAGTGCTCTAGTTTTTACAAAAATTCAATAGCATTTTTAATCTCATTAAAATATTTAAAATGTTTGTAAATCATTGTGACAGAAATTTCACCAAATAATAGCAAGAGTATAGTAATTGTGAAAATTGCATACTAGGAATACATGTTTGCTAAGATCATCTATGTCATTTATGTTTTAGGAGGCATGTGTACTCTAAGAACCATGTAGGTTTCTCTTTCATTTTTTATCTCACCTTAACTTCATAGCCACTTATATCATAACAACTAATTATTATTTTTTGCTAAATAAGAGGATAGAGCTAAAAAAATTGTATTAAAGTACGATAAAAATTAACATAGTTTAAAGTCACCATAATAAGTATATAAGTCTTGGTGAATCTCCTGAAGCCACTTCTTCACAAATTTATCAGCAAACCACAAAATGGGTTTGTCCCGAGTCACCAAATTCTAGATGCTACTATTACTACCCATGAGGTGCTTCACTCGATGGATAAGAGTGGTAATCTAGGTATGGCTCTAAAGCTAGATATTTCAAAAGCCTATGATAGGGTCAGTTGGTGTTTTCTCTATGAAGTCATGGAGAAGATAGGCTTCAACCAAAAAGTTATTAAAATCATTAGAACAATGATTGAGACTATGAACTACTCATTTTTGGTGAATGGTTCTCCCTAGGGAAATTTTAATGTGGAAAGGGGACTTAGACAAGGGGGTATGGTTTCACCATACTTGTTCATCATGGTTGTTTAAATGTTGGGAAGATCTTTCCTATGAATGGCGAAGAGGGGAGATATCAAAGGTATTAAATCAGCCACCTCCCTCCCAGTGGAGTTTATTCAACAATTTGTGGATGATACCTTCCTAAGTGGGGATTATTTGGTGTCTGAAGCTAGAGCCTGGAAACATATTTTGGAGATCTACATAGTTAATACTGATGAATCAATTAATCTAGATAAATGTAAGGTGTTCTTCTTTAACATAAAGCCTAATATCTAGAGGAGGGTGCTTAATATTCGGGTGTGTAATGTGACCTTCCTCCCAGATACTTATCTGGGTCTCCCACTGATAGTTAAAGAGGTAACTAGTCAATTTTGGAATACTATACTTGAAAAAATGCAAAAGAATTTGATTTGGTGGAAGGGAAAACTCTTGAGTAGCACAGGGAAGCTCCAACTACTTGTGTCCTCCCTCTAGGGTATCCAATTTACTTTCTTTCCCTTTTTAAAATCTCTCAAGCTATGGCAGAGAAACTGGAGAGAATTCAAAGAAACTTCCTATGGTTGGGTGGAGAGGAGAAGAACTGATTGAACATGGTGAGTTGGGATACTATTTGTAAACCTAAATATAAAAATGGCTTAGGTATCAGAAAGATTGTTGATTTGAATAAATATCTCCTTACTAAGGTGGGATGGAAGTTGACAAAGGATGAAGCTAGTTGGTGTAGGATCCTCAAAGAAAAGTACCTTGGGAATATGAAATATGTTTATTGTATTTGGGGGAATGATCTTCCCTCAAGGTCTAGGGTGTGGGTAAATATCATCAAGAATAGAAGTCTAGTTAGGGAAGGTGTGAGATGGTTGTTGGGAGAGGGTAGTAAAGTCATATTCTAGGAAAATATTAGTTGGATGGAAAATCATTGGGTCATTCAAAATTTGGAATGCTTAAGGATTATCTTTAGCCTGTGATGGGAAATAAGGTGATAGATTATATTGGAGTTGGCAGGAGGTGGAGGAATTTACTTCTGCCTCTAAGGAATTATAATGTGGGGATCCTGGTGGGGGACCTTGGTGAGTTTCTTAAAGGGTACAGAATTCCAAGGGTAGCATGGGAGGATACTTTCATATGGAGGGCTACTTTGTCTGGAGGATTATAAATTGGCTTAGCTTACAAGATGATATTTGAGAAGGACTTGGCTCCTATTTTTGGCAAAAGGTCTATCTTCAACAATTAATTCTAAAAGTCAACATTTTCTGGTGGGTCATGCATGGGAAGATTCTAACGATTAACAACCTTAGAAAAAGAGGTTCCACATACCTAATAGATGTTATTTTTGAAAAGAGGAGGAAGAAATCATTCCCTACCTCTTCTTAGGATCTAGCTTTACTAAAATATTTGGGGAAGAATTCTCCAAATGCTAGAGGTGGAGTGGGTCTTTCATATGGGGATAGAATAATTTGTTGTGAATTGGCAGAGTCTGTTTTTCTATCCTCTCCTGACCCAAATGTGGAATGTGATTCCCCCCATGTTTTCAGGGGTATTTGGAAGGAAAGAAATAATATGAAGAAAAAAATGAGGAGGTTGTAATGGGATTGATTGTTAATCTGATAGTGGAGAACATGTAGAATAGCAAGTGGAATGAATTGTCATCCCCCCATGCTTGGTGAATAGAGGATTGCCAGGAATTAGAAACTTGAGGAGGGATATATGGAGGTTGACAATTCAAAATAGCTCACTAGAGAAAAGACAAAATGGTGCCTTCCAAAGGAAAATTGGGTCAAGCTAAACTTTGACAAAGCTACAAGAGTGGACAGGTTGGTAGGAGGAGGTATGGTAAGAGATAGAAAAGGTAGAATGTTGTCAGATTATGCTAGTAATTTAGGTAAGTTTTTGAATAACATTTTTGAGGCTATGGCTCTCGTTTGGGGTCTGAAACTGACTATTGGCATTGGATTAGAGAATATAGGTATTGAAGGAGACTCAAAGGTTATTAGAGACACAATGAAGGGTCTGATGAAAGCGGGTTTGGAATTTAGAAGGGTGATTGATGAAGTGTGGCATTTATTAATGACCCTAAAGTGATATGACCTACAACATATTTACCGGGTAGGGAATACACTAGTGAACACAATGGTTGCAATGGGTCTGAAGATGCATGGATTACATTGTTTGAGGGATGTTAGGGCATTACCAAATTTGGTAATACCTTTGATGAATAAAGACAACCACTCATGATTGGGTCTATGTGGAGTGAATTTATTGATTATGATGACAACTTAGTGCTGAGTCAACTTATGGGACCGGGGCATGATAGATAGATGGTGATAATTTATGGAAAGAGTACTTCCAATAATAAAAATGTGAGGTTCAAGAGGGAAAGAAAATTGATGTATGATTTGAGTATATATTTTATGATTTTTCTTATAGTGAATTCATACCAAATGTTAAGTAATGATTCAAATTTCAAATGGCATTAATTCCTTGTTAATGATGAGATAGAGTGGAATAGGGAAAGTGGCAGATGGCACATAGTAACAAAGTCAAGTAAAGACATGAGGTTTCATGGAATTAAAGGAATTTATGCATATAAGCTTTATTTTATGTAGATTCTTCTTTTGCTAAGTGTTACTATGGATTCATTTTACATTCCTGGCCTAGGACTTAGAAGATTAGGAGAAATGTTGTGAAGGATTTTGCAATGGGGGGCAACCTGCTTTAGATTGAACCTTTGATGATTAAGGAAAGTGCTTGAAAATCCCTCACTTGGTACATGTTAAAGGAGGGGGTTTGGTCTTGTTTATGGAGGCAATGAATGGTAATGATGAAATTTGTTTGCTTCTGTTTGTGAATTATTGGGATGACATAAGGGTGATAGTGAATGGTATCACTTTCTAGGTGTCTTAGGAAGTAATTTCTATGGCAATGGGCCTTGCTCTGAAAGGTAGGAAATGAAAGAAAGTGATGAGGGATATGGATGAGACTAGTCTGAGCTATTTCTTTCAGAAGGAAGAAGAACTTGTTTTCCACCATGGTGGGTTTCTTAGGGAGAATCTACCATAGCCCTAGAACAAGGTCTATTTAGTTCTAATGAAGTATCTCACTCTTGAAGGGAGGTATTGGGTGTGTTATTATTACCATTTTTCCCTCCTTAACCATTTCAGACATGGTGATAGTCTTTCCATTCCTTTCTTTTTGTTGCATGATTTAGTGGACATTGTTATGAATGTGAAGGAAAAAATGAAAAAGGGTGCTAACTAAACTATCCTTCACCAGGGTTTGATGTTTTGTCTCTACCATTTTCATTTGGCTCTATTACCACCTAGAATTGTTGAAGTTGATATCCTTGCTTATCATAACCATCATCCCCCACATGTCCCTCTGAGAATTATTGGCCCTAGGGTCCCCACCCCTCAATCCTCTCCCAGGGGGCCCCCAAGGATATTGAGAAGACCCCACTGATGACCACAAGGAAGAGGGTGAAAATGGAGAAAGAAAAGGAGAAGAAATTGATGGATTCAGAGGAGGAGGCCAAAGGAGGTAGAAGAAGGTCTAGGAGACTTGCAAAAACTAATGGCAAGAGAAGATCGAAAACCACTACCTCACAAAAGGAGGATGAGTCTGAATCTGATGATACACCCCCTCCCCCCCACCACCACAGGAAAATGATAAAAGAGAAAATGATGACTTATAGAGTGGATAAGGAAATGGAGGTGGATATTTCAAATTCCTCAATGCTAGGTTTGGGAGAGGAGGAAAAGGAGAGTAAGGAGGTGACTCACATCTATGCATCCTTCATGATGCCTATGGTGGATCTCATATAGGATCAATTCCTAGAGATGGTGTATAAGGCCCCTCCCCCATAATGAAGTCCTCCCCAATTCTAGTGAATCCTAAAAGGGAAATTAGTATTGACTTCCCAATTTTGCAGGTTAACAGATTGGAGATGGAGAAGGGCAAGTCATGCAAATATCAAGAAGAAACAATGGTGTCTCTAAAAATGAAGGTCAAGGATATGAGAGAGAAAATGATGGTCCTAGAGGAAAGTTTTTTCCTTTTGTCTAAATTCACCATCAAAATGACCCATGTGGTGGCTATAACCCTGCATTTGTTGAAGGATAACTAGGATGATCTGAACTAGGAGGACTCTAAATTATTGTTTGGGTTCCTAGCGAAAGATTAGGTGAATTTCCTCCTCAAGGGGAAAGGTGATGAAAAGGATAATTAGTTTCTTGTCCCTCTTTTGGTTTTATGAGCTTTTGGTTTTTTTGGTGGGTCTCTAACTTACTTAGTTTTAAGGTATTGTTACCTTTGTCTGAAAACTCTTCATGTTTAAAGAGTATTGGTAATTGTTATCTTAGTAGGATTTCTAGTTGTTCTTATGTTTTTCGTGCTATGTTGTGTATGTGCTAAGCTGGGGTAGGGAGTGTTTCTATTGGATTCGTAATATGTTGGTAGTTGACCAACATAACTTTTTGTAAGGGCCAGCCCCCTTGTTTTGGTTGCTTAATATTTCAAAAACAAGTATATAAGTATAATAGTTTCTACTAAAAATTTATTACCTCGTCATAATTACCTCCCATCAAAAGAATAGCTCTTCTTTTATTTCTTAACAAAGGTTCAATACCTTTCATTACACCAACTAAGTCATCATCTATGTTGACTTTGTAAAAATTTTTTATCACGTTCTCTCTTTTTTTTAATCCTCATTTATAACTCTTCTTCTCCTATTTATCAACCTATTATGTAGGTCTTCTAGTATATGTCTTTGTACACCTTCAAATATTTTTCTTCAAAATCAAATTTCTTACAACTACACTCTTTAACTATATTCTATCTATATTGATATGTATATTATAAAACTTATTCAACTGAGCAAAACTGTCATCATTATTTATTTTCATATTTAGATTCTCTACTTTTGGCTTCCAAGGCTTCTTCCCAGTGGCAGTCTTTGCTTCTCCAACTACTTTTTCTATAGGTCTATCCTATGTTTCTTCTTCATCTTCAAATTCATCAGACTAGTCTATTTCAACCATCAGCAATAGCTTCCTTCTCTTTCTAGGGCTTATTGATAATTGCTTGGTTATTTTCTTGTTGGGTGACTCAACCTCTTTTTTTACCTTAGTGAGTCTCTCTAATTTTCTCTTGGATAGAGGAGTGGATGACTTACCTTCTACTATTTGCACCTCCTCTTCATCAATCTTCTTCAGTGGATGTACAATAGTGGGTTGCACTTGTGCTACTACAACATAAGGGATAGTAGGTATCTGCCAAGTAGATCCTGCTACTGTTACTCCCTCTGAGGGTCCTACTATGGCAATAGTTGTTGCTACCAATAATTTTTTTTTCTCACTAGCCTTCATTTCTAAGGATATACCCTTTATGTCACTATTTTTTCTTAAATGTCTTCACTATAAAGTTCACTATGAACTTCTTTCATCTTTTCTTCAAAGGTGCCCCATCTAGGACAGTTTGTGTCCTTCTCTAATTTTAATATGATCGTAACATGCCTTTCAATTATCTCTTCACTTAACTCATAGCCTATAAGGTCTATAAACTTAACCCTTGACACAACTGCCTCCATATAGGTTACATCTATTTCAACCATGAAACATATGTCTTTTGTATACTTTTCCACCAAAGAGGGTGGTATCCTGAATCTCTAATTCATCATGGTTTTAAAAAATTTCATCATCTTTCTTATGTCTTCAACAATCCTCTCCTTGGACTATCTCCTATAGCAATACGTCACCAAGTTCATGGTGCATTGATTGTTTTTATTCCATTCCCTATCAAGCACACCAAGGAATTTTTCTAATAACTTGGAAGAATAGGTGTATCAGTGGTGACTCAAACCTATACACCACACTCCTTCTCTTCTTTACTTTCTCTATGTTATGCAATAGTTGATGTCTCAGAATGTCACACATATTAATATATTTCTTCTATGTTGTCATCGAGTATGCTGCATGTAAGAATCCAGCGGGTATTGAGTTTAATCTTGAACTATGATTCATTTTATAACCAATGATCTTGTTGATCACTATGACATATGTTCTCTAAATTTAAGGTCAATCCTCATACTCTTACCATCTGATTTGGTCTTTAGATTGGTTTCCACCATCTTCTTCATATTCTTCTCATCGACTAGATTTCAGTCTTTATTGTATAAACTAGTTAATCCATGAATCATGTCATTATCAATCATGATAGGCACATCTCCAACCCAAAACATTCCTTCATGAATATGACTCTAAATTATTATGCTTCATTCATGGTTGTCAAAATCCATTAAGAACATATAATTTACTATGTTCTATTCTTTCAAGTATGTGAACTCTTTTTTCAATGACAAGTCTACTTGGCACACTAGATCTAAATCCTTATGAATTTCATTATCCCCATTACTCTCAATTTTGTAGTGAATTTATGACCTGATATATTCTACATGAAGAACATTGTCTAGAACTTACAAAAATGCTCCTAAAAGATCATCTACTTGAGATATGAAAGGGTGTTTCTTAAACACATATCTCGGCCTCTCTCTAACATCACTCATAGTAAGATTTTTCATTTTAGCAGATTCAGATACTTCAAAAGCTATGTAAAATATCTGAATTTTGTGAAACTGGGGCTTTTTTACTTCCCATTATGAGCCTTCAAATTTGTCTTTACTTCACTATCAATTCACTCACAATTGCTCCTTAACTCTTCCCACAATCAAATGATACTCAAAATATTTTTCACATCCTTTAAATCTTTCAAATTAACCTTCGCATTAAATGTGAATCTACCAAAATTTGTAAAACTATAACTCTTTTAACCAGTAAAGTTGTTTGTCTTTGTTCTCCTTCATGTGATTACCAAATGACTTGCGCTCTTAACCAGATCTTCCTTATAATATTTTTCTACCTTGTTTCAACTTTGCAACTCGCAACTCAACTTCTAATTTTTGTTCCATCTTTGTGATGCTCTGACTTTGATTTCAAGTGCTTAATTCAAATAAGATGAATCACACACTATTGTTGATTTCATGCTTTCTTCAAGTGCATCAAAAATTGTTCATCTAAAACTGTATGTGAACTTTCCTTATTGTTTTCTCTCACAAATGCTTCCTTAAATTCTTCAACATGCTCTTTAAGTGCTTCCTTTTGGTAGTTATTGCTGTAGAACAAGATTTAGTATGCAAAGAACATTAACAAATAAAGTAAACATTCACAAACCAAAAACTAAATTCACATATATGCTTAGACAAAGAAAGAAAACAAGAAGTGCAAACCTCACAAGAAAAAGCACTCCATGCTTTTTTGATTCTGTAGATGTGTCCTTTTGCTGTGGATGTATGCTCAAGATGCTCAAAAGTTGCTTCAATGGAGATGGGTAATGGCAAATTGGTAGCTTTGTGAGCTCTCAATTTGGCATTACAAGGGTATGGTTGATGGCTTTGGTTCTCAAAATAGCATGGTAACTTTAGCTCAAAGATTGTTGATGAAATGGCTTGGGATGGGATTCAATTTATAGGCTAAGGGGTAGAGGGATGGAGGGCTTAGATGCAAGGATGGATGAAGGCTTAAGGAGGGCTAGGATGCACTCAAAGGAAAGCACATGGATTGTGCTTGTTTAGCACCAATGGGAAGGTGACACTTGTCAAAAGGAGGATGAGTGTGAGAGGCTAGGGTAAAGGGTTGGTTAAAGGCATGATGAGTGGGGTTGAGTATGTAAGAGGAATGTAAGAGGAATGAGTGTGGAAGAGGGAAGAGTGTGGAAGATGGGTGTAAGAGTCATGAGTGGGCTTGTAAGAGTCTTTATGTTTTGTAAGAGCACTCATGACTTAGTGGTTGGGTTTTTTGAGGGGAGACTTTGGTTTGGATTAGGAAAGTCTTAAACTTGTTTAAGGAATGTGACAACATTAGGGGGTGGATTAGGCTTGGGTTTAGGATTAGATTAGGGATGTTAGAGATGTGCAAGTGGATGGCATTAATGAGGGTGGGTGAGTTAGTGGCTAAGCTTGGTTAGTATGGGTGGATGGGGTGGATTAGGCTAAATGGAGGATTAGAGATAGGTTAGGGGTTTTTGAATTTGAGGATTTCATTTATCAAATAGATTTATTTAATAAATGGGGATTTTTGGAATTAGATAGAAGAATAGGATTTAATTGATAAATAATAGATTATTTGATTTATCAATTAGGACTATAGATGATTAATTAAATTAATCAACTAGGGGATGACAAAGGATTAATTAAATAGAAATTTAATTAATAATGCCTTTTTAGATAACTAAATAGGATTACTAAAATAGTGTAATCAAATTTAGGTGTCTACAATTGCTACCATTATCATTTCTTCTATCATTTTTGTTATTGTTCCTTCTATAGTTAGGATTCTTGTTGAAATTTATTCTATCCATTCTACAAAATATCGCTATGTTTCAAAAGTTATTACATACCAGACATATAGATGCATTCTTTCTATGATTGGTTCCACTCCGATTATCTAGTACTCTGAAATTTCTTGCAATGTGTATGTAGTTGTTACATTTGTAACATAAAATGTGGTTCCTTACTCCATTAGGTCTTTCTCAATAATTGGATCAACTTTGTGACCTCCTTCTTTCATTACTTATAGGGTTAGTATTCTTGAACATTCTACTATTTCCATTATTACTATAAAAATTAGGTTTCTTACAATCTAATGCTTTATGTCCAAAACCATTACAATTATAACAATACAAATTTGTGATAGGTTTAAAATACATACCTATGCAATCTCTCTTCATATGACTAACTTCATTGCATATAAAAAATCTACTTCAAAATTCATATCTAGCCTCCTTAGGTGGTTCAACTTTCCCTATTTGTTTTGGTTCATCATGTTTCGTAGATGAATTAACTTGCTCAACTTCTATAGATACTTCTGTAGATTTTCTAGGTTCAATCCTATTTTGGTCAATTTCTTTAGGTTTAGGGGTTTCAACTACTGGATCTAATTCCTTCCTAACTTCAATTTTCTTGGCTTATTTTTCTCCAATAAGATATTCAAGACCTTTCTTATCATAAGAAGATCTCTGATAAAATAGTTGTTCATCAATTTTCTCACTACTGGAATAAAACTTCATTAACTGTTGCTTATCCTAAGTTAACTCTCCTTTCACAATGGTATTGTACTTTTCTAATTCTACATTCTCTATTTTGATAGAATATAATTAAAATGTTACTTGAGTTAGATGGGATCTTAGGTTTGCATTCTCAAATTTTAGATCTAGTTCAATCTTACTATCATCCTTCTTCAGACTCAACTTTAGTTCAACAATTTTCAACTCACATTTCAAGATCTCATTTTCTTTCTTAAGGATTGTTACTTCATCACTATCACTAGTTTGTTCTTTTGATTCTTTTCTAGATTTGAGATGGTCTATTTTGTCTTTCAGTTTACCAATGTAATGTTTTGCTTCTTCATAACTTTCTTTTAGATCATCTCTTTCTTTTGTAAGAAGATCAATTTGCTCAAGGGCTTCTTCAAGATTCCTCTTTAACCATTCCATATCCATAGGGATCTTACTCAAGCTATTAAAACTCTTCTAAAGTAACTGAGCTCTTATACCAATTATTAGAAATAAATAATATTGAGAGGAGTGGTGAATCAATATTCTACAATTTTTTTCCCACAACTGGATACTATTAATTACTTCGCAACATGCATAAGAAAGTAAACCAATAATGTTGAATAGTAAATAAAACCATACACAAAGAGAACTCATAATACCCTATTTTTTTAACTAGGGAAACTCTGGCCAAAGGAAAACCCTAGTGGGGATAGCATCCACTAAATGATCCACTAAACAAAAGAATCGTGTTAAGGATATTGACCATGTTAGGATTATATGAATTACATATAGTGTCTCGGTCCTTGTTATAGGACTAGGCCATGTTCAAAGCCTCAAACTTGTTAGGAGTTTCTTTAACCCTATTAGGAGTTGGTAGTACAAATACAACGTGTGCAAGAAGAGATCACTTCCCTAACATGCAATTATACAATATAGTGTTTTTATACAAAATGAGATAGATACAAATCCTCTTTATTGTTGACTAATGTACTTCACATAGCTCTGATCTTACATCAAAATTTGCATCATATATCTCTCGTACAAGTTTTCATATCACATCCATAATTTGCATACACATAATATATTTCACATTTGCATTACAAAACATCCACACACTTCGCAAGTGGTGGCCCTTTACTTATAATCTTTTCTTTCACAAAACTCTTATGTAAATGGCTAAATGCATTCACACGTTATGTTTGTTAGAAATTTACAATTGGAATTGTTATTGTTTTCTCATTTAAGTCAAATCTATTATTGATACATATTTCTATCTATTCTAAATATCATATATATTTGATTGATGAAGAGGATTTGATAAATTTCTCATAACAATAGCACCTAGAGGAAAGGTTGAGTTATGAAAAGAAAGCTACAATGGACATTTGATTAGATAGACTTTGATAAAGAAAAGTGATTATTTATGTCAATAAAGTTAAGCCAAGTTGAGAAATAGAGTAAAAGGAAAAGTAATGTTGAGTGATGCTAGTGTAAACCGAACCATAGTTAGTGCCAAGAAAATCTAGTGTTGACTAAGCATTAGTATTTACTGAGCAAGGTAGTTGATGCTGAGCCAAGAAGTTTTACAGCCCTAGAGTATTATGTGATAACCAAGTGTCAAAACTTAGTGATTTCCAAGTAATACTATTAAAGATGAATTCAAGGAAATTGTGATCCCCAATCGACTCAGTTGATTTCTTGGGAGATCTAAACCATGTTGAAGATAAAATTGATAAGTTGGATCATTAAATTCAAGATGAGGATTACGTAAAAACCTAATGGACAGATTCTAGAGAAGTTTCTAGAAGAAGATCAAGAAGATGGATAGATAGAGTGAATCATGTCCAACCTAATTGTAAACCCTAAGATCTACAGTGATCATGGAAAATAGTAAATAAATAATTACCTATTTAAAGAGGTAGAAAGCTGAAAAAATAATCAAGGAGTGCAAGTATATGTGAGAGGCACATATAGACAAAGGTGGATCATAAATACACAAGTGTGTGAGTGAATGTGAAGCTAAAGGAGAAATCTTGCAGAGATGTTGCTGATAGTGATAAGTGAAATCTAGACAAGAAGACTTAAGTGTTGTTGAAGGGGGAAGATTGATTTCTTGAAGAGTTGCCAAGCGAATCAAGAATAGAGATGACACTAAAGAACTTATCAGTGAATCAACACCTAAATCGAACAAAAATCTAAACTTGCAAAGTGAGTTGTAATCACACAAATTGAAACCCTTTTTTTTTTTATAATCATTGTAAATAGTTTGTATTGAAATCCTTTTAATAGAGGTTGACCTAAATGTCATTTTGGAAGACTTAATATTCTATGTAAATCCTTTCACAAGGTGACGTTCTAAATGGAATGATCAAAGTCCTCTAACAAGGTCTCTCCTAACAAGGTGATTAAATCCTCTAACCAAGTCCCACTTAATAGTGTGTATTGTAACCTTTAATAAGGTTGGCTCCTAATAGAGCTCACTTTGAAAGAGTAAGAATTGGTGACATGTTGTTGGTAATTTTTCTCAAATTTGGTTTCCACGTAAAACTCCAAGTGTCAAATCTCTATTGATTTCTTTGTATGTTTTACATTTTATATTCAGCAAAGAATGTTATATTTGGAATAGTAAATTTTGTTTACAATAGAGATTCAGCAACAGTAGGATAAGAGGAACACTAAGAGTTTTATTGATTAATTGTTCAAATGCTACTTAAGGATATTGAGGAACTAATTCACCCCCCATCCCCCACCCTCTCAATTATTCTAAACATTTCTAACAATTGGTATCAGAGCTCATTGCTTACAAAGTTAAGTTTGAAGGTACTTAAAGCTAAAGGTCATGACTCACAAGAGAGATGTGCCCAAGCTGAATAAAGAGGACTTTCCTACATGGCAACCCTTGATGAGGTTGCACATATATAGTATTAGTGATGTTATTGTTAATTTTTTGGAAAATGAATATGTAAAGATAACAACTACTCCTATGACTATTGAACAACTAAAAAAAAAGCTAGAACAAAACTAAGAAATGTTGGGGATTTCCTTAGCCCTAAGCTATGCTAAGTTTGGTGACCTAAAAGACTGTGACAATGCAAAGAAAAAGTGGTGGAAACTAAAGACCATATATGGAGGTGATGAAAACATCTTGAGAGCCAAATCAGAAAGCCTAAGAGGTAAATTTGATGACATGAGAATGATGGAAGGTGAGAGTATAGTTCAATATTGCACAACAGTTAAAGAAGCTGCTAATGCTATTTGTGGTGTAAATGGAGAAATCAAAGATGAAACTATAATAAGCAAGGTAATGAGGACTCTACTCCCTATTTATGCCATTAGAGTCACTGCAATCCAAGAAATGAGATGCACACTAGGTAACACTTTGACCTTGGAAGGTTTAATTGGTAGACTTGCTACTTTTGAAATGTCTAACTTTGATAGCTACACACCTACTACTATTGAATATGTCTTTGAGTCACAATTGGTCCTTAGAAAAAAGAAAGCAAAATGTTTGAAGAGTGACAATGATAGTTCTGATGATGAGATTGATGAACTTGAAGCCCTTATTGCAAAATGATTTGGAAGAGGAAAAGGCAATAATAAAAGTAAACTATCTATTATATGTTTTTCATGCAACAAAGTAGGTCATATTGCTGCTAGGTTTCCTGACAGAGAGGATAAGGATGAAAAGAAGGGAAGAAAGGATGACAAAGATAAGAAAGCATGTTATATTGTTGAAGAAACTAATAATGAATCTAAAATTAATTATGATGAAGTAGTCTATGTTTCTATGAAAGAAGACTCTTATGAAGATGAGAAAACTACATTGATTTCATATGTAAACAAAAATGACAGATAGACAATTGGCAGTGGATGTTTAAATCATATGACTAGTGATAAAGAAAAATTTGAGGACTTTGGTCCATACATTTTTCCAATGATATTCCATGTGTTGTAAAAGGTAAAGGAACTATTCAATTGATTGACACGATAAAATGTGACAATGTTTACTTGGTTGAAGGACTTAACTATAACTTGTTGAGTATTTCACAATTAAACAAATCAAGTTATAGAGTTGAATTTCACAACAGGAAGGCCAAGATTATGATAATCTAGTTGGAAGTGGGGAATAGACAAGAGGTAACTTCTTCTATCTAGATTTATCAAATGAGACATGTTTGTTTGCACAACAAGAAGATGTTTGGTTATGCCTCAAGAGATTATGTCATGTAAATTTTGACAATCTAGTGGATATAAGTAAAATGAAGAAAGTAAGAGGATTGCCTAAACTAAAGAAGCCTGACAAAGCTATGCATATATAATGTGAACTAGAAAAGATGACCAAGTCTAGTTTTAAGATAAATACATATACTTCCAATGATATTTTGGAATTGGTTCATTCTGACCTATGTGGACTCATTGATGTTCAAAGTTACTATGGAGATAAGTATTCCATCCTATTTGTCGATGATTACTCTAGGATGATGAATGGGATGTTTCTTACAGTCAAATGTGATGCTTTTAAGTTATTTAAGGGGTATTTAGCCAAAGTTGAAAAAGAAATAGGGAAGAGTCTGAAGTGCTTGAGATCTAATAGAGGTGGTGAATTCATTTCCAATGAGTTTAGTACATTTTGCAATGACAAAGGAATTAAAATGTAGATGTCAACACCAAGGACCCCTCCTCAAAATGGAAGAGTTGAAAGAAGGAATAGATCAATAATTGATTGTGCAAGGACATTAATAATGGAGAAGAGTGTATCAAAGAAATATTAGAGATAAGTTATTAGTACTTATATCTATATCCTAAATAGAGTACAAGTAAAGAAATGTACTAATGTTACACCTTTTGAACTATGGTATGGATAATGCTCCTAATGTGAAATATTTCAAAATATTTGGAAGTAGATTCTATATAGTTAAAGATAATAGGAATGAAAAACTTGATGCAAAGAGTGAGGAAGGCATACTCCTAGGACATTCCACTAAGAGAAAAGCTTCTAAGTGTTTGAAATCTAACACTAACAAAGTTGTGAAAAGTGAAAATGTGAAAATTGATGAGTTTGCAGAAAAAAGTGACACTACATGCAAAGAAGAACTTGAAGATTAGAGTTTTCCAAGAACTCCTAATGAACAAGCAAACCAAGTTGAAATCTCTTAGCAGACAGGGAATGTTGCAGAGCAACAATTTTTCGAGCAATAGAGAGTGGGTGTCAAGCAATAGACTAAAGATGTCGAGTTGCAAACAAGAGATATCAACCATCAAATAGAAAATGTCAAGCATGCAGAAGCCAGACCAGAACTTGAACAAGCAAGAGCAAATGAGCTTGAAATTGATTTTCAAGATTAGCCTAAAGAATAAAAAAGAAGGAAACTACCTGTGATAGAAAAATATGTGAGAAGACATCACAAATCTAATCAAATCATTGGTGATGTTGAATAAAGTGTTATGAGAAGGAACAAACTCAAAGATGACACATGCTTACTCTATGAACTTGAGCCCAAATTAGTAAAAGATGCTTTGAAAAATAAAGATTGGATTTAGGCAATGAAAATAGGGAAATTGAACAGACTAAGAAAAACAATACTTGGACTTTGGTGCTAAGACCCAAAGACAAAAATGTCATTGGGACAAAGTGGGTTTTTAGAAATAAACTCAATGAGAATGGTGAAGTTATAAGAAATAAGGAAAGAATAGTATGCAAGGGTCATGCTCAAGAAGGAGTTGACTATGGAGAAACTTTTTCTCCTATGGCAAGACTTGAAGGAATTAGAACTCTGCGTGCATATTCAACCTTCAAAACTTTCAAGGTATATCAAATGAATGTCAAATTTGCATTTTTAAATGGCATACTGGAGGAAGAAGTATACATTGATCAACCTAAAGAATTTGTGGATTTAAACAAGAAAAATGGGGTATGTAAATTGAACAAAGCCATCTATGGATTGAAACAAGCCCTAAGAGCATGGTATGAAATATTGCATAATTATTTGGTGAAGATTGGTTTTGAAAGGAAAAATGATAATAGTAATCTATATTTGAAGAATGGTAAGAGTAATGAAGTGCTATTGTCTAAAATATTTTTTGATGACATTATATTTGGAGGAAGAGAAGTATTGTACAAATAATTTGCTGATGAAATGAAGGAATTTGAAATGAATATGTGTAGTGAGATCAAATTCTTTGTTGGATTACAAGTATGTCAAATGAAGTTTTGTATTTTCATTACATCATCCAAATATATCAAGGAGATACTAAAGACTTTTAAAATTGAAGATTCAAGACTAGTGAGTACACCTATGTCAACAGGACATGAGCTATCTAAGAATGATGAATCTACGTATGTGAACCAAACCCTATACAGATCCATGATTAGAAAATTGCAAAATGTTGTTCATAGAAAACTAAATATTGCTTTGGTAGTTGGGATAGTTGCTATATTTTTACAAAAACCTAAATAGAATCACATGATGGTTATAAAAAGGATCTTGAGATATCTGGAAGGTATAGAAGATTATGGATTGTATTACAAGAGAAGTGATAAATTTGAACTGAAGGTATTCACTACCTCAAATTGGGAAAGAAATATTGATGATAGAGAAAGCGCTAGTGGAGGTGCATTCTTTCTAGGAAAGAGATTGGTGCCATGGACAAGCAAGAAATAGAATTGTATTTCCCAATCAAAAGTTGAAGCTGAGTGTGTGGCATTTACAATGAACTATAAAAATATTATGTGGATCAAGAAATTACTAAAAGGTACGAAGAAGAGATTACAGATCCAGTGGTTATCTATTGTGATAACACAAATGCTATTAACATTTTAAAGAATCTAATAATGCACACTAAGACAAAGCACATTACTATCAAGTATCATTACTCGACGGAACTAGTATGAGATAAAGAAGTGAAGCTAGAATATGTGAACACCAAAAAAAAAGATTGCTAACATATTCACAAAACCATTACCTAAAGATGCTCATGAATATCTTAGAGGTAAATTAGGGGTGATTCCCCTAACCAAAGCTACTTAAGGAGGAAAGGTGCATTGCATCAAATGTGCTACTTGGAATGTCTTACACATTGATGCAATATAGTTCTACTTTGGGACATTCCTGAGGTAGAAAGATTAGTATAGCATAAAAAATCAATACAGCATAATAGATGACATAAATCACATGCAAAATCTACATAGGTCAAATGTATGAAGAGATTGAAGCCAAGACATCCTAGTGTTGTTGATATTTGATTGAAAAGATCATTTGAAAAGAGTATTGTTAAGGAGATTGTTGAAGAAGACTATGTGTTTCAATCATTATTTTCTCACTGATGTCAAACTTGCTATTTTCTGGTAAGACAATTATTTATATGTTTCAAGTACTATCACTTAGTTGATTGATGAGGAGGATTTGATCAACAAGATATAACAAAAGTACCTAGAGGAAAGGTTAAATTATGATTATGTAATGAAGTACAAGGATCAGTTAAGACAGTGATAACATATTGTATTGATAATCTACTTGAAGTTACAAAATGGTTGGCTACACTTAGAAAGTTCAAAAGAATAAGTTGAACAAAGTTCATCTGCCAAGCTTGACCAAGTGGATAGTAGGTGTCGAGAAAAGTTAGTTCAAGCCAAGAAAAAAGTCAGTTGGAGCTGAGGGAAAGAAAATTCTAGTGGATGTTGAGCAAGACAATGGATGCCAAGTAAAAGCCAGTTGATTCCAAGTGATGCAGTATGTGCCAAGCATCAGAAGATTGATAATGTCAAGTTGTTGCATTATGAAAAAGATAGAAGATTTGCCAAATAAAAGCTGACAAGTTTGTTTCCTTGGAACTTGTGAATCAGGAGAAAGATAAGATTGATGAGTTGTTGGCACAGAATCTTATGTAAACCATTTTGGAGGTGAATTCAAATAGATTATAAGAGAATTTTCTAAAGAGGACAAGATATGGGGTAGATACATTGTATCCTACCTAATCCATCTAAAAACCTAATTTAGATTATGGATAATGAGTGGGAAAATGTTCTAATTTCGTATATATAGGAATATCTGGTCATGAAGCAAAAGAGTTAGAGAGTTTGGTGCAAGAACTTGAGAAGGAGAAGGAGAAAGGGGTTTTGCTTCATCAAGTGACCCAAGAGAAGAGTTTGCAATGGCGTACTAAGCAAGAAGGCTTAAGAAGATGAATGCTTGAAGGGTGAACAAGCTGTCAGAGCTGCAAAGAATGGAGGCCAAGAAAAATTGAGGACTAAATAGAGATCTGTAATTTGCAAGTAAAGTTGTAAGTTGTATCAAATCAAAGCTCTACTATCACTTTCTAAAAATTGTATCAGTCTAGGGTAAATCCTTTGGAGTAAGGTTGACTTAATAGTCATTGAAAAATCCTTTAATAGGGTGGTATTCTAAGTGAATGGTCTAAAGTCCTCTAACAAGGCTCATTTTTAGTAGGGTGATTGAAATCCCTTAATCGGGTCACATTTAACAGTGTGCATTGTAACCTTTAATAGGGCATCACTTCAAAAGAGTGAAAAAGGAGTAGCATGTTACTGGTGGTTTTTCTCAAATTGGGTTTCCATGTTAAATCATTGTGTCAAATGTGCTGATGAATGTGTTGTGTTTCATGCTTTATATTTTTGCAAATTGATTTGACAGTAACATATAAGTTTTAGTTGATATACAATGAATGCATGCATGGGTATGAATGCTTTGTGGGTTCGTTGAATTGTGAGAAAAGTTTTATTTGAACATCTAGACCTTGAATAATTGATATACACCCCCCCCCCCCCCCCCCCCTCCTCTTAGTTATTCTGAAAGAATTCCAACAAGTGTCTTTGGCATTGTTGTCAAAGAGGGAGAGATAAAATGGAAAGATAAATAGTAGAGATGTAGAGATTGTTGGAATATAGAGATGATGCCATCAATGCCAAAGAGGGAGATTCTTGGAAAATTACAAGTGGAACAATTGTTGTTTTTTCATTGATGTCATATCTATTAATGATACATATTTCTAGCTAATCTAAATGTCATATCTATTTGATTGATGAAGAGGATTTGAGAAATTGTTCATAGCAATAGTACCTAGAGGAAAGCTTGAGTTATGAAAAGAAAGCTACAATGGACATTTGATTAGATAGACTTTGATAAAGCAAAGTAATTGTTTATGTTAAGAAAGTTAAGCTAAGTTGAGCAATAGAGTAAAAGGAAAAGGAATGTCTAGTGATGCTAGTGTCTACCGAGCCACGGTTAGTGCCAAGAAAATCTAGTGTTGACCGAGCATTGATATCAACCAAGCAATTTAGTTGGTGCTGAACCAAGAAGTTTTACACCACCTAAGTATTAAGTGATGACTGAGTGTTAGAACTTAATGATTATTGAGTAATATTGTTGAAGATGAATTCGAGGAAGTTGTGATCCCTAGTTGGCTCAGTTGATTTCTTGGGAGATGTAAATTGTGTTAAAGATAAGATTGATGAGTTGGATCATTAAATTCAAGGTAAGGATTAGGTAAATATCTGATAGGAGGATTCTAGAGAATTTTCTAGAAGAAGATCAAGAAGATGGATAGATACAGTGAATCATGGTGGATTTGATCATAAACCCCAAGATCTATGATGATCATGGAAAATGGTAAAGAAATAATTTCCTATTTAAAGAGGCATAGAGCCAAACAAATAATCAAGGAGTGCAAGTATATGTGAGAGGCACATACAGAAAAAAGTGGATCAAAAATGCACAATTATGTAAGTGAATGCAAAGCTAAACTAGAAATATTTTAGAGATGTTACTGATAGTGATAATTAAAATCTAAGAAATAAGGCTTAAGTGTTGTTGAAGAGGGAAGACTGATTGCTTGAAGGGTTTCCATGTGAATCAAGAACATAGATGATAGTGAAGACCTTATTAGTGAATCAGCACCTAAATCGAATAGAGATTTGAACTTGCAAAGTGAGTTGTAATCGCATATATCAAAACCCTACTTTTTTCTTTCTAATCATTGTAAACATTTTCTATTGAAATATTTTTAACAGAGGTTGACCTAAAAGTCATTTTGGAATACTTAATAGTCCATGTAAATCCTTTCACAAAGTGATATTTTAAATGGAATGATTAAATTCCTCTAACAAGGTCACTCCTAACAAGATAAATCCTCTAACCAAATCACATTTAACAATGTGTATTGTAACCTTTAACAGGGTTGGCTCCTAACAGAGCTCACTTTGAAAGAGTGAAAATTGGTGACATGTTGCTGGTGATTTTTCCCAAATTTGGTTTCCAAGTAAAAATGTTAGTATCAAAACTCTATTGATTGCTTTATATGTTTTACATTTTGTATTCAGCAAAGCATGTTATATTTAGAACAATAAATTTTGTTTACAATGGAAACCGAGTAACAGTAGAGACTGAGCAATAGTAGGATAAGAAGAATAGTGAGAGTTTTATTGTTTAATTGTTCAAACGGTACTTAAGGACCTTGAGTAACTGATTCAACCCCCTCCCCCCACTCTATTATTCTAAACATTTCTAACAATGCTAACTTAGGGTAAACATCTAGGATGTTGTCCCTACACAATTAAGTAATTATTTTGCAACTAAAATAATTCCTTAACACTTTATTCCTCTATTTCTACTATGCTATATTTTGTTGTGTATACTTCCTTTACTAGTGTTTTACTCATAACGTTGTTCGTACTATATGTGCTAATCTATGTACTTAGGTACATCATCATGAAACTATATTATATCTATCCTTAACTGCACATGTTCCAAATATGTAGCCTTTGCAATACAAATACTATCTCTGTACTACTAATGAAATTGTCTAACACTTAGACAATTTTCTATCTCTGATTGTAGAATCTTCAACTATAATTCTACCATCTCAATCTGAGTTATATGTTTCCATAAATGAAAACCCTAACTCATCCTACCTAGCCATATTTCTAACATGTTCATCACTAAATTTTGTGAACTTATATTAAAAATAAATGATAAGATGTTGGATGCACTATTAAGATTTTGATGGCCCCCTTTTTCATTCAAAGGCTTTGTTTCCTTTGCAATCCATTTGTAAGGCTTTACAATAGGTTTGTGGATTTATATCTTGTTAAAAACCTCTCCAACATGGTTTTAGATTTTCTTTTTTCCTCTATTTGGTGCAACAAACTATCTAGGGGTAAAAAGGGAGATGCTTTAATAAGATGTAGACCTCCACTTTCACCACTAATCCATTCAAAGGATATGTAAAGGGAGAGAGATGTCCCAAAATATGATTCCTCTTTATAACCCAAATTAGATCAGCAAGACCCAAAAGGGAAAGGGGATGAATTCTAAATTTAAATTGTAAAGGAGGATGCAATATAAGGAATTACACTCTTTGACTTATGTGTGATAATATGTATGAAAAATTGAACTAATTGATTGAATAATGTAAATCTAGATTCTAAGTGTACACAATCAATCCAATTAAGATACAGCTATGAGACAAAGATATAAAAGAAAATAATGTATGAAAGAATCACCATAAAATGTGTAGTAGAAGATCTATTTTAGCTCTAAAAATAGCATATTTGAGCCTATTTTTGAATATCTATTTGTGGATTCCCTAATAAAATTGCAAATAGACAAAACCCATAAAATATTTTTTTTTTGCAAAAGCAGCAGGATCTTGGTCGACCTAGTTGTAACATGACCGATTAGGCTTCCACAAGGTCACCGTGTACCAGGGGCACTATAGAAAATTTGAACAAACTTCTCAAAAAATATCTCAAGGAGTTATTTCTAGATCCAGAGTCACAATTTTTTGATTCTCCTCCTACAAACAAAAAATGAAGGGTTTTTGTTATTTGGTGGATAAGAGCTTACCTTGGCCAAGTCCTAGATTGAGGAATCCACCTTGAAATGATAAATGTAAGTGTAAATGACTAAAAAAGGATAAATATTAGGATTTACCTTTCTTTAAAACCTCAATCAATAAGGATTTTGCCTTGTAATATGTTAAAGAGCTTGAATTTGATATGTGACTGTAGGATATCTCCACAATTCACAATGGATCTACCATAATCTCATCATGGTGTCAAGGATGTAAGTGTACATCAATGTAGATGATGGTGAATGCTTCAATTTTCATCTCCTCCTTTGATGTCCAACAATGTGCTAGATCTCGAAGAGGAAATTCCCACAAAGGATCCTTCAATGCTTATTAAAATCCCCCTTGCTTGAATGCTTGAACTTCTTGAAGGAAAAAGTATGAGTGAAGCTCTTCAAGTATTTTTCAAGTATCTTGAAGTGTGTACGTGTTAAATTAAGTCTAGAAGCCCCCTTATATACTATTTTTTGGGAAGAAAAACAATACAAGTTGACTAGAGAGATGAACCTAACTAATTAAACCCCCCAAGGCTTTTCGGGCACTAGGCCCCACAATCTCTAGGATCAAGGTCAACTTAGTCAACCTTGACCTAGTCAAGGTTAACTTGGGTAAACCTTAACTATTCCAGGTCAACTTGGGTTGACCTAGTCCCAAAGAAGGAGACAAGGGAACCTCAAAAAGCTCATGTGGAGGGTAAAAGACCCTTGGATGAAGGTGAAAGGAAATAGGTAAAAAGAAGCACCGTGCACAAGTACATCCATGGTCTAGGATGTCATTATGAAACGGGTTCTAAAAGGTGTTAAAAGGCAAGTATGTCCATTTTAAGATGGTACATTTAGCCCACACTTTAGTGGGAGTATGAGTTTCCTCAAATTCATGGTAAAGTAGATCAAAATAAAAGAGTTGATTTTATCATGCTCTAGGAGACAAAGAATCATCAAGTTCCCAAGATACTTGATTCTTTTTTACATCCAAAATTATAATAAGAGAGATAAAACTACTAAAAAGTGTAGTATCTTTCCCAATAAGGTTTGTGTGCCTTGTTGTGAACTATACAAGGAAGAAGAATATGGAAGGAAAAGGTCCTTGCAAAGAAGATGACATTGAATGGTCTAGCAAGTGTGTGTGGCATGCTAGTCAACCCATCAAATATGAAATAAATGATCTAGAAATTGTGTGTGGCATGCTATTTATTCCATCAAAGGATCTAACTTCAAGGGAACTCCATGCCCCAAAAATAAAGAATCAAAAAAAGCAATATATGCATAAGGATGTATATTTCTTTAAGGGATCAAAAAAATACCAAGTATTTGAGACTTTCAATAGTCAAAAGAAGGGTCAAAAACAAGGATTGAGCCTCCCAAATTGTCCATAGTTTAGAGAGATATTCAAAGAGACCAATCCTCCACTAACTATCAATAATTCTAGGAAACTAATAATGCACACACACACACACACGGATGAAGTGACAATGCATAGATTTGGGGATAACTTAGAAATCATGGATAAAGTACTTCAAGCTATACTAAGAATATATATTTTCTACTCCATGATCAAAAGGATGAGTGGAGTGTATGCCCCATGTTAAATCAATTGTAAACACCTTAATAGGAGCAATAGGTTTAATGAAATCATACATGCATCCACTAAAGAATGTTTCAACTATGAGATGCCCCCAAGAAGAGAAACACGTCAAGGGAAATGAGCATATGACAAAAAGAGAGAACACAAAGGGATCTACCAACCTTAGGGTCAGTATGATAATAAGATAATATGTAATATTATATTAAGTTTGAAATATCGTCATTCCCCAAAGGAAGTAGAACTACAATACAATGGAGGAAAATATGCATAAGAGTCACAAAGATCATTGATAAGAAGAGATTGTTAAGAGGGAGATTGTTGAAGAAGGCTATGTGTTTCAATCATTGTTTTGTCACTAATGTCAAACCTGTCGTTTGTTGGTAAGATAACTGCTTATAAGATTCAAGTACTATCACTTAGTTGATTGATGAAGATGATTTGATCAATAAGAGGTAACAATAGCACCTAAAGGAAAGGTTGATTTATGATTATGTAATGAAGTACAAGGATCAATTAAGACAGTTTTGACATGATGTATTGATGATCTACTTAAGGTTACAAAATGGCTAGCTAAACTTAGAAAGTTTAGAAGAACAAGTTAAACAAAGTTTATCTTCCAAGCTTGACTGAGAGGATAGTAGGTGTCAAAAAAAGTCAATGCAAGCCAAGTAGAAAGTAAGTTGGAGCTGAGTGAAAGCAAATTCTAGTGGATACCAAGCGAAATAGTTGATGTTGAGTAAATTTTAGTTGATGTTGAGCATCGGTAAACTTTAGTTGATGCCAAGTGATTTTACAGTTGATGTCGAGCAACACAATATGTTTTGAGCATCAGAAGATTGATAATGTGGAGCTATTGTATTATGTTAAAGATCGAAGATCTACCAAGTATAAGAAAATAACTTTTTTTTCTTGAAACTTGTGAACCAAGAGGAAGATAAGGTTGATGAGCTGGTGGCATAGAATTTGATATAAACTATTTTTAGGCAAATTCTAATGGATTCTAGGAGAAGTTTCTAGAAAAGACAAGATATGGGGTAGATATATTGTATCCTACCTAATCCATCCAAAAACCCTAATTTGGACGATGGAAAATGAGTGGGAAAATATTTTAGTTTCTTATTTATAGGAATGTCTAGTCATGAAGCAAAAGTGGTTGGTTTCATGTGTGAGAACCTAAGGAGGAAAAGAAATTAAGGGTTTTGCTTCATCAAGTGACCCAAGAGAAGAGTTTGTAATGGCATGTTAAGCAAGAAGGCTTAAGGAGATGAATGCTTGAAGGGCGAACAAGCTATCAAAGCTACAAAGTATGAAGGCCAAGCAAAATTAAGGACTGAATAGAGATCTATAATTTGCAAGAGAAGTTGTAAGTTATATCAGATCAAAGTTCTACTATTATTGTCTAACAATTGTATCAGTCTAGGATAAATCCTTTGGATTAAGGTTGATCTAACAGCCATTTGAAAATCCTTTAACCAAGTGGCATTCCTAGTGAATGGCCTAAAGTCCTCTAACAAGGCTCACTTTTAACAAGGTGATTGAAATCCCTTAACCAGGTCACATTTAACAGTGTGCATTGTAACCTTTAACAAGGTTGGCCATTCACAGGGCATCACTTCAAAAGAGTGAAAAGGAGTAGCATGTTACTAGTGGTTTTTCCCAAATTGGGTTTCCACATAAATCATTGTGTCAAGTGTGCTGATGAATGTGTTTTGTTTCATGCTTTACATTTCTGCAAGTTAATTTGACAGTAACATACAAGTTGTAGTAATTACCTAATGGATGCATGCATGGGTATGAATGTTTTATGGGTTGACTAAGTTGTGAAAAGTTTTATTTATACATCTAGACCTTGGATAACTAATTCACCCCCCTCCCCTAGTTATTCTAAAAAAATTGCACTTTGAAGGTGGTTGTGTAGCCCACACTTTATGAAAATTGGGTCCCATGCTTAGACCAATCACCAATACCAATACATAATTATTTTATCTTGGTGATGACTTCGCCAATGGAATTTAATCTTTCCACATGGTAAATGAAACATTTTCACCTACAATTCCTGAGGCTTATCTTATTCGATGAACACATTTGCCAATATGTGGTAGATCTTTAAGTTAGTTTATATGTAAAGTACATATACTTGACCTGTATCACTATTTCGGAGACATCAATTATTTTTTATCCTTTCAATATTTGGCCCAAAATAGGTTTGGTTGTTGATAGCAGTCATTATTCTAGATATTTTCTTTAAAACTTGTTCTCCTTTAACATTTTGGCCTGAAAAAGGATTTATATTGTTGATTAAGCATCATCTAATGGTTACTAAATAGGGTTATTGTGTTTCGATGATATAGAATTATGGTTTCTAGGTATTTCACTTTTGGTCATGAATTTATTCAATAATTAAAAATTTGTCAACATTTAATAGAATTTTCATGCAATAAAAATATAACCACCAATAAAATTAAATTTTTTCCTAGTTTGAAAAAAAAATTGCCAATAGAAATTAAAATTTTACCCCTAAATTAATATTGGATTCGCCATGATTTTATACTTTTTTCCAAAGTGGGGTTTCATAAAGTTATCCTTGCACTATAAGTGATTTAAAGTTGTGTAGAAAGCATGCTAGGAAAGTCATTATCCATATCAATTAATTCTTAATCACTACTAGAATGTTCATCATCAAGAGTATTTTCCATATCAAGATTAATAGAATGTAAAATACAAACAGAATCATCATGCTTATCCATTTATATTGTCACCTTTTTTTATCTTCCTCCAAAGACTTGCTCATGGTTTGATCAAATGAAGGTAAAGTTTGAGATAAATATGTTGATTGATAAGAAAGAGAACTAGCTTTAGCTTAACTGTTCTAGCAACATTGACAAACATGTTGGTTACAAATGGTTTTGTGAGATAAACTCAAAGGATCAGGATTAAATACCATAGTTTCTAAACAAGGAATGACAACAAGATCAAGTATGGTAGTTGAAGGAATAGATGTCCATGGTAAAACAGGTTCACAAGTGGAAGCAACAGATGGAGTAGGAAAGATAGGCACAGGGGAGTGACCCTTAGGAAGACTAAGCTCAAGAATCTTGGCTACCTTATATTGTTGATATTGGCGATAAAGATGATAAGGATGATTAGGTGGTTTTTCAAGAAGAAATGACCAATAGAAATCAATCTCAACTCAATCTTGAGGATGTGGAAACTTATCAAAGGAATGATTAATGATGACAATTTCTCTATTATGTAAAAATTTAATACACTTATGAATTGGAGAAGCTATAGCTTGAATTGAAGACAGCCATAAAATACCAAGCTTAACTTAAAATTAATCAAAAGTAGGAATAACAACAAAGGTAGTGTAAATAACCTTTCCTAAAAGTGTAATAGGTAGAGTAATAGAACCTTGAGGATGATAAAGAAAACTATTGCAAGCTTGAATCCATATAGGAGTTGAATCATAGGTATCTTTATGTGTCCCTTTATTAAAAATGTCCTCTTCAATGATAATATTCATAGTAGAGGTAGGATTGATCAAAACACCATGAGAAGGAATATGAGAAACTCTAGTAGTAATGTAAATAGGACCATTAGGTGCCTTAAACATATCTAAACTAACTAAAGTTAATATGTGGTGTTTGTTTAGGTTTGAGTGAAGATGAAATCAAAGGTTGAGGTTGACACTCAACATGATTAACCACGTGATTCACTTCTTCTATCTTATCATTGTACTCAATATTATGGTTAGAAGAAGAAGGTTGATTAATGACATTTTTTGAATGTTAAGGTAAAGGATTAGTGTGAATCAAAAAAAATTGATTTGAAGGTGCAATAGATTTATTCATATTATTAACTTGAGCATCAATAGATATAGCATTAGAATCAATAAGGTCCCAAATAGCAAGCATTCTTCAAAGCATAATATCTTTGGGTATCATGACTAGGTTGGCGATGGTATTGATAAAAAAACATTTGAATCAAATGACTTATGCATTGGTTTTCTAGTGTCAATAGGATAAATAGGAGGAAGTTTAAGAATTCCAACATGAATCAATTTAGTCATCATCTTGTGTAAAGGTTCAGATAATTGAGTGCACTTATGATTAGGATGATATATAAAGGAAAAAGTATTCATACCTTTAGATTTAGTAGCCACATTATTAGCAATTATGGTTTTTGACTTGATTTTGATAAAACTGTTAGGTTTAGAAAACTTATTTGAATTACTAGCAGCATCACTCTTTTAACTAGAAATGAGAGGCATTGGAGTAGAGCTATAGATTTGACTCACTTGTAACTAGTAATGGTGAAGCACTGCACAATGATGAGAAAAGGAGGTATAATTGGTAAGGAGAATCTTATCTCTAATATCTTTCTATAAATTAGATATAAAGATGCATTGAATATCATGATCCAGCATAGGATAAGATATTTGAGCATACAGATGTTTAAATCTACCAATAAAATCAGTCACTTTTTCTTTAACAGATTTCTTACAATGCATCAAATCAATTAAAGAAATTCGAGGACCAATATTATTTTGAAATTTTTGAATGGACGCATTAGTAAAAGTTTGAAAGGAGTCAATAGAATAAAGAGGTAGAGAGAAAAATCATTGCAAGGCTCTATTCCTAAAAGAAAGCGGAAACAACTTATCCTTAAGCCTATAATCATGAGAAAAATCACTACGTATAGTCTAGAAAGTTTTAACATGAATCACATGATCATCTTTACCATTATAAGTCTTCAGATGAGGTACCTTAACATGTTGTGGTATAACAACATAAAGAACACGTAAGAAAAGGGTATTAGCAATATCACTTGTAAGAATGTTGTACTTAGATTGAGTGAATTGAGCCACTTGTTGTTGCAATGTAGTGACAATTCGAACCAAGATACTAATGGTAGGATTGGAAGATGCAATAGTAGTCATAGAAATATTAGATGTATTAGGAAATTTGTAAGAAGTAGAAGGAAGATGTAAATATTTTGATGGAGGATTAGAAGGAACAGTTAAGGGGTTTGAATAAGTAAAAGGAACCACATTATATGAAGGTAACAAAGAGGGTATGGAAGTAGGAGGAACATTCACATGAGGTGAAAGGCTAGGTAGACCAACACTTAGAGGGGTAGACACTTGTGTAGAAGTTATCATAAGAGGTGGAGGATATGTAGGTATGCTAGAAAGAGTGGTGGAAATCATAATAGAAGGTTTGGTGTTTGTAGAAGGAGGAGGATATCCTAACTCTTGAGCACATTCTGCAAAACACTTAGCATGAGTATTAATAAGGTGAGATATACTACACAAGATGGAAATTTTATTATCATCATTATTAACAAGTTTCTTAGGATCCTTAATAACAAAAACATTATCGATATTCTAATGTTCTTGCACAAATCAAGTTTCCAATTTTCCATATTCATGAGAAAGCTTATCAACTTGTGAAGGAGGAACTCTTAAAGATTCATCTTCATTATAGGATGTGTAAGAAGAGTTATACTCCATTATAGGATTGATATCATCAGAAAAGATGTTAGTTCATCATGAGTTCTAGGTAGAAAAGAGGAATCATGATCAACAAATACCATGAGTCTATGGCTTCTCTGAATGGGAACACTGTAGGTTTGATTTAGTATAATTAAGCTCATAAGAGTGGAGATCACAAAAGGAAAATATAATGAGATCTAATCACACAAATGCAATAAAGAGCGTAAAAGAGAGATCTAACCACCACAAAAGATAGCTAAATCTAACTTTATAATAAAAGAAGAATGAAAGATGTAACTCCAAAAAAGAGGGCAAGAGGTTAGGTTCACCAAAAGAAGGTAAACACCTAAAATAAAATAATCTAACTCTGAAAAGAAGGGACAAGTCAAGTTCACCAAAATGTTTAGGGGTAAAAAGGGAGATCCTTAAATAGGATGTAGACCTCCAGTTTTTGGCACTAATCCATTCAAAGGATATGTAAAGGGAAAGAGATGATCCCCAAATACAATTCCTTTTTATAACCCAAATTAGATCAGCTAGCAAAAGAGAAAGGGTCATGTTAACACAAAATTTTGCACCCTTGCCTACTGTATGACCCTCAAGCGACCTTGTGTAACATGAAAATGACCTCCAAGTGTGGGACTTGCGCTTTGAGGTTGAATATCTGAAGAAGGTCGACTTCCTTACTATCAGGATGCACCTACACTACCACTTTGAAGGAAAAGGGAGAAGGAGACTGGAATAAAAATATAGAAAGGGAAAGGAGGGTGATGCACTAACATAGAATTATGGTTACAACTATGTCCATGTATGCACAACACATCAATGAAAAGTCCATAATACACTAGTCTAGACTTTATTCTATCTCCAAGAATCCACATGCAGGTTTGGAACTGGTTGAAGTGTTGCAAGGAAAGACATCTTCACATATACAGCAACCATTAAAAGTTTGGACACAACATACAAACCTTAAAAACTAGAAAGAAACACCCACCAAAAGGCAAGATACATGCATGTTTGACAAATGGAAAGAAGAGATAAGGAAAGAAAACTATTTCATTAATGGAAGGCAAGGAATATAGTTGTAGAGGGAAAGGTTGCTGCAAGTAAACATAACAGAATAGAGAAGAACCTAAAAAATATATTTACAATTTCCTTTAAAGAGTTTAAGCATAACTAAAATCTAACTTGAAGTTCAAACCCAACCACAGGTGGAGTCAAGTTGCAGAGAGCAGCAATAAATGAATATCAGAACTAAATATTATCATGAAATACAATCTACTATAGAAGTGACACAAAGGGAAAAAATAAATACATCCAACCGTAAGAAATCAAATCCCATGAGATTTGATCATTACAGTCATTAATGAAGCATGGAAATGCATAGATGTCATGCAAACTAGGCCAAAGAATGTCATTCAGCATTAAAGAATAGTCCTTGTAACATGTCATGGCTACAACAAATAAATTTGCACTACTGTCAAAAACATGGGATGGGATAATAGGCAAGTTAATGATCCGATGGATATTTTCAGTGAAAATTGAAGTGTCTCATTTCTCTCCAAAATTTGCACCATGAGAAAGATCTCAGCGTCATGATTCCAACGCAACTTGAACGGACAAAAATGGAGTTCGAATGGAGAAGTTACGCTCGGTCAAATTTTTGGTCAACAGGCAGACCAGAGGGCTAAATAAGAGGCAAAATCAGACCATCTCCAAAAGTGGTCCATAATGGATTTCAAATCAAAGATTTTGTCGAGAGCTTCCCAATGGTGTTCGTTTCATCAAAAATGGAGCTCGTATGAAGAAGTTATGACTATTTGAATTTTGGAGGCAAAAGTTTAAAATGGTGACATCAGCATGATGTCACAAAATCATAAAGAGAGGGAAAACATTCAAATTCAAATTCAAATGGATATTTAATTCAAATTAAAGGAATGAGATCATGGGAGTTGAACTCCTAACCATTGGCCTCCTAAAATTAAGGCCAACCAATGGGCTATTTATGGCATATAAAATATTAAGAGAAGAGTTGTTATCTATGCATAACAAATCCACCCAATTTTATTTAATTAAGGGTATTTGTTGAAAACAAACCCTTAATTTTGATGTGAGATCATAACAAAATAATGGTAAAAGGGGTAAATTCGAAATATGTAACCAAAATGGGAGATTATGTTGGTTAATTGTTTTAGCCCATTTTTGGCTAAATTTGATGTATAAAATGGGGGTAGTAGGCTTTGGAAAAGCATTCAGGTGGTGAGAACAGGAGAATGTTTAAGAGATTTTTGAAGACTATTCTTCACGTCGTGGGCATGCTATGCTGATGTGTTTAAGGGAATAAGTCTTGGTGCATTTGTAATTGATTTTGGAGAATAATCGGATCGATCGTACTCTATTGGAGCTGACCCAGAAACATAGTCACATTTGTGGCGAACTTCGAAATCGAACTTTTTTTGCACTCTCTATCTTCTTCTCTCTCAATTATGTTTATTTCACCTTAAATTCTTAAGTTTTGATGAATAATTTCATTTATTTATGCATGTAATAAGACTTCCGCTAAAATTTGATTTTATTTAAGCATTCAATATTGCAATTAGTCTAGATCCATTCATCAGATCAAGTGGTATCAGAGCCCAGTTGACTATTATTGTAGTTGTTTTTTTTTTAATGCTAACAAGATCCAGGATTCAGAAGGGCGAAGGCAAGCTTGAAGAATTTAATCCTGAGATCGGGAAGGGAAGAACATTTTTGAAGATGTCTATTTCTAGAATGGAGGTTCCTAATGAGATCAGTGGGTAGGAATTTTGAAGAGCATTCCTCGAGATGAAGGCTAAGGTGGACATTCTTTTTTCGGAGAGACAAGAGTAGAAAGAACGTGAAGACAAAAAAGGGAAACATCATGGAGATGGTGATATGAAACCAGATCCACCCTCTTCTTCTTCTCCTCCCTCTTCTTCTTCTTCTCCATCTTCTCCTCATTCTACTTCTTCTAATCCTTTCAAGAGTGGGTATAAGCCTAAGATCAAACTGGATGTAAAATTTGACTTGCCTAAGTATTGTGGTGAACTTAATGCTAAAAAATTGGATGATTGGATTCAGCAAGTAGAAGTCTACTGTAGAGTCCAGAACCTATTAGATGATGTTGATAGGATTCAATTAGCTACTCTTCGGTTAGGAGGTACAACTTTAACCTGGTGGGAGAGTAAGACTAAGGCAGAAGTTTCACGACATGGTAGAGTTAGTTTAACTTGGGCAGAGTTTGTTAATGCTCTTAAGAAGCAGTTTTATCCCCTAGGACATATGCAGCAGTTAATGATGGATTGGCAAATGTATAGGCAAGCGAAAGGTCAAACTGTCCAAGAGTACACCCATGAATTTAGGAAAAGGGCTATTGCTTTGAATGTTCCTTTGTACACCCAGGATACTTTGTTAAAGTACATAGGAGGTCTTCATTCCTACCTTAGACATTCTATTTTGGTATTAAACCCTTGTAATTTGGATGAAGTGTCAGTTCAAGCTACGCACTTAGAGTCAAGGGGTAAAGGATATTTTATTGATAATTTTGATAATGATGTAAAGAAATCTTCTAAGAATGCAGAGACAGAGAAAGGAAAGAAGGCAGCTACAGTTAAGAAGGATGAGAAACTTTATTGCACTCATTGTGACAGGAAAGGTCATGATGAAGAACATTGTTGGAAGTTGCATCCTGAATTGAACCCTAAGTGGGCTCAAAGATAGAAACAGAAGAAAAAAGGTAAGGAGAAAGCCACAAATGTTGTTATGGATCTTGGTTCAGATTTAGATGATGAGACTAAGATAAAAGCTATGGGTGTAAAAGGTAAAGCTCCTATCTCTGGTCTTTCTGTTCATAGTTGCGCTTCTTCATCTAAAGTTAATGATTTCCCTGAAGATAAGAAAAGGAATGAGTTGTTTCATTTAAGGGTTGTTGCTAAGAATGCTAAAATTGATGCATTCATAGATAGTGGTTCTCAAGTGAACTTGATTTCTGAAAGTATTGTAAGAAACTTGGGATTGAAAACTACATTACATAAGAAACCTTATCCACTAGGTTGGATTTGTGAAAATGACAAGTTGCAAGTAACAAGACAATGCACCTTAAGATTCGCAATCAGTAGTAAGTTTGTGGATGAAGTACAATTTGATGTTGTTCCATTGGATATCTGTGGGATAGTGCTTGGTAGCCCTTATCTTTATGACCAAAAAGCAATTTTCTACAGGGAAAAGAATCATTATCACTTGTTTAAAGATGGCATTCAGTATATTGTACATTCTCACAGGATTAAGACTGATCGTTCTTTTGCAAACACAGGGCAGTTAAAGAGGGTAACTAATGCAAGTAAAGAGTTAACTCTTATGTCTGTTAGTACAGGTGGTTCTACACTTGAACTTGGAGTAGCTAACCAGGGTCAGATGTTGCAGGATGCACCCACAATACAGCATGAGGAAATGATGATTGAAAGCATTGATGGTTCCTTGGGTAAAAATGTTCCTATTGTGAAGGATTGATATGTTGTTGATTTATCCTCTTTCATTTCTGCATTATTGTTTAGCTTGATGCTAGTGAATTTTTGTTGGTTAGTGGCTATGACAACTGATGTAGATGCTTATGGAAGTGATAGAATAATGTTTATGATCAAAAATTTTGTTGCAGTCTTCATTGTGCTTGTGAGCCAGGTATTTAGATGTACAGATAATACAGGACAAGTGGGGAGGCCAAGTCCTCACTTTATGTCAGAGTAAATGTCACTTTTGGAGGTCCAAAAGGTCTTTAGTGGGGAGGCCTGATCCGATGGATATTTTCAGTAAAAATTCAAGTGTCTCATTTCTCTCCAAAATTTGCACCATGAGAAAGATCTCAGCATCCTAATTCCAACGCAACTTGAACAAACAAAAACGGAGCCCGAATGGAGAAGTTATACTCGGTCAAAGTTCTGGTCAATAGGCAGACCAAAGGGCTAAATAAGAGGCAAAATCAGACCATCTCAAAAGTGGTTCATAATGGATTTCAAATCAAAGATTTTGTCGAGAGCTTCCCAATGGTGTTCGTTTCATCAAAAACGGAGCTTGTATGAAGAAGTTATGACTATTTGAATTTTGGAGGCAAAAGTTTAAAATGGTGACATCAGCATGATGTCACAAAATCATAAAGAGAGGGAAAACATTCAAATTCAAATTAAAATGGATATTTAATTCGAATTAAAGGAATGAGATAATGGGAGTTGAACTCCTAACCATTGGCCTCCCAAAATTAAGGCCAACCAATGGGCTATTTATGGCATATAAAATATTAAGAGAAGAGTTGTTATCTATTCATAACAAATCCGCCCATTTTTATTTAATTAAGGGTATTTGTTGAAACAAACCCTTAATTTTGGTGTGAGATCATAACAAAATAATGGTAAAAGGGGTAAATTCGAAATATGTAACCAAAATGGGAGATTATGTTGGTTAATTGTTTTAGTCCATTTTTGGCTAAATTTGATGTATAAAATGGGGGTAGTAGGCTTTGGAAAAGCATTCAGGTGGTGAGAACAGGAGAATGTTTAAGAAATTTTTGAAGACTATTCTGCACGTCGAGGGCATGCTATGCTGATGTGTTTAAGGGAATAAGTCTTGGTGCATTTGTAATTGATTTTGGAGAATAATCGGATCGGTCATACTCTATTGGAGTCGACCCGAAGACATAGTCACATTTGTGGCAAACTCCGAAATCAAACTTTGTCTGCACTCTCTATCTTCTTCTTCTCTCAATTCTGTTTATTTCACCTTAAATTCTTAAGTTTTGATGCATAATTTCATTTATGTATGCATGTAATAAGACTTCTGCTAAAATTTGATTTTATTTAAGCATTCAATACTGCAATTAGTCTAGATCCGTTCATCAAATCAATTAATCCGCTACAAAATTTTCAAAGTTGACTTGTGTGGACTAAATCTGATTTGCCCTAATAAGATGAGCCATCGATGTAGATCTTCATTTGAATATGGATGGCCTAGATGCTGCAAAAAATCTCCCTAACAGATGAATAAAACACAACTGTAGATCCAAGATCTTCCTTTATAATAATAGATGACTAAGATGGACTCAAAATATCCACAAGATGCTTCCAGATCCAATGACCATCGTATCTTCAAAAGAGCAAAGGGAAGCAATGCGAAATACAAGAACCATCTAATTAAAAGCAACCCAACACAAGAAGGATCCACCATGTGACATGAATATGTTGGTCGGAAAATTTCTCAAATGTTCAATTGAAGAGGTAGCAACAATTTTGTGATTTCACAGAAGCAAGAAAAGTCACTCCCCAAAATTAAAAAAATGGTTATCATGAAAAGTTAACCCTAGAAAAAAATGAGTATTAACCTGCAACTCAACACATGAAGAAAAAATGAATCAACTCGGCCAATTAACAAACTAAACTAGTCAACACATGAAGGAACCGAGCCAACTCGGCTCAGGAAGAGACCCAGTTAACATGAGATGTTAACCCAACCAAAAAGCGTGTTAACCCATATCAAATAATCCAGCCCATTGAATATCTCTCAGATCGGTTATCAATGATGGGTTGAATGGGGAGCAAAAATGGCCAACATGTCCCAATTCTAAATTTGAATTATAAAGGAGAATGCAATATAAGGAAATACATTCTTTGACCCATGTGTGATAATGTATTTGCAAAACTAAACTAATTGATTGAATAATGTAATTCTAGATGTGAAGTGTACACAATCAACCCAATTAAAATATCGATCTAAGATAAAGATATGAAAGAAAATAAAGTATGAAAGACTCGCCTTAAAATGTGTAGTAGAAGATGTATTTTATCTCTAAAAATAGAAGATCTCAGTATATTTTTTAATATCTGACAATGGATTCTTGAATGAAATGATGACATGGACAAAACCTAGAAAAAAATTATGGAAAAGCAGCAAGGTTTAGGTCGACCTAATTGTAACCTAGTCAAACAAGCTTGTTGTGATGTGGAGCCTAATCAAACTCAGAGGTTTATTTGGTGTGGTTTTCTTCCCATATTATTTCTACAAGGGTTTGGGAACAGTGCCCCCAAGATGAGGTCAAGGGGTAGCACCCCAGGTACACTCCCTATCACAATACAAGGTGGGGTCAAGGGGCAACGCCCTCGTGGGGATTTTTGGGGGCAGCACCCCTAAAGCCAAAAATGCCCTTGCATTGTAAAAGGTGTTGGCTACTATTTTTCCTATTGGATGGCTTATTCTAGCCCTAATTTTGTAAGCAGAAAAAACTTGTATAAAAAAGCTTAGGGTTAGGAGTTTCATAATGTAATGCGATGGTATTGAGCTATAAGGGATTGTGTATTGTAATCACTGGATAATAATAATAGTATTGGACTTTTTGTTGGTGGACGTAACCTAGGGATTGGGTCAACCACATTAAATCTTGGTGTCTTGTTTTCTCTTTTATGTGATCTACTATTTTCTAGTATTGGTTATATTTGCATGTAACTGTTATTTATGTCTAAGATTAATCCTAACAAGTGGTATCAAAGCCAAATTGTCGTCATTTTTTTTAGCTAGACTAGCATCACTTTTTTAGTAATCCTCTGCAAGAAGGTCTCACAGTTGAGTGGGAGTCTCACGATTAAGTGGGAGTGATGGAAGACGAGGGTAAGCTAAAGGTGGATAAGTTTAATGGGAAAAACTTTCAATTATGGATGATGCAAATGGAAGACTATCTTTACCAAAAGGATTTATGGAAGCCGTTGGAAGGAAAACCTAAAAACCAGAGAACTATGATAGATGAGGACTGGGAGATTTTAGACAAAAAGGCACTTGGAAGAATTTGATTATGCTTGGCACCATTAGTGATTTAACATTACAAAAGTGAAGATGATGGAAGATTTGATACAAACCCTAGTGAAATTGTATGAAAAGCCCTTCGCTTCAAACAAGGTATTTCTCATGAAGCATTTATTTAATATGAACATAACAGAAGGTGGATTTATTGTAGATCATTTAAATGAGTTTAATACTATTACTAGTCAATTATCTTCTGTGGGTATTAATTTTGATGAAAAAATTAGGGATCTCTTGATTTTGTGTTCTTTTCCTGAAAGCTGGAATGGCTTAGTAATGGTTGTGAGTAATTTTTTTTCTGGATCTAATAACCTAAAATTTGATAATGTGATCGGTGTTGTTTTGAGTGAGAAAACTCATAGGAAAATCTCAAGTGGATCTACATTAGGAAGTGTTTTTAATGCACAAAGCAGAGGTGGAATGATTAAGAGAGGAAATAATTTCAAAAATTATGGAAAATCAAGAGGAAAGTCAAAGGGGAAGAGGTCTCAATCCAGAGGACCGAGAGATTGTTGGTACTATGGTAAACTAGAGCATAAGAAGAAATATTGTTGGACTTGAAAAAAAAATGAAGGAGACAAACCAGAAGGGAACAAGGAGGCAAATGTGATAAGTAACAAATCTGAAGAGGATGCTTTGCTTCTGTCTTTAGAAAGTATTGATGATTCATGGGTTTTAGATTATAGTACTTCGTTTCATGCTACACCCCATAGAGTTTATTTCATTGATTATGTCCAAGAGGATTTTGGGCTTGTTTATTTGGGGGATAATGAACCCTGTTAGATTGTTGGAAAGGGAAAAGTTAAGATTAAGTTGCAAAATGGGAATCATTGGATACTACATGAGGTAAGACATGTTCCAAGGCTGAGTAAGAATTTAATTTTAGTAGGGCAACTCGGTGATGAGGGTTGTGTAGTTACTTTTAATGATAAAAATTGGAAGGTTACAAAAGGTTCCCTTGTAGTAGCAAAAGTGTGAAAGTAGGCACCTTATATCTTTGTATAGGTCATATTGTTCCTTATACTTTGATTGTTTCAAAGAAAAATAAATGTTCAGGAATAGTTGCTACAGTTGAGCAGGGAGAACAAACAAATGTTGTAGTACAAATACAATGCTATGGCACAATAGACTTAGGCACATGAGTGAGAAAGGTATGAAATTTCTTCATTCAAAGAAAGTATTAATAGGTTTGAAATGTGTCAATATAGATTTTTGTGAAAATTGTGTATGGAAAACAAAAGATAGTGAGTTTTGTGAAGACTGGGAAGGAACATAAATGTGAGAGATTAGAGCTTGTGCATATGTCATGCCCAAATTTTACAAGGCAAAACACAACCAACACTTTTTTTTTTTAATTTTTTTTTTTTTTCAAATTAATTAATTAATTTATTCATTTATTTAATTATTCGTTGGAACTCTAAGTTATAACATAGGAATTAGATGGTTTATCATTTTGACTCTCTGCATCCTATCCCTTAAGTAGGACATTTCATGTAGAAATGTGAAGGACAATTTTTCTATCAATGTAATAGCAATAATAGTTTTGCGAATATGAAGATGATTATAGTTGTCTTAGATGTTCCAATTACAAGACGACTTATCTTATATATATATGACCTTAACTCATTATGTCCTATGTCCAATTCTACTCTGTGTTATTTTATTATTGTATTTTATTATTTTTATTTCCTTTTATTTAGGTATACAAATTTTAAAGAGCTCTTACGCATTGTCAATTCATTAAACTTCTAACTTATTAACTTAACCCCATACTATTATTCTGTCTATTGAAGAAGTATATACTCATACTATTCATTTTAATTTCAATTTCTCTAAAATCTTATTATTAGTTATCAACTTCTAGTGTTGATTAACATCTAAATTTGATCATCTCTATACGAAAATAAATTCGTTAAGTTTACATCATAATTAAGGGTCATACCGTTGCTAACGAATGAAATAAAAGAATTATAAAAGTCCAAACAAGAATAAAAATAAAATTACTAATATTTAGCCTCTTAACTACCTCTGCACTACCTTTATCTCTTTCCATGACTACAATAGGATGACAAAATAAAAGCACCGTAATGATTATGGAATAGCAACTTAAATCATACTTTATTATGTATGTCTCCACCCTACTCAACCCTTCTTCCTAACACTTTACCTTTAACATGTAATACATATTTCTGAACCCAACCGTATTAATAAACTCCCTAACACTAAATTAGGCATTCTATTACTATGTGCAATGATTCCTATAATTACTTACCATCCTTCCTACTTCCTATGTTTATTTTTTTAACAAAATTATTTTCCTAGACCCCATGCCTTCATACAACCTAATCGCTAATTATTATTTTTATTACCCCTTAACATACCTTCCTAACCCACCTACTACCACTTGGCTTTACTTAACATTTCATCCTCAACATCACTAATTATAATGTATTCCCTTTTTATACTAGGCATCATCTATCAATCCCAAGGTTACCAACATCTTCTGACCACCTAGTACTTACCCCCTTTTTATCCTAAGACTACTCTTCCCTTCCCAAGCGCCAAATCACCTAGGGTGGCTTGCTTTCTTAAACCAAGGAAGGAGGCATTTAATGTGGGTATTTTGGTCAAAGTAAAAGCAAATTCGCCTTTTCCATATTACACGCGCCCAAGGAAAAGTAAGGAGCGCCTAGGAGGATGGTCCCTGAGATGGGACAATGTCAAGACATTTCCTTGGTGCTTGGAATGTGTGGGGACCACCGTTTGCTCCCAACCTGACCCAACACTTACTTTATTGACCTTTTTACCTTTATCAAATGGGCGCACATACTCATATTTCGAGTTGGTTCTATTTTATTTTATTTTTATTATTATTTTTGTTTTTTGTTTTTTTGGTAGTGAAATGATTATATGGTACTCTCTTCCTTACCTAGGTCTAAGAAGGAATGAGTGCCTAGGTTTTTGACATGGAAATTTTCTTTTGATATTGTGACACAAGGGTCACGGGACTCTGATGAGTCTTCACTCACACATACTTATGAGATAGTTACCTATTATTGTTTGAGTCTTCATCTCCTAGCATAATATATTGTCTTATTAACATGCTATACACAAGATTCTAAAGGATATTCTCTAGATTATTTTAATGGTCTGTAATCTTGGTGATGGAATTTTTTTATTTTCCCATACATTTTCCAGAGAGGAAAATGTGGGTCTACAGCAAGTTACTTTTCTCAACTAACCCCTTTTATATTTGAGTTGGTTTGTTCTACCATAAAAATTCTAAGTGGACATATTTATGTGATAGGATGGTATTATCTACTTAGCAAATTTATTTGAACTTCAACAATTCAAATGAATAAATAATTATACATATACATTGAATTTTCAAGCAAGATGGTTTTCTTCCAGGCTATAAATGCACCACATACAACTTTTCCATGCAACTTATACATTTGAATCTTACAAACTATACTTATAACAATATCCTACATGTCACTTATAAAACTCATACCTACAAATACATCTCAAAGAAGTATTGTCTACAATCTTACTTCATAAGACATGAACTTTAACATAAAGGTTTTCATTACAAGTAAAAATATAAGCATACAACCTTTTTTTCTACAATTTTCAAATGGTAACAATGATACCAAAATATTCTACATTTCATGCTACCTCTTTCATAACTCACAAAACTTCAAATGATCAATTCTTTACAAGGAACATATATGTACAACATTCCCAAATTTATCTCTCTTCATATTCACATGGTAACAATGGCACAACCTCTTTACATCACAATGGGACAACACAAGAGACTTTCAAAATCATGAATATTGAGAACATGAACATTGAGCCTTATTTAAACATTTGGATCTTCTCCACTTTGACAAGGGTGAAATCCTACTACTTCATAGCATACATCTTCACGAAACCTGCACATAACACACACAAATAGGAACCATGGAGGCTCACCTCCCAACCTAGGCTTCTTTGAAGCCACCCACCGAGCAGGGGAAACAAGAACCAAATAGGTTACACACATACATCACAAAATTTTGCATGAATACACCACACAAACACAAATCAACACCCTTCCATGGCTTGCACAATGATTCACCATTGGAATCATAAAACGTTGGGTGAAGGTGGGCTCTTCAAGGAGGATAAATTCTAACAACATAAATATCATATTGCCAATGCATTTTGCCTCTCAAGGCCACCACAACATAAACAACATATTGCCACTGCATTGCCTCTCAAGGCCTTCAAAAATAGCCATCTTCTCCTCATCCACCAAACCTCCTTATACCTCCCCAACAACAAGATTTCATGGCCATGCTGGAGCCCATGCTCCATGATAATAACAAACCTCATCATGAGGTAAAAAAAAGATTTCTTTTCTCACCTACAATGTCAAGCCCAACTTGTGCCCTTCACCCAAGGCTTCTCTGCCCTCCCAAGGGTGAGTGAAGCCTTCACACCCATAATCACAATAAACTCTCACATTCAAACAAGAAACAACAACAAAACAAATGAAGAACAACAAAACAAACCAAGAAAGGATCTCCAAAAGCAGAAAACACATTCACTTCTTCCCAACACAATGACAAGCTCATAACACAAGATTGACAATGCAATGTATACTCCATTGATAACTTTTCACACTTGCAGATTTTCTTATCCACACTAAAGAAAAGGAATAAAAGAACATGTTTAAGTCACCAACCTTGGTCCAAGCTAAAGTAAGGATAGTTGTAGAAGAGCTCCCTTTAATCTCCCTCCAAAACTTAGATGTCTCTAAAATTAGAGAGTGGGTGAACAACTCATTAGTTTGTCACCCCTCCCCTAAAAAGACCCTTTAATACCCTTTTTAGTAAGGACATCAAACCTCCCTCTCTTACATTTTTGCTCCTCCAAAATAAGAAGGTCGACCCAGTGGGGGTTGTGAAGGTTCTATCATGGAAAAACTCAAATTTTCGAATTGGTCAAGTTGCCTTTGTTTAAGGGGTTCCCTAAGCTAGGAAAACATTAAAATAATTGAATTTAGGCCCCTATCATGCTATATTACCATTTGGATGGCTTTTTAACAATAAAGTAACACTCTAGGACCCCATTTAGACCCCCTAAACTCCCTATCAAATTTGAATTCGAAATTCAACATGATGGTGACCCATCCTAACACTCTCTCCCAAATGGGTGTACTTAAGCATTAATTGAAAGGAAGGGAGAGGACCAAGATTAAGTGACCTTATGACCAACACTCTAGGTGACATGTCATCAACACATAGATAATACAAGTGTCAAGTGACACATAAAAATACATTACATTTTTCTTAACATGCCCTTCATGCATCTAGGTTATGATTAAACATATCCACAAGCAAGCAACCATACAATTACGAAGAAAAAATACTTTCACAACGAGGCTTTTGAATCTTCGAAAGATTCGCCTTGGTTAAATTGTGTTCACAAGGTTTGGAACTTGTTTCCCCCAAAAATTTTCCATGGTTCCACTTCCTGCACATTCAACTAGAGCATCAGTAGTCCAAGGAGGTTATCTAATAAATATCGTACATGCCTATAATTTCAAAAGTTACATAATCTTATTAACATAATTCAAATAAATTTCCTTTCCTAATCATTTCAAGTAAATCATTCAAAATATTAAAATATCAAGATCTGCGCGTCAAAATCAAATCAACATCTATTTGTTATCATAAATCATCATAATCAAATTAACATTTCGCATCGTATCAAAAATCTAATAGTATCAGGTCATAGAATTGTATCCATATGTGTTCAATCATTTCATACACAATAACCGGTTCTTATGTAACATGATCAAATTAACATTTTGAACAACCTCGTAATCTATTCTCTATCATAGTGATGAAATATTAAATTCATGACTATTAAGTCACAAGTCATGTGAATTGGGTTCATTAGCATATTTAAATCTATCCTTTGGCACTAACTTTGGTTTGAACATTACAATTGACATTCAAGTATTTATGCAATTCAGTTTCCATTAAAGCAATTGAAATAATTAAAACATGAAATGAAATCATTAAATATATCAATTAGGTTCTAATAAGTGTGAATCATCAAGATGTTGATGTTAAAAAGACATAACCCTATTGTCTCAAAACTCTATATAAAAACATCAAATTAAAAGTACCACAATGCACTAATGTCATCTATACTATGATAGATTGGGTGAGGCCTCACAGCATACATATGTATGGGGACTAGCTCAAGTATGTTCCCTTGGTGGCTCTCATTATTATGTTACATTTATAGATGATGCAACTAAAAAAGTATGGGTTTATTTCCTTAGACAAAAATCTGATGTATTTCAAACTTTTAAGAAATGAAAATTCTTGGTTGAAAATGAGACTGGGAAAAAATTAAAATATCTCAAATCTGATAATGATGGTGAGTATTGCAGTCATGAATTTGAAGATTATTGCTCCACTAATAGTATTCGTAGATAGGAAAATATTCCAAGGACTCCAAAGGAAAATGGAGTGGTTGAACAAATGAACAGGACTATAATAGAGTGTGCAAGAAGCATGAGGTTTCATGTTGGGTTGCCCTTAAACATGTGGGCGGAGGCTGGCAATACTATTTTATATTTGATTAATAGAGGTCCCTCTACTCCTTTGGGTTGTGGTATTCTAGAAGAAGCATGAACTGGTAAGAAGGTGAGTTATTTTTTTCTCAAAACCTTCAGTTGTGAAGCATTTGCTCATATAGATTCTGAAAATAGAACCAAGCTAGAAGCTAAGTCAAAAAAAATGTGTATTTGTTGAATATGGCATTAATGGATTTGGTTATAGGCTTTGGGATTTTGTAAATCATAAAATTGTAAGAAGTAGAGATGTCATATTCAATGAGAAATTGTTGTATAAAGATTTGTTGCAGCAACATGAGAAGAAAGAAAATGATTATGTAGTGATGGGTGATACTCCAAAAGATGATGTTCATGTAGTTCCTCATGATCTACAACAATTGCAACAACAAATACCACACACCCCAATGAATGTTAGACAGTCAACAAGGCTAACTAGACCTCCAGAAAAATTTTCTCCTTCTTTGTACTCTATTTTACTTACTGATGCTAGTGAACCTGAATATTATGATGAAGCTATGCAAGTGGATACTAAGATTTAATGGGAGTCTACGATGAAAGATGAAATGGACTCTTTGCTAAAAAATAAGACTTGGGATTTATGCAAGTTGTCTACAAGTAAAAGGGCTTTACAGAATAAATGGGTTTAAGGTTAAAAGAAGAGGATGGAGGTAAGAAAATATTTAAATCTAGGTTAGTTATAGAAGAATTTGCACAAAAAAAAGGCATTGATTTTGATGAGATATTCTCTCCTATTGTTAAAATGACTTCTATTCGCATTGTTTTAAGTATTCTGGCTACTAAATATTTGCATTTGGAGTAGCTTGATGTTAAAATAGCCTTTCTTCATGGTGATTTGGATGAAGAGATATATATCACAGTCATAGGGATTTGAGGTCAAAGGTAAGGAGAACTTAGTGTGCATATTGAAGAAAAGTTTATATGGCTTGAAGCAAGCACCTCAGCCATGGTATCTAAAATTTGATAGTTTTATGCATGAGCATGGATATAGTAGGTGTCAATCAGATCATTGTGTTTATTTTAAGAGGTTGGATGATAGCTACATTATTTTATTTTTATATGTTGATGATATGCTTGTAGTTGGGCCTAACATGGATCACATTAAGGGGTTACAAGAAAAGTTAGCACATTCATTTTTTATGAAAGATTTCAGAACAACAAAACAAATCCTTGGTATGAACATTTGCAAAGATAGGAAGAATAGGAAATTGACATTATCTCGAGCTAATTATATTGCAAAGGTGTTGCAATGTTTCTCTATGGAGAATGCTAAAGATGTCAACACAGCTTTACCTTGTCATTTGAAGTTGACTAAGGAGATGTGTCCAAAGGCACAAGAAGAGGAGGATAAGATGTCCAAGGTACTTTATGCTTCAACTGTAGGAAGCTTGATGTATGCTATGGTATTTACAAGGCCAGATATTGCACATGTAGTGGGAGTTGTTAGCAGGTATATGAGTCATCCAGGAATTGAGCATTGGAATGCAGTAAAATGGATTCTCAGATATCTGAGAGGAACATCCGGTAGTATTTACATTTTGGGGGCTCTACTACTGATTTACAAGGATATGTTGACTTTGATTTAGAAAGGGATATTGATACCAGGTGGAGTACTACAAGTTATGTATTTATTGTTGGTGGAGCAGCAGTGAGCTGGTTTTCTCAATTGTAGAAGGTTAATTATTTATCCTCTACAGAGGTAGAGTATGTTGCTACTATCGAGGCAACCAAGGAGATGATATGGCTTCAATTCTTCTTGGAAGAATAAGGACACCCTTAGAAGGATAATTATTTGTTTATAGATAGTTAAAGTACCATTCATCTTGCGAAGAATTCAACTCTGCATTCAAAGACAAAACACATTCAATTGTGGTACCAATTCATTCAGCCAATTTTTGATGATGGACAGTTAATGTTGGAGAAGATACATACAAATGATGATCCAACCAATATATTTATGAAGGTAGTAACAAGGGAGAAGCTGAACTGCTCTTCAACTTCAGTTGGTCTTCTAGACTGAATAGAATAAAATGACAATAGAGTCCAAGGTGGTTTGATATTCTAGTGAGAGCTATAGGTTTAGTAGTACTATAATCAGTCTCCAAGTGGGAGGTTATTGTTGTGGAGTCTGATCAATCTCCAAGTGGGAGATTGTTGTGATGTGGAGCCCAATTAGACTTGGAGGTTTATTTGGCATGGTTTCTCCCCATACCATTTCTATGAGGGTTTTGGGGCAGCGTTCCCAAGACGAGGTCAAGGGGCAGCACCCCTGTGGGGTCCTAGGGTAGTGCCCTAGGTGCGCTCCCTATCACAATACAAGGTGGGATCAAGGGGCAATGCCCTCGTGGGAATTTTCGGGGGCAGTGCCCCCGAAGCTAAAAATGCCCTTATATTGTAAAAGGCATCAACTGTTATTTTTCTTATTGGACAACTTATTCTAGCCCTAATTTTATAAGTGGAAAAAGCTTGTATAAAAAGGCTTAGGGTTAGGAATTTCATAATGTAATGGTGATATTGTAACTTCTTGCAGAGGTAGTGAGTTGTAATGAATTGTGGATTGTAATCACTAGATAATAATAATATCATACATTTTTTTGGTGGATGTAGCCCAGGGATTGGGTGAACCACATTAAATCTTGGTGTCTTGTGTTCTCTTTTATGCGATCTACTATTTTCTGGTATTGGTTATATTTGCATGTAACTATTATTTATGTCTGAGGTTAATCCTAACAAAGCTTTCACAAGGTCACCATGTATCATGGGCACTGTAACAAAGTCACACCAACTTCTCAAGAAAGTTCTCAGGGAGTTGTTTTTAGATCTGCAATCTTGCTCCTTCACACAAAAAATGAAGGGTTTTGTTGTTTGGTGGATAAGAGCTTGCCTTGGTCAAGCCCTAGATTGAGGAATCAACCTTTAAATGATAAATGTAAATGTAAGTGACTGAAACAAGATAAATGTTAGGATTTTCCTTGCTTAAAAACCCTTGTCAATAAGGATTTTTCCTTATAGAGTGTTAAAATCCTTGAATTTAATATGTGAATGTAGGGTATCTCCACAATTTGCAATGGATCTACCATAATCCCATCATAGTGTCATGAATGTAAGTGTGCATCAATGTAGACTATGATGAATGCTTTAATGTAGATCTCCTCCCTTGATGATCAACATGTGCTAGATCTTGAAGAGGAAATATCCACAAAGGATCCTTCAATGCTAGTTAAAATCTCCCATGCTTGAATGCTTGAAAAATGCTATGAATGCTTGAACTCCTTGAATGCAAAGTATAAGTGAAGCTCTTGAAGTATTTGTAAAGTATCGTGAAGTGTGTAGGTGTGAAATAAAGCCTCCAAGCCTCCTTATATACTAGTTTTCGAGGAAGAAAATAATACAAGCCAAATGGAGAGCAAGAGTTAACTAATTAAACCCCCAAAGCTTTTCAAGATACAAGTTGTACAATATCTAGGGTTGACCTTGACTAGTCTAAGTCAACCTAGGTCAACTTGGTCCTAGAAAAGGGGACATGGGAACCTCAAAAAGATCAGGTGGAGGCCAAAAGACCCTGGGAAGAAGGTGGAAGGAAACGAAGAAAAGGGAGCATTGTGCACATGTCCATCCATTGTCTAAGAAGTCATTATGGAACAAGTGCTAAATGTCTTAAAAGGAAAGTGCTAAATATATTGTGGTGATGTTATATGTTTGTGATAGAAAAAATCTTCAATATGAAGTATAGAGGCACATCTCTCCTAAATGAGCTCCCTTACAAGCTTAAAATTTTCCATATGCAAAACCAAAACTGCATTGATGGTATTCTTGTTGTTTTTAAAGTTAAACCTAAACCAAAAAATGATAGATTGATAAGCTGGTGGAAAAGAAAAATATCCCTCTATGTTCTTTTCCATTGTGGTTATGGAAGGAGAGTTTTTGCTAAGCGCTAAGATTAGAGAAATATCCTAAAGGACAGCTTCCTCGAGGCTATAAACTTCTAGAAAATAATCTAGAAAACATTAATGCGCAATAATTAGTAGTTGACATTGAAATCCTTCTCTAAAAATTAATAGCTTACAAGCTAAAAGGAGCTCAAATCAAGACAAATTTGCAATGAGTAGAGGAGGGTAATAAGAGTATTATATTTTTCTTCCAATTTCTTCAATATAAACACAAGAAGGAACACATTCTTATTATTAATTCTAATAAAAAATTGCCACAAACTTGCCATGATATTATTATGAAAACACGTTATGGACATTAAGAACACATCTTGTGCATATGAATCAAGAAGTGACCCCTTAGTTCATATAATCTTAGCTTATTGTATCCCTCATAAATACAAAATGAATACAACCTATTCCTTGACTACTATCTTCCTTCGGAAGAAATTGAAGAGGCTATACACAAATTGGCTTCATATAAAAAATTAGGGTTATATGACCTTCCTATTGAATTATATTATGTTCTTTGGACTTGCATTAGGGAGGATTTCTACAATGTTTATCTTAAGGGAATTGAAACAAGGTCCCTATGACCTATTACTAATCAAGGTTTCATTAAGCTTATTCCCAAAGATAGACAAAAAAAAAATTGTAAATGGTTGAAAGCCACATTGTTGAATGCTACTTATAAGATAATGGTGAAAGTCTTAGCCAAAAGAATTAAAATTATCACACAAGAACTAGTTAGGATAGAAAAAGAAATGGCTTACTTATAGGCATAATTATTTTGGACAATCTGGTGCTTGCTTGGGAAGCTACTGAATGGGCCCAATAAACAACTCAAGATGCTCTAGATCTAAAACTTGATTTCAATAAAGTCTATGATTTTATAAGATAGCCATCTATACTTAATATGCTTTAATGATTGGGATTTTATTCTAGTTTTTTGTGCCCACATTTCAATGTTATTCATGGATGCAAATGCTAGATTGGTTGCTTCAAAAATTGATTCATTAAGGTTGTGCTCTTATTCCATTCCTTTATGTCTTCTATGTCAATGCCCTTGGTTACCTCCTTCAATGTGCATAAGAAAATATCTAATTAATGGCATCTCCCTCCATGGAATATTATGACCCTTAATTCCCACTTTGTTGATAAAAACATGATATTTATATAAAATTGGGCTAAAGATGTCAATAATTTATTGGATTTCCTTGACGATTGTTGTACAATTTCAAGCTCTCAACTTGCTAACCACAAAATTATTATTTTTTATGACTTGTCTCATCCCTCATTACTGATGGAAATCAATGGAAGGAGATCAAACATTAATTCATTACCATATATATTGGTATACTCTTTGGAATTAGGATTTCATTGAAAGATGTGTAGAGATGACTTTTAATTAAATTAACCAAATTGTTGATTCAATCAAACCATTTTTTATCCATGTATAATTGTTTACAAGTGGCTAATAAAGTTTTCTTAGTAATTCATATATGCATCTCTTCATGTTAGCTACCTTTTAAAGCTTTCTATAATTAACTTACCAACTTCATTTCTAACTTTATTTGGTCTATATGGGGTAACAAAAAAGGCATGCATGTTACCTTATTGTTTAATTTCATCCTCACAAATGTTAAGGGGGGTCTAAATATCATAGATACTTAATTACAAGGGATTTTCCTTTCAGCCAAATGGATTATCTAGTGGAAGGGGTTGTCACTTGGTAATTCTAATTAGATATAGAACTCAAATTGTCGCACCTAATAATTATCGGATCATAATTAATTGGAATGATCAACACCTCTTAATTGTATTTGGAAGGCTTGGTTTCAAGCAAGTTGTCGTGGTATGATTACTTATTTAGCTACGCACTAAGTTTCACAACTTCAATGTGGTGAAATAGATTAATCCAAGAAAATAATACTCATTTTTAAAAGATTCCTAGATTCAAATGTAATAGTCATTTTCGAGAAAGACATTGAAATATTCAAGGATCTTTTAGACTCCTTGAGCTTTACTTAGAAATTGTGGCTTCAATCCAAAACTTTTTTTGACTTGAGCTATAAAGATAAGGTTATAATAATAAAAATTCAAAACTCATTACCTCCTAATCTCACACTCCTTATTTAATGTTGTTGATTTTCACTTTTTGATGGATTGGAGATGGTCTAATGGTAGCAACATTAAAACCTTCCCCCTCCAAGGTGTTGTGCAAGCAATTTGTTCTTTATTTCGCCATCACTCACTATCTCAACACTCGTTGGAAGTTTTATTAACTCAAAACTTGTTGTCTCCTAATGTCACACTCCTTATTTCATGTTGCAAATTTGTGCTTTTTGATGGATTGGAGATGGTCTAATGGTAGCAACATTAAAACCTTTCCCCTCAAGGTGTTGTGCAAGTAATTTGTTCCTAATTTGGTCATCACTTACTATCTCAACACTCTTTGGAAGTGTTATTGATGTTGTGCACATTGTAATAACCAAAGTCAGTGCCCAAACACAATTTATTTCTTGAAAACTTCATGCAAAACTTCTAGTGGGATCTTGTCTTAAATTCCTCATTTTGACCCCATGTTGTCCCATTTTGTGGTAAAGATGAATCTTTAAAGCAATGTTTGTGGCTTTTTTGTTATATGAGTGTGTTATGGATTTCCCTTAAAACCTTCATACATGCTCTCTTCCATTTCACATGGTCATGGAAATCCACTCTTATTGGATCCTCTCATGCCAATGATAATATTTCTAGCTCTTACAAACTTATTAAAATTATTCGAAAGATTTGAGTCAAGCTCCCTTGTCCACTCTTTTCCCATTGAAAATAGAATTCAAACGATATGCTTCAATTTTCTAACCTAATGACTTGGCTAGTATCCTTTCAAGTTGTTGCAACTAATCTATATGCCAAAATTCTCCACACATTTTTACAAGTTAAAGTTAAGACAACTACAACATGTTTCATTTCAAATTATTCTATACTTGCCTTTGTAACAAGTGATAAAAAGAGAGAGCAAGATGGTGCTTTTAGTTTCCTAATAGATCATATCTTGTATGTTTGGCAACTTGGGAGGTTCTTTAAGCACTCTGTAATGTTATAGTGTTTCCTTCTTTTCAACTCCATTATTATCTTAGAAGTTTCTTCTTCATCATTTCTGCATGGATGTCTATAATGCTTGTAATCACTACAAAAATGATGAGGTAATGTATGATTTCAATAGTGATATGTGATAATGTCCTCTTAGTATCATTGTTGTAACATTGTTGCCATAATTATTTTGTTCATGGCATTGTTGTAATTCTATTATAATGATTTTACAACTCCTTTGTTGGTTTCATTGTTATTGATTAAAAAAATGTATATATATATATTGCTACCCCAATAGTTGTACATAACAAAAAAACTCACTATGACAACAATACTTGTTTAAAAGAGCACCTTATTTTTTTATGTGACACACTTATAGTGGGTATTATTTTATGTTCACATTTTGTATTTCATTTGACAAATCCTTAACCACTATATAAACTACTACTCCAATGGTTGTACACATAAAAATAGTGTTTTTGCATTATGCCAAAAATACTTGTTTAAATGGGTGTCTTTTTTAATAAATGACATGCTTATAATTTGGATACTTATCATATTTTACATGAAAGAAAAAAAGCATTTCATTGCACATGCTAAGGAATGTATTTATGTGTGTTTAATATACCATTCATATATTCTTCTATGTTCAACTATGGGTAAATCTTAACCAACGTTTAATTATTTTGTGTACAAATGAATAAATCATTGACATCATATGATATAAATATATTCCAAGATCACCAAACAAATTATATATTACAAGAACAAAATGTATAGTCACAAATGTTACACTAGTCAAATCGGGTGCAACAACAATGTCATTCAAACCTTACTCTATAAAGGATAAGTCATTTAAACCATAGTCTAAAGGGGAAACTTCACCCAATAATCCATTTAAAATTTAACCTAGCCTAAAAGTGGATCAAATTAAAGAAAATGTTACCTTATAAGCGATTATAAGCCATTTAAAAAATAGTGTAGAGGGGATACTTCACCCTATACTCCATTTGACTTAAACCATAGTCCATAAGCCATTTAAACAATTGTGTAGAGGGGAAACTTCACCCTATAATCGATTCATTTAAACTTAAACCATAGTCTCAAAGTAGTTCACCTCAAAAATAAAAGGTAAATCTTTATTACCAAATCAAAGTTGTATTTAATTTTGATTTAAAAGTAGTTCATGTAAAAAAGTGAAAAAGAAAAGGTAGAAATTTATATTTAGTTTTGATCTATAAAGAAAAAGTTTACGCCATCGACCATTCAAAAGGTAACTTCTAGAACTTCAATGGAAGGGAAACTAGTGACTTCTAGAACTTCAAATCATTTGTTTTGGGAAAAACCCCAGAAAGAAGGGTATATTCATACGAGCAAATCAAGTTTGAACAGAGTGGGTTGGCATTGTTTATGACGGACCCACCTTCAAAGAGCTGTAATTGCTTTAAAAGACCGGGAATAATGGTGTGGCTGTAGACCCTCTTATAAAGGAGAAAAAGCTAGTCAAGGTGGGAATCTTTTCACAATCTTTTAAGTACGCAAGCTTGTCAATGCTTTAAAAAATTTGTTGATTTCCTGCCCTTATTTTGTTTGCGAGCTTGTCAATGCTATAAAAAGAATGGTTAATTTCCTGCCCTAATTTTACTCTAGATGTGAGCCCGTTGATGATTTTCCACGCGGCATGTTTACTTTGACACTGATGGAGCAAATTTCCTACAGATGATACCTACTATTATAAAGTCTAGGTGATCACATCGGTTCACAAAAAGAGGAAACCCATACGAAAGCGCCAGTCTAGTCGGTACCATAGAAGAAGAAAAGTATATGCACATTTTCTGATGCATTCTTGACTGATACAACAACACAAGGTGAGTTTCAGCTGTGAAGCCCATTTTCCTATAAAGAGGGAGAAACTGGGTAAGGCAATACATAGCCTTGTTATTGGTCTTTTATGTTGTTTTGGTTTTGTGTCTCTGGGTTGAGTATGGGGAAGATTGGGGTAATGGGCAGCTTGATGGCATTAGTAGTCATTTTGTTCAGTTTCAACATTGTGAATGTCAATGGTGGGAATCATAAACTGATGCTGAAGGAAAAGGTAAGCAATTTGGAGTTTTATATGCATGATGTAGTGTGGGGGGAGAATGCCACAGCAGTGCAAGTGGCACCTCAGGCAGCTATGAATTACTCTTCAGGTGCTTCCTTCTTTGGTCCATTGTATGTCATTGATGACCCACTCACTGAGACCCCTGATCCCAAGTCAAGGATGTTGGGCAGGGCTCAGGGTATGTATGCCATGTCATCTCTGGGAGAATTCAGCCTGCTCATGGCTCTCACTTACTCCATTGACTATGGAAAGTTCAAAGGCAGCTCACTGAGTATTGTGGGTAAGAACATGGTGTTGAGAGATCAGAGGGAGCTTCCCATTGTGGGAGGAAGTGGGCACTTCAGGATGGCCAGAGGGTATGCCTTTGCCCACACCCACTCCATTCAAGGCCCAAATGCTGTTATTGGGTACAATGTTACTGTCTTCCACTATGGACCTTAGATACTCTAAACTATTCCTACTATTTGTAATGTTTCAACTTTGAAATATAGGTTTTTATAGTTTTAGAAAAGAGGATTTCTTTAGTGAAATAACCGATGTTCAACTCTTATTGCCCTTTGTATGTATTATGGGACCATAAGTTTTCTTCTAAGACAGCTTTTCATCATCCTTGTTATCTTGAAGTGTCTTGAACTTTTGAGTTGATTTGTCAAATGCTTCACCAGCATTATTATGATTTGTTTTATGATTTATAGAGTAAAAGTTCTATTTTGGGAATCTGAGATTTTCAATAATTATTTGCAAAATTATTATGATTTGTTTTATGACTTATTGTGTAAAAGTTCTATTTTGGGAATCTGAGATTTTCAGTCTATGGTAATTATTTGCAAAATTTCTGAAGTAATTATTTTTATCAATTCTGTGATTCATCATTATGGTGAGAATCGTTAAAAAGATGGCATTTAGATGAAACTTGAAGACGGAAAGATTTCAGTATATGCATAATGACATTTATAGGTAGTATGAATTTAACAGAGGGTAATAGCTGTAATATTAAAACTGGGTGTATTATTTGAATGTTGTGTACTCAAAATTGAAATTTTAGCTGTTACTATTGACAAATAGATCACTCCATGATCTATCTTCAAGATGAAGACGTCAGCCTAAAATAATAGTATTGTGATGAAATTTGAAGACACTTCAAAGAATGTCTAAAAAGATTTCAAATACATATGCTTAACAAAAAAAAAAATACACTGAAGACATGTCAAAGAATGTCCAAAAAGATTTCGGATATAATTTGAAAACATTATAAACTTGATGTATTACACTCATGCTCGTAATTATACAACAAAATAAATTTCTACAATTATTCAAACATTAGGTAATCAAGATTTTAAGCAAAGCTACTAGCATTGACTTCAGATCTACCAATGAACTACTACTTAACGACAAAGCAATCTAAGCCATTTGTGCTGCTCAGATCAGAGTATCTAGCAGTCAATAATCTAGTGTGAAGGCTCCTAATATTATAGGGCAGAAAATTATTTATGGGCATCAAATTTTTATTTAATTTTATATTAATTAAGATTTAAAGTTTTGTTACAAAGTTGGATCTAGTATTTAAATTAGTAACATTTTACTCCGATGTAGTATTTTATTAAGTTTGTTAGATTTCAATCTGCTGCAAATATAGTAAGCACTCCCTTATTAGGTATGTGTGTTCTAAATGCAACATCCTCTTAGATTTATATATAGAGAGAATAGGTCATGAATAGACATGTCCCATAAAGGAACATGGTCTATTCATTAATCAGATAATTAATAATAATTACAAATTTTATTACATACATACTATGTATGTATGTATGTTATATTAATTTTTTATCATATAACAATGACTTTATATGTCAATATAAAGATCGCACACATGCGCGCGCACACACACACACAACTATATATATATATATATATATATATATATGTTTATCCAACTGAAGCTATCAAACATCAACACTCCCTCTTTGTTGCGAAGGATAAACACATGAGAATAAATATTACTTCAATGTGATATTACAAATAACAATTTCAAGGATATCTCATTTAATATCTCAGAAGATCTCCACCATTTGATATCGCGTTCAATATCATGAGTAATGGTCTTCCAGAATATCAACATATGATATTCACCAAGTACCTCAATAAAGTTTGATATCAAGAGTATTGACCTCCCAAAATATCAATGATATTCACCAAGTTATCAAAAGGTTTTGATATCACATCTGATATCAAGAGTATTGACCTCCCAGAATATCAATAATATTCACCACGTACTCAGAAATTTTTGATATCACATCTAATATCAAGAGTATTGGTCTCCCAGAATGTTGAGATGCAAGACATTCACTACATACTCAATTTGCTTGATCTCATAATACAAGTTATTGTAAAATCGTCACCTTACAATAACTTCTGCAAATACAAGTGACATCATTTGGAAGTGGTCACTTTCTCATAATGTACACAGGGGGTAGGCCCATTAAAATCATAGTCACAAAGTATATTCATGAATCACAATCATCTTGACTACTACAATTTATTGATCACTAGAGAATCCATCTCAACATGGTTTACTCCCTCTAAATCAATAAAATCGAGATCACCCAAGGTTGATTGAATCACATCCTCTGTCTGCTCCCTCTCTTTCAAGGTTGCCTCTAATGAAATGTCAGGCTCCCTTTGAATCTCAATCTCCCTCTTCCTGCAAAAACATTCTAGAAGGAAAAGATCAAGACAAATAACTCTAATAGTACGTATTGAAAATTACAAATAAAAGATTAACTACAATAAAATTAGTACTCAATAGAAATACTTATCTCATTAGCTTGGGTATGAGCTTATTCATTTAATTGAAATCTCCTTTATTCCAAAACCAATCAATCTTTTAATTTTTCTTTTATCTTGAAAAGAATGTATCTCTTTATAAGAGACATACCATATGATTTTTGTTTTAATAAACAAATTACATTTCCTTCAAAAAATGTAACTCTTTGTTTATAAATTGGCCACCACATTACATTTTATTTACATAAACAGACTGGAAACCTTTCTTGGAGCACTATATAGTGAGCTCTTATATTCGTAAGCCTCTATGTGGGGTCCAATGCCAAATTATTAGTGTGAGGCCACCCTTGGCCACATCAGCTATCTACCCATTCGAAGGAGTCTCCAATACCCAACTTCGTATCCACATTCTTTTCTCATAACTGGAATAGCGATGGGATATGTGTCAATCTATGTGCACCGCTTAGACACGTATGCCCATCCTTTGTGGATTTTATTTTATGAATGCGCTTATAGGTCGTACGAGACCGATATTCCTAACCCCGCATCAAGTCTGCATCAAGGGACTATTATCTTGATTATCGCAATCAATGTATGCAATGATTGCCAAGGACTTCCCAGCTACCTTTTGTCTTGTTCCTACTTCATTTGAAATCATTCACTTTTCTAATAGACATGTGCCTCTCTTTAACCTATTTTCTTTTATATCATCTTGCATGACATTTGAAATATAAATTGAACAGGAATAAATGTCCTTTGAATCCCTCCAATCTTTGGTTGACATTTCCTTACATTTCAGAAAATATGAATCTATATATGTATGTTTCAATCGCATCTCCAAATTGTGAAAACTATTTGAAACAATTTCATAGTCATTAAGTGTCATGGAATATTTGCTTCTCAAACTATGGTCATCTAGTAAGCATTTCTTTGTCTTATTCATGGCGATCATCTCTGGATTGATTATTAAATTCTACAATTCCAAAGATCTCATAGCTTGTGTTATGAATGTCGATTGTTGATTGCGATTCACATGAAGGAAACATGTCTAAAGAGAAATCGATTATCATTCAATTTAATAATTTATCGATACAATGAATTTTAATTCCAATCTCTACTTGTTGAGGTATTGTTATTGCAGATGTCTCAATATTAAAGTGCCTAGGACGATCACATCTCATTGTTGGCGGTTCACAAAATACATATTTAATGAGAAACACAAATTGCTACAACACATTTGCTATGAATTACTGTCTTAGAATATTAGTATTGGTAGCAATTTATTGGAATTCATCAACAATGACATACACATGATTATATTCATTTAGCTTCTACGTCAATAGTGATCAATCGTCCACATAGATTTACTTCTAGTTTGGTTTTATGAATGTGTATGCAAATTCAAATGTTCAATCTCTTTTTACACTTGCAATTCAGCTCTAATACCATGTTAGATTTCTCGAATCTGCTACAAATGTATTAAGCACTACCTTATTAGGTATGTGTATTCCAAATGCAACATCCTCTTAAATTTATATATAGAGAATAGGCCACGAATAGACATGTCCCTTCATGGGACATGTCTATTCATTAATCAGATAATTATTAATAAGAACAAATTTAATCTCATATTTATGTATATATATGTATCTATGTACGTGTGTGTGTGTGTGTATTATTAAATTTTTATCATATGCAATTTATAAGTTTACCTAACTGAAGCTATCAAACATCAACAAAGTTGAATGATAAATGTAATTTTCATAAAATTTTACAGCAAATTTATAATCTTTAAAAATGAAATTTAGTTTATTTAATTTTAAATTTTAAATATTTTTAAAATTTTATATTAATATCATTTATTCAAAAATCATATCAATTTAATTCTAATATTGACTAATTTATCACTTAACAAATTTGTTATTATTTTTGTCCAATTTAAAATATAAATATAAATATGGATACAAATTTTCAGACTTAATTTTCAAAGAGTTCAAAACAAATATTTTGATGTTAGAATATCCTTCTAAAAGTCTTGTTTCAGATATTTTGATTTAACTAAAAAAAATGAAACTGCTTTATTTTCTAGATGTGATTTGATTTTAGTTTTAATTATCTTTGATTCCAATTAATGACCAAGTCTAAAGCTTGCAATTCATTGCAATTCATTAAAGCTACAAAATTTCAAAATTCCAACCTACTTGTCAAAAATTAAGATCTTAGTCCTCTGGGGTTGTTTAGCTTTGCTTGCTCAAGGTCATTGATTCGAGTGGGTTTTAAAGAGTCTTGTAGCTATGTACATAACCATATGCTTGGGTAGAAGAAAATATGCAATTTATAGGAGAATCTTGATTTGGGATTATATGAAAATATATCAAGCCTATTGTAACATAACAATAGTTAATTTTAAACCATTGTGTGCACCAAGGACTGGGGGAGTAATGAAGAGAAAAGCTTTCAAAAGATGTACGATATATAGACAGCTCTGTTTTAAACATAATGGACTACCCTTTGTGCATCCAACGTTTAGTAAACCAAAGAAAAGATACATAAAACTATAGTAATTCAAACTAACCTTATCAAATGGTAGGTATGGCATTGCAAAAATGCAACAAAGTTGATAATCTTCAGCTAGCTCTTTCCACATATTGTATATCGTTCATACCTTTGTTGTAGAGGAGTTTATCTACAAGGAAAGGTAGTGATTGTGCATAGTGTCTATTAACAAACTTCAATTGTAAAATGAAATCTTGATTCCAAAATGCTACAAAGATTGGTGAAACGTGAGGGACTGTTTGGGGTTCTATTGGATGAGGCAATCCCTCATAGGACTTCGATTTGAATTTCAACAAAGATGAATAAAGAGTCTCTAAATTGTGTCCATTCGTAGTTGTGGCCTTTCTCCTTTTCATCATCTACATGTTTCATAAATGAGTCCCCACCCATTTCCTATTGCCCTTCCACTAAAATCAGTGGAAAATTAAAAATATTGCTAATGCTCATATCAATCCAGCTTTTAGAAAGTTATACTAGAATGATTATTCCTATATTTTAAAATCTATTTTATAAATTTTCATCCCCTATCATCTCTGCAAAAAGTAGCTCCCATCTACTACAGTCCCAAAAATGTCACAGCACTTATTTCCTGTTACCCGGGTCCCAAAAATTTTGTGGGACATAAATATTAATTTTGGTAGGTACTGCTCGAAAGGCTTTTACAAAGCTAAATTGCTAGTACAACGGCCATTATAATATTCTCTCCACAAATTTGTTATACAGGGGTCTTTGTTATACTGTCAGATTGAATGTTTTATTTTACGTCATTACCAGATAAAATAAGATTCTACAAGCTGTTTCGCACTTTTTTCTTCAGTTGGTTATAAACCACCAATAGATTAGACAATTCTACAGCTCATCTCCCATTCCTTTCCCCATCTCCACATTTTTAGCTACATATTCCAATCCAAAGCATCTCCCTTATACTCAGGACGTGGTCCAAAATTATTCAACTTTCTAATATTTATTGAGCATCGTACTAATATCCCAGACATTAGTTGTGCTTAAATTTCTAAATCTGTGCTTTCTCACCTGGTTGAAGAGATTTCTAGAAACACACTACAATTGTTCAAAGTTGAAGTTCAAACAATCAGAATTCCCCCACTACAAAACATTTTTGTGATCATGGTTCCTAATAAAAACATTTATGCTCTTGAGCCAATAAACCTCAAATACCTCAACACTTACATGCCTGTATACAATGAGCTTTTCATGGACTTTGTGCAGGATTGTTTAGAATCAATAGTCATATATGAACGAAACATTGATAGCAATTTATTAATAATTCAAATGGTGACAATCATCTAAAGAAATACCAATGCAGGCATTTCCGCTTTCCCTTTATTGACTCTTCATTGCATCCACGTTTTCATCAATTTAAAAGTCTTCAGTGATCTAAATAAATACAACTGATGTAACTAAGTCAAATATCCCGCTTTTTTTCTTCTTTTCAATTTCCATTCTAGAAAATTTGGTTGGAATTAAATCAATGCCTCCAGATATAAATATGCATTCACATGTTGATGTTTATAATGATACGATCTTAGAAATTGCAAATCCGTTTATCATTAAACATATGTTTCAATCAATATCCATTTCAATGACTAAGATTGTACCTCTTAACTTGGAAACAGGAAACGAGATGCACCAGCAACCTTTAATGCCATAGCCAAAAAGGGTCATACTAAAAAGCTAACAGTCTTTGAGGATCTATAACCTACCTTAACAAAATTGAGAAAATTTATAACATAACATTGAATTTTAGAATTTTACAAGAAACCTCAGTTTATAAGAACAAGGAAAATTACTTCATCTTGCTCACAGTTTTTTCTGCTAAGATGCCTGGAGACTACTCTGAGGATTGACATGTCCTTGTTCCATTCTGACATTTGCTGATCCCAGCTAGATTTTGTCGCATGTCTCTTCTCTCTTAGCACAAACAGGTGGCCACTTTTAACATGGGGACCTTGCCTTGGTAGATTTTATTATTTTAAAGCCTGACCTTCACAATGGTAATCATTCGGCCTTGCACTCGAACAAGCCCACTTGATTGACTTCATCCAAATTTATTATTTAGTAGGCAAGCAAGAGAATTTGTATAGATGATGAAATCCAATTGATCATTTTTGAGAAAAGTAATTTCATTGTGCTTATATTTTGGTTATGATACATGATTGTATTAGTAATCAACACCAAGAATTTTCCGAAGTTTAATAAAATTGAACACGAGGACAAGTTCTAAAACTGTTTTGGGACATTTTTTTAATTTTACAGATAACTTTATACTCGACATGTCACTTTAGCAGACCATAATTGCTGCTGATTGCCAACAATCACATCATAAAGACTAGATATAAATTATGCAGACAAATTAGATGCATACAAACAAGGGACCAAATCTGGAGAAAATGGTATTCTGCATATAGAGATATGATATTTTATATGGGAAATATCTTTATGCACAGCCTTGCATCGATGACACCTCAATGGAGATTCAAGTATCCTGCCTTCTTCACCGCAAGGAGTAATCTTACCATTTGATTCAAGCTCAGCTAACACCTTTTTTGAATCTAGAAAAAAGGATGATGTGAAAGAGTTCCAGTGCTTTGCATGCTTTAAGAAGGGGGAATTGAAATCTTGACTGATGACGTGCATGTGTAATTGCCTCATTGAGGGAACCTGAACATCAGAGCGGGAATATAATTATCATGAGTTGCAATGATTCATATACATTTACAGAGTTTTATTCTACTGTAAGATGAACACTTTGGAAAAAAAACAGACAACAAGAGTTGACATATAACATGTTAATATAAACTATTTCAGTTTGGAAACACCAGATTTAGTACAGAACATATTGATGTCAATTCCAACTAAATTTATTTGTTTTATACCTTATGGTTAAACATGTTGCAAGCCATACATATGTGGGTGTGAATTCAAAAGAGAATTACCGAGTGATAACCAAGCCGGAAAATCAATGACTGGTCTTCATTTAGAAACTTTTCAACCCATTCTTGTCCAAGATTGTGCATATTCTGTAAATGTTGTAAATGTTCTATACCAACATCTTCCAAGTTATCGAGACCATTTAATCTTGATATTACCAATACATGTTTCTTAGCCTGCCACATAAATCAGACAACTTTATTGAATACTCTAATTTTATTTCAGATAAAATAAATAAACAGAAGCATTATGTTTACAGAATTTACATATTAGACTAGAATCCTAAATAAACTGTACCAAGTATCAAAATCAACATGAAACACACCTTAGGATACAAGTCTGGGTACACCACAGCTTCATCTGTAACCTGAAGTACTTTATCCTTGTACTTTTCTGGACTAAAAGCAACATCTCGGAGAGCTTCAGCCCAACGTGGCCACTTCTTTAAATTCCCTGCTTGGTGTTTGCCCTCTTTACTCCCTTTTGTATTATCAACTTGCATTATTTTCAACTTGCCAGTAGACAACTGAACTGCCCAGTAAACAATTTAAGAAATAATACACACTTGTGAGAATCTTCATTTTCCTTATAGTTATCAAATTATCCCTTGGCTAACTCTACCATATTTTATATTTTGTGCATTTTAAATGGTTCCATTTCTTTGACTGTGTTGTAAGTTTCAACGTAACAATGCCATTCCATTTATTTGATAAAGTGTAACTGAACAATATAAACAATGCAACAATTAGATTTTAATTTTTCACCTAATAGTAACACTGACATCAAACTTAAATGGATGTGCAAGATTGGTGTCAGATCCAATCCAACCAGGGGCAGATAAATTATAAGGTATCTAAGCTAAGAGCTTTCGTGTCAGAATAAATAACAATAGCACACAACCACAATGGCATTCCCCTGTTTTGTTAGGAAGGATAATTGTTACTTACCAAATACTACCAATAATAAAGGGAGGGGGATTTTACTCTATGGCAAGTATTTTAATAGAAAATGTCAGCCCCTACTATTGGCAACTTTGAGCGAGATGGGACTCTTTTTTATCCTCTACCACTAAATCAAGACATGAACAAGTATCTCCCTGCACAAGAAAAAATGTACCGTGTACTACCATATGTATAGAATCCTAACCCAAAATTGTGGAGGGAAAACAGAACAAAGTTTAAATAGTATCGCAACAACAGTAAATATCACAACAAAATGTTAAAGCAAATATAAAGGGAACATATATACTCTCAATATAATTTACATGCCTAAAAGAGGTGGTCATCTCTCTAGTCTGATAAGATCCTGTATTGTGAAGAATTCTGGATAATTTTACACATCAGAGCTATAAGATTTCCACAGTCCATTATAATGCTATACAGTTTCTGGATTTGATTGTGTAAGGTATTTTTCCCATCAATGTTTCAAATCACACTACATAGAGTCCATCATCAGAATGCAAGAGAGCCAAAGAAAAAACAATAGATTCTGACTTAGAAACCAATAGAAAGAAGGGGGAAAGAAGGGGAGGAGAGAGGAGGGAGTCACACAGACCAAAGTTCACAAAAGCCCCATGAACAAAGATGAAAGGACATAAATAAAAAATTAAAGATCCCAATAAGAACACACCAAATCAACAAGAAAAATAAACTAAAAATATTAGAATAGAAGAACGAATAAAAGGTGAGAACAACACAATAAATAAGACAAAAGATAAAATTATATATATGAATATAAATACCAAAATTAGCATACAAACAAACATATATATAAAAATCTAAATATACATATCTCATCTATAAATTATTATTTTGCAAAAATATATAACTATATATACACTATAAGGAAAAATGAATAAATAAACTACACACATATATGAGTGCAAAGATGAGATTAAAATATTAAAAATAGATAAATACATATATGTAAATATATACATGAAAACAAGCAACACAAATCTATATCTACAAATATACCTACAAACTAAGTCAAGGTTCGAATTCGAATTCAAGTTTGTTGATCATTAAATTCGGATGAAATTTGGCAAGGACAAAAATTTGGGAAAATAATCGACATTAAATTGAACTTATATAAATTTATTTATTATTAACTATAGTTAATATATCCACAAAATTGTCAAAATAGTTTGACCTTGCTAAACAATTAAACTAAATAACTCAATAATATCATTACAAATAACAATATTATATTAAATGGCAAGAGCCTACAACACAACAGTAAATTGTCAGCCTCCTATCTGGGAGGTCTTGGGTTCGAGTCTCAAACTTAATAAAGAGTAATAATAAACAATCACAACACATAATAATAATAATTAATCTTGGCTTCGGTCTCTTACTGATCAAAAAATAATAATATTACATTAAATATCATAAAATTTATATGAAGTTCGGAAAGGGTAAAAATTCGCTGAAATTTGAAATTCATGGGTGAAATTCGGCGTATCCTGTAACTTAGCCTGCAAACACAAACAAATAAAACATTTAAGAAAACCGATACATCTGTAACTGAAATCATAGATGGAAATATCACTCGCTGAATAATCGCTGATTTTTAAAAACTCGCAGAGTTTTTCTGCTCCACGAGTTAAAAAAACTCTCTTGCATTTCTTTCAAAGTCTTAAAAGCAAAAAAAAAAATCTAATTTTTTAAGCTCCTTTCTTATTTGCACGCAGATTTAGTCATTTTTTCAGCTCGGGGGCAGGAGGATTTATACAAATATAACATTTAAGTATAAATAATTTAGGTTATATTTGTATAAATACTGTCAAGATAGGCTTCAGCTTCATAGGAGCTAAAATGCAGAATTTAGATTTTGAGGGTTTTCAAAAAAATTTACACTTAGCCAAATTCAGAATTCAGCATGTCTTTAGTAGTGTTATCTCCCACAACTTGTCCTAGCCATTTGAAGTCAACTTAAAGCTAGAACAAGGATTTTATAATGAATCTAACTCATTTTGTCAGAAATCACTCGGTTTCAATTCTATATTCCAGAATACTGATAGACTTAGCTCAACCACTTGCTCGCACCCAAGAAAAGCATTACTATCTTGCAGCCCAGAATTGCTCAAACTCACTCTCGAACTATTTTGCTATGATGTATCTACTTCTAATTTTATAGAAACAATTTACTATGAAGTATTTACTTCTAGTTTTATAGAAACTATTTACTATTTTGCTTCTCACAATCAACATTTTGCGTGAGAATTCGATTTTGTACCCACTTTGCATTTACATATATCTAATCTTTGTTAGTTTCTTTTGTGTTCTCATAAATTGCAAGGAAGCCAGCATATAAATCAAGAACGAAGACATATAAAATGAATTGTAAAACTTGGCCGCTTGGAGGGCATTGGACAAAATCTCAGTTACCTCTTGCGCCCAATCGATATACAATGTATCTGAACATATAACTTGAACCAAGAAGAAGTATTGTTCAACAAAATTTAGGGCTTTAGTTTCACCTCTCAATCTGTGCAAAAGAACCAAAATGTCGAATATCTCTAGTTTGAGGTTGGATCCAAAACAAAATTTTGGGGACTTTGCTCTTGTCACTCTATTGCTTCTAGAACCATGTCCGCATGATCTCCTTCCTCCAGATCATCTTCTTAACCGAGAACTCAGAAATAGCCCCACTGACAGTTAGGTTAAAAAACTCCTTCCGTTCTAGCACACGAAGGCAATTCACCACCGTTTGTCTGTCGATCGAAATCAATATAGTGTCATCAGGTAGAACTATCTGCTTGGTTTCCGGATTGTAATGGTGGATACATTCATAAATGAGCTCTGGGGCTTGAACCGCAACCAAGAAACCAGCGGCTTCAACCAAACCACATCCTCGAAACTTCTTTGTGATAGGATGGATGCGTTCGACCTTTACACTCTTTTGGAAGTCTGCCATATCATAGAAACAGAGGGATGTGTCTGTGAAGTTTTGCAATTGAGAGTTGATCCCAATCAAACCGTCCAAACCCGCGAACTTAGTGGCCATAGCTTATGAATAAGATTTTGAATCAAAAAATGAATAAGACAATGAACTTCTACAATCACTGTCTTTCAAAAGCTATGCATACTGATAAAATGAGAAATCAAGGAAACAAGGTAACTCATTGAACTATGTGTTTTTATACAAGGACCTCGATTCATCCGTTAAACTTCAAAATTCACGCCACACGAGTGAAAATTTGAGGAAATACCCGTTAAAAAGTAAATGCAAAGGTTCAATAGATATTTAAAAGTCTTTTCATTGTTTCGTTGGTTGTAACGGTAACTTTACATTAACTCGTTATGTACTTTTTTGTTTTCCTTTTAGTTTCGGAAAGTTACCTCTGGAGTACTGCATTGATGAAAATCCACCAACTCAGATCCTAATGATATCTTCTTTCTGCAACAATTTGTTTCATTCCAATATCATCTTATAATGCACCAGATTCAACATGGGAGCCAAATTTTTCCTGTTAACTTGATTTCTCTGCATAGTCGAAAAATTGCCTTCATGGGTTGGAAACCCGTCGAGGAAAAGACATTTTCAATTTTTCCACCAACACTTCCTTATTGATTGAATCTCTGATAAATACATTTCTGATTGTTATAGATGTTTAGTTAAGGTGGATGGATCCACTTGGCTATCACTTAGCATCTTGCATTTCAGTTTTATCTGTTTTGTGGGAAATCATCTTCATGGGTTTAAAACCCACCGAGGAGAAGAGAAATTGAGGTTTTTTGCCAGGGCTTCGTACTTGATTGCCATTGAATCTAGGTTATGCTTGGGAGTTTCATCTCGAATTAAAACATCAATTTTCCTAAGAATCTGTGCCCTTTGATTATCTTTATGCAAAATACATTATCGATTGATCTCCTACAAAAAGTCACCTTCATGGGTTGAAAACCCACCATGGAGAAGGCAACATGAGATTTTCCACCAATGCTTATTTTATCAACCATTGATATGACATGAAGTGGCTTCACTTGACCACCAGTTCTTACTGAAATCATAGCGATAGATTTCCATATTGCTAGTGTCATAAAGACATGTGAATTTTAGAGAACTTTTAAGTGCATGGGAACAAAATAGTGAGCACGATTCATCTATAATGAGTGAAAATTGATCTCTATCGGATTGGGTACTAAACTTACCCAACAAATTACAAGACAAAAACAACAACCCGCCTAACTTTGAAAATAGAGAGGGCACTTTGGGAAAATCCGATAAAGACCGCCTAGCCATTAGGAGTCTAGACCTAGACTCAAACATTTACGAGACCAAAACTGACTTCTTCTAAACATGCAAAACTCGCTTTTGCTAATCATTTCGAAAACAAAAGTGGGCAACAAAATCACAATGACTTGCATATCTTGGAGGAGCATTCTCATTACCCACTCTTGGTCTACTCGGAAGTTAATCACTTGAGAGGTATTGCCCAATGTTACTTTCAAGTGCTTTATGTTTTCTTTCATATTCATGGATCTTGAGCTACAGTTAGATGGTTCTTGAGGATTTATTATGAGAGATTGACAACGTGGTTATCTACTTGAGGTATACTTTCATTTATGATGATAGTAGGAGATGGTAGTGGGTTGATTCCCTGAAATGGGAAATGGAGTTGTTTGATCTTCTTTGAGAGGCTTACATCCATGTAGATTCATGATATCATGTTATGTTTGATCTCTTGAGGTTGATGATTTTTTGGATCTTGTGATAGCTCTTCTCTTGGGGTTGTGAAGGGGATTATACTTTGTAGACCTGACATTTAGAAGTGTTTGTGGAAGGACATGCTACATGCTTATGATTTGCAAGTTCTCTCTTTGGTCTTGGTTACCTTCTTGGATATTTAGGTTCATATTAAATTGTTTTTTGAGATCTGGTGGAGCTATGGTGGTCACTCTTTTGTGGTCTTATGTTATCCCTTGTACTTCATTGTTTTTAGGTGATACCGTGATGGTTCCTTTATCTCTTTTCATTGTTGGATGTGGAGAACATGCGAGAGTTGTGGAGACTAGTGTCATGTTCTGAAATTCGTTTTACTCCAAACAAGTGTACACTGGATCACAAAGGCGTACTGGATGAGAGGAACGGTAGGGCAAAAGTGGTGTATAGAGTGCTTGGGCTGTACTGTAGAGGCCTGAAGGTAATACAGTGCTTCCTTAGAGACCGTACGATAGTAGGTGAACACCGTACGTGTTGGAGGGAGACTACTGTTGGTCATACAATGGAATGCAGATATGGTCGTACTGGTTGGTGGTGCAATGGTCGTACAGTGAGGGGGAGGACCAATCGTACGTATGATGGAGCAAATGTCATATGGTAAGATGAGGTTGTAGTACGGTTGTGGAGTTGTCCAGGCCGTACGGTAGGGTAAAGTTGCAGTACGGAAGATGCACTATGTTGTGTGAGGCGGATGGTGTAAGGATGGAGGAATTGCACAATCATGCAACCATAAACTTATAGACCCAAATTCATCAGATAAAGCCAAACAAGATGGAGATTGAACATGAATAATGCTTCAATTAATATTTGCCTAAAGATGGTGCTCCAATTTGCCAGATCTGAGTGAAGTATTACAAGCGACGAAATAGGGTGAGGATTGAATCCCACCAAACCGGAATAGTCAAGTAGGGAAGATCTTTCACTTCTAAAATGGCAAGCAATAGAAAATCTTGACTGGAATTCGCAGTACAAAAAAATAATCCAAATTGCATACAAACAACTACCTACAAGTTGTGCCTAAATACCCTTCAGGGAAACCTTTTCGAGTATGTACAAAGATAGCCAACGGCAACACCTACCTACAGAAACAAAAAATAAAAATGGGTCTTAGAAAAACTAAATCAATCGACCCATTAACAATGTTTGATTAATAATTTATTTTATAACGAAGATATTAAAGTCCTCCCGTACAAAATTTTGCTTGTCCTCAAGCAATTGCAATGTCGGATGCTATAGAATGTGCTCGCCTTCCCACTTCGCATTGTCCAACAACAAGTGTCTCCAGCATACCAAACATTCCTTCACCATGCGGTTCCGCAAGGTCTTCTCACGTACTTCAATGATCTCGACTGGTTCCAATATGAGCTTCCCTTCTTCATTGGGTGGCAGAAGGTCTGCAACTACTGTGATGTTCTGTCCCACAACTTTCTTAAGGCAAGAGATATGAAAAATGTTACAAATACGGCTCCCCTCTGGCAATTCCAACCCACAGGTGACCTTACCGATGCAGCAAACTACACGATAAGGGCCATCTACAGTTCGAGAGACATCTACAACTCGATAGAGTCGTCAACACTCGGTAGGAACTACCAATTTCATAACCAAAAATAATATGCAACCCGACTTTGCTCGGTAAGGTCTTGCGACCCGAATTTGCTCAGTAAGGTCTCCTACTTGTCATCCTACTTGGTGATCCCAGTACATCTTGAATGCTGATTGGATCATTCTGCTTGCTAGCTAGAACCGATGTTAGATTACTTCTTTTGAATCACAGCTCCAATGACCTCCATAAGGAACTAAGTTGAAATGTTTGAGTCATCCAAATCATTGACTTGGATGTCCTTCACTTCATGATTTTGATTTGCATTTTCTGAAGATTTGGTACCCATTGTTGTCTCATTTGTTTTCTGATATTGTCAGCTTTGGCTTTATTTTCATCTTCAATTCTACTTGTGTTCATATAGTTCTTAGCAAAATGTTCAAGTTTTGTACAAATAAAATATCTTTTCATAGTATATCTTTTTCTCATGTGAAGTTTCATACAATTTGCTCCAATGTGCCCAAATTCACCACAGTAGTGACATCTACACCATGTGTTGTAGTCACATCCAAATATTGCTTTCACAATCTGTTCGACTGGGTTTCATTACTTGGTTTTGCACTCTAAGGATTTGTGTCCTTGTTTCTTGTATTTGTAAAATTTATCTTCAAACTTAGGTTTCTCTTTCCATTCACTTGCTCTATGACCATTATTGCAACTGTAACACTTTCCATTGAATTTTGCTTAACCAATACTCCAACATTTGTTTGATGTATGACCTATCTTACCACAATGATTGCAAATAGGTCTTTGATTCTTTTGAGCTCCTTGCTAAGATGATCCACCTTCTGTTGTGTATCCTATTCCAACTTTTCCTTTGTGTTTACATTGACTTTGCTCATTGCATTGACTCATGCTTTCCTAAGATATCATCATTCTTTCATAGGTTTACTTTTCAGTGTTGAGATCATTCTACAATCTTTCATTCTCTGATCTTAAATTCATAAGCTATTCATTTGCATTAATGAGCTGATCAATGAAGTTTGTTTGTTGAAGGGATAGATGCTGAATTTCATTGCTCTTTTCCTCTATCTCTTCTTTGGCTGTCTTGACTCTTTTTCTTCCATGACTTCACATAATCTGACTAATTGGATTTCTTGTTCTCTTTTCAGCTTTCCAACTTGTTCTTGAATATTGGAATTATTTTCTAATAGATCTTTGATTGCTTCATCAGCTTCATCTGAATTTCTTTCAGAATATATATTTTCAATTCTTTCTTCAGTGTAAAGATTGTCATTCAACTGTACTGCAAGATCTTTCCTTCTTTCCAATAATTGAGAGATGTGTCCCTTTTCTTTCTTGAGTTGTCCAATAGCCAATTCTAGCTCTAACTTTTCATTGTCAATAGCCTTATCTAACCTGTATACCTCCATTTGCCTCTAATCCTTTCTCAAGCTGTTAAACTTCTGATGTGAGATCCAAAAAAGCTCTGATACCAATTGTTGGAAATATGAGATAGGCAAGGTCACTGAGAGGGGAAGGGTGAATCAGGAACCAACAAAACTTTATCTTACTTCACCAATTAATCCTTCATATAATATTTTGATCTAATTGCATGCATGAAAGAATGAAAGCAAATAAACATTCATAACACTTTGACACAAGATATGGTAACCCAGAAACCTTCCAATTAGAAAGTAAAATTGGGGTGGGGATGATACCCACAAGCTTTCATATTGTAGTACAAATTTAACCTATTAAAGCTTACAATTGACCACTTCTGGTGATCTATCCTATTAGGAGCAATAAGGACTGTAAGGTCCACCTTGTTAAAGGATTTACAAACATACAATGAAGTATGCACTCGATTAAGAGATTTAGCAAAGACTGTTAAGTTTACCCTGTTAAAGGATTTAACTGATACACCTGTTAGGATGAACCAGTGGCTGATCTCTGATCTGCAACTCTGATTTGCTGGTTGAGATTCCTTGTAATGCAATAACCACCTAACTATGATAGATAAATCTTTGTTGTCCCTTATACTACTTGTAGCCTTCTTTAATTCACACTCATGCTCATCATATTTCTTTACATATACATACTTGGATATGATATAATGTATTACATATATATCAATCCAAATCATAACTAACTAGAGTCGGCTACAATACCAATTTCATCATAATTCACAAAGTTGGCCCAACTGTTGTAACTTGGGTCCTGAAGACAAACTCGATGATGTCCTAATACTCGGCAAACACTATCAACACTCGGCAATCTTTGGCACTCGGTTGAACTTGAAGCTCAATCCATACTAATCACTTCCAAGTATCTCAAACTCGGTGAGCATTGTGACTCAGTGAACTCTGAGAAACTCGATAGCAACTAGATCACTCGGTTGACACTCCATAACTCGATCAACACTAGATCCACTTCGTTAACTCTGTGAGCTTCGTAGACACTGTTGGACTTAGTTAACACCACAAAGCTCGGTTAACACTACGATTTTATGGACTAGCTCGATAGACTCTGCTACACTCGGTTTCCACTAACCTTTGCCTCTGAAGCTTGGTAAACACTGTATACCTCGGCAAACACCGCAAACTGACTCAAGTGCTCGGTAGATACTATATTCTAACTACTTAGCTCGGGAACAACTAAATCACTCGATTAACACTATAAACTAAATAATAAGCTCGGTAGCAACTGAAGAGCTCGGTTGCAATGTAACCAGTTGACTAAGTGTTGAGTCACTGATAGACAAATTGACCTTAATGTCAACAATTCGGATTTGTTTTGCTGGCAAACCGCACTCTTACATACTGCAATACATCTCCTTTAAGACCTTTCCATGAAAGCCTCTCCCTAAGTTGTCTGTAAGTTATGAGGAAGCCTAGGTGCGCAGCCAAAGGTGTCATGTACCTCCTTCAAGATTTTCTGCTTCAGTTTGGATTCAGGCACTAAGTATATTTGATTCTTATAGTAAATGATGTCATTCACCACTTTGTACCGATCATCTTGTGTGTTGCCATCTATTAGCTCACAGGGAAATGTGTTTTTGGAATATTCCACCAACAAATGTGCTTTCCAATCAGCTGAAACTTGAGTCAGTAAGCAGAGAGCGGATTTCTTGGACAAAGCATCTGCAACCACATTGTTCTTTCCTTACACATAGTCAACGTCAAAATCAAAAGCCTAAACCTTGCTTAACCATTTTCGTTGCGTTTTGTTCAAGTCCCATTGCTCCACAAAATATCTCAAGCTATTATAATCAGTACAAACGACAGACTTGGCACCCACCATATATTGTCGGAACTTGGTTAGTGCATGAACGATGGCCAACATCTCTTTGTCGTAAATGGAATATAAACGCTCTGTTTGTGTAAGTTTCTGACTCTTGTAGGCTATGGGGTATCGATCTCGCATCACATCAATACTACGCCAATGCCTTCTCCGAATGCATCACACTCCAGAATCAATGGTCGAGTAAAGTCAGGTAAGGCAAGTACTGGACAAGTGCTCATAACCTCTTTCAACTTATCAAAAGTGTGTTGCGCCTTTTTATTCCACTGGAAGGAACTCCTTTTTGTCAAATCTGCTAATGGTGCATTGAGCTGAGAGAATCCTTTTACAAACCTCCGATAATAACTACACAATCCAAAAAAACCTCACAACTCTAAGAGTGATTTGGGGGGGGGGGGGGGAGAGCAATCAAGGATAGCCCGAATCTTCTCCTAATAAACATATACTCCATATTTACTGACAACATGCCCCAGATACAATATTTCTGTCATACCTCATTCACATTTGGATCTCTTAGCGAACAAAGACTAAGCCTTCATGATCTCTAGGACTTCATTCAGATGTTTCAAGTGCTCTTCCCATGTCTTGCTATAAATAAGGATATCATTGAAGAATACCAATGAACACTTACACGATTATTTGTTGAAGATGCGATTTATGCATGTTTGGAACGGAGCAAGTGCATTCGTTACTCCGAACGGCATGACCAAGAACTCATAATGCCTATAGTGACAACGAAAAGTCGTCTTCTCCCTGTCTTCTTCCCTCATGTGGATCTAATGGTCTCCAAAGCAGAGATCTATTTTTGAAAAATAAACCACACCATGTAATTCATCCAACAATTCATCGATCTTGAGAATAGGATATCTATTTTTTATCGTCTTTTTTGTTCAACACGTGGTAGTCCACACACATTCGCATCGTCGCGTCCTCCTTAACCAATACTACTGAAGATGCAAAAGGGCTCGAACTAGGACAGATCCATCCTTTCTCAAGCAGTTCCTAAATCGTCTTTTCAATCTCATCCTTGAATTTCTTGGGATGGCAATAGGGTGTGGTTATGACTGGCTTGGCACCTACTTCCAACTCAATAGTATGTTCAAACCCACGATGAGGAGGTATGCCAAGAGGAATGTCCATAAAAACTTCATCATGAGCACTAAGGATATTCTAAAGATCATCATCCTGGTGAGGTGTCTATTGTCCATTTATGGGTTTTGCCGAAACAAAACAGTGTGCAACCCAAGCAATGTCATTATGCCGAAAGATTGCCTCCATCTGATGTGTTGAAACTTCCTCTGGTCCCTCCTTGGCCATTCCGGGGAGAACAACCATCTTCCCATCAACAACAAAAGTGAAGTCTATTCATTTGAAGCTCTGAGTGTATTCATCAAGTGTCTCCATCCACTGTATGCCCAAAATAACCTCCATATCATCTAGGTCCACTATGAAGAAATGAAACGCCCCGCTCGGGAACCCAAGAGAAATAAACCTAACATGTTACAATGTTTAATGAACTATTTTTTTTTTAAAAGTTTAAACAACATCAAGATAACAATAATGCGGAAGCAACATGAACCTACACATCAAATACACATAGCAATTATAGATACAGTTTCAATTCCTCAAGGGTTCCTTTACGTTGAGTCACATTTAATAATTTAAATTAATTAGTTTAAGTTCCAAGTACAATGTCTCAAGATCATAAAGAAATAACATATACATAATTGCATAAGCAAAGCATAAGTGTATCTAATACAATGAAAGTACATCCACTAAATAACATCCACTGCACATGTCGCAGGGTATGTAAGAATAGATACAATACATCAGAATACATGATAACATATATACATCAATTGAAAAGAAGTCTCTGAGATAAGAAATAAGAATGATAAAGGTACATCTTCTGCAACGAACATCCAACAACTGTCAATGTGAGGGGAACCCAAATGGTAAGAAGACACTACCTCCCGACCGCGTGGTTACCTAGTCAGGCTTCCACTCCCACCGTGCAGGGAAGATAATGAACGATCCACATATAGCTAATCAAACATAAAACATTCCTAGGCAAGGAATCCCTAATAGCCAAAACTACCTCAAGGTAGCACATACTACTCAAGAAGATAAGATAATCCAGAAAGAAAGAACACTCAATCCAATACCGACACCACATAACCAAACATCATACACGAACCAAGTATAAACCAAATACCAAGATCATAAGATAAAGTCAACGAAAGATAATCATCTCAAGTCAAAAGCCACATATCAAAAGTACACCATCCATGAATCACCGATCATCATCGATGAAAGCAAAAAACCACAATAAACACATCCAACAATAAGTACACCACCAGAGGTACACAAATCTACAGAGGAGACTCAAGCTGCATACTAGGAAGTGTCATCACATGGCTGCTTAAGTTACCCTGGACTGGTCTCTTAATAGACCCCGGACCCTCAAGCGTTGAGTTACCCTGGACTAGTTACTCTGAACCTCGGAGCCTCAACATGACACATGTGGAAACCAAAAAGCCCTCTCAAGAAGACGAGGCGCTCATCTCATTCCCATCCTTAATCTATACAAGCACTCAAGGCATGGGTGGATCAAATATCTCTAACTTATCTTTTTAGTGTGTTTCCCCCCATAAATTTTAATTACTAGATTATCACTTATTACATAACTTGCATTAGGTTACCCTGGCACTGACCTCTTTGGGTTCCGGACCCCTATTGCAAGCCACTCCCACGTCCCGTACCTAAACAACCTCTCCTAAGCACATAAAAACACAGTTGTGTCCCATACCACAACAACCATAAAGATCAAACTCGGTTCCTTAACAGGCAACCTGATAATAAGATGGTTCTCCCATCCAAGAACACATAAAAGCTCCACAAGGTAAATCTCATAAATATAATCTCAATATGAATCACAAAACTCATCATGACATCCAGCCATATAAATAGTATAAAATAAATCTCACAAAAACCTCTGGTGTACTCTCTAGACTGGTCGACATCTAATCAACACCAAAATCCAAAGCATAGACCATACAAGCAAAACAACACAGTTTCATGGTCTGGGTTTGATTTTAAAGACAAAAGTTTTAGTTTTGTGTTCAATGTATGTTTCAAGTAATAGGTTTCACAATTAACTCTTACAATCAAGCCAATTCTATATTTAAATAATTACGCAACTACCCCTATTTGATTTAAGTAATTTTTTTCCAAATTAATCAAGGGTAACCATTGATTAAAATCATTAAAAATAATAATCATTGATATTAAATAATACTACGTTATTATTAAAAATCAATTTTATTAATAATAATAACGAAATCACTCTATATCTTTCTTAAACAATATTAATCATTAATTAAATTCAATTAATCTATTTTTAATTAAATTATTAATTAAAAATCATGTTAAAATATTAATTAAATTTTATATTAAAAAATTATAAACAAAATTATTTTTTTTGAATCAAAATGCATCAAGTAAAGCGTTTTAGGCCCGCTGGCCTGCAGACTGCGGTCTGCCGCGGCAGTCCTTGCTGCAACATGGGCAGAGGAAAAAAGGTAAGGTGGGGGTTGGGTTAATCCCTCCCCCGTCATACTTTATTTAATTTTACTTTTTAAAATTTCATTTTTAATATAATTCGCTCTCCATTTAAACAAATAAACTCAAACTACCCCCTATTTTATTTTATTTTTAAATGATTGAAATTTTAGTCTAATAGGAAAAATAAGTTGAACCCATTGGATTTTCAATTTAGGATTTTCATTTCCAAAATTAAACCCTTTCCAAATTTAAATTTCTTAATTCCATTTTAATCCAAAACTCAGATCCTGATTTAATACTAATTTCTCTTAGATGTAGGACGAGGTTTTCTAAATGGTTGTTTCTTTTCGGATTCACAGATGAAATCGAATAGTAAAAGATTCAAAACGAAAGGTGGCAAGATTCATACAATGAAATTTGAGAAATCAATTTTCAACAAGCATGAAGAAGACAGAGATCCGAAAGTGTTTCTACAATGGTTCACGAACCCTACCTTGATCTGATGCTAACAATCTGGTGAAACCCTTGCTAATCCAAACCCTTCCAAGCTTCCAAAGATTTCTTTGTTCCCCTTTCCAAAAGTGTGTTCCCTGAAACCTGTGTGTGTAATAATGACCCCAAAACCCTCTAATATAAAATCTAATTACCTTTTAGGGTTTCTGTCACCACCACTTCTAAAATTATAATTATTTTATTTAATTAATTCTTTTATGCACAATTAATTTACTTTTAATTAAGACAAATGAATTATTAAATTACTTTATTTAATTTCCACTTTGACTTTGCTTTAAATTAATTTATTAACTTTTTAAATCTCATGAGCACTTTAAAATATCTTTATTAAGTTCACATATTTTATCTTTTAATTAATTTCCTATATGTCTCATGTAGGCATCATGCGAACTTGAATCCTTTCCATAATTTAATATCTTTCAACTTCTTAATTTATTTTCAAAACTTAATTGATAAAATATTTATCAACTTAAATAATAATAATATTTAGCATTTATTTAAAAATGAACTCTAAATATATTATTATTAAATTAAATAAATATTATCATGTTCTAAAATTTAAATTTATAACTTTTATCTTCGAATTCCATTTTTTATTTATTTAATTAATTTCTCATTAAATTAAGTCATTAATCTAATTTTTTAATTAGACTTAATTAATAGAAATTCATCAAAGACTCATAAAACAACATACGCACAAAATACTCACGCGTTTTAAAAAGGGTAGACAATCTATTACGAGTCCTCCTTGCAGGACAAGTATTATAGGCTTATGGCTAGGATTGGACCTGATCATTATCTTCCCATTCTCACCATTTGAGTATTTGTAATTGGGCACACTCATCCTAGCAATTCAAAGAAGTCGATGCCCGGTACCTGCATCGTGCATAAAAGACGAGCATGTACATGTATATAATATATCTAAACTAAACAGGCAATGGCAGGGAGTAGTTCATCGTATAGATCCCGACTAGTAGGTGACTACGACTCCCTCCCTTAACCACATCAAACATGTCAAACAGAAAAATAAAATAAACACACGTACCATACACATGCGAGCATGGGGTAAGTATCATAAAAATCACAAGTCTAATATTAAATGCGTACATATAATAATGCATCTCTATCAATACAAACATAACCATCATTAAAGACATTACGTTACATTGTTATGAAAGAAACCACATTTACTAACTAGGAATCATCAAAATATCATAAAAATCAAATGAAATGAAATCAACTAAGTAATCATAACTGATATATTTGTAATCCAAGACATGAAATAATATCATAATATTGTAAATCCAATATCTCTAAAACTAATCAATGCATAAAATCAGCTTAAAAGAATTTGACAATGATAACAGAAATGCGAACTAGGGGCAGGCACTACAAGAAATCCTTTGTCACCATGTGATTAGCCATAGTGATACTTAGTTGGGTACAAGGTGTGTATACGGCAGAAGGGTCCCTCCAACGACCTTGACCTAGAATCCTACGCGCGTCTCAGCAAGTAGACCTCTTCATTTCACCAAAGATGAGTTTATGAAGATTAGAGTGGCTTCGCTATCAAGCATCACTAGGACCCTTTGTCCTTGAAGGGTTCCTTGTACATGAAATACCGTGCACCTCGAGCTCCCGGCTAAGGTGATAGTTCCTCCGTACCGTACCAATGTTGTAATTCTCTCCGTACAGTTCAAACTAACCATTTTGGTGTCCTCGTGGGGATGGTTGTCTTCAGAGGGTAGATCTTCTTATTCGTCCTCATCATCGGACACAACTTCAATGTAGTGAATTTTTCTTTTCCCGAGACACCTGTGCCCCAGTTCCCACAATCCCTTGCAGTTGAAACATAGTTTCTTCCTTCGGAGCTCTTGTTTGGTAGCTTCCTCCAACAGGGCTTCTTTGGCAAAGGTTTATTATCTTTGTCCCTCGGAAACACCAGCGGTTTGGAATGTGAGTACCCTCGAGAGGATGACATTGATGATGATGCCAGACTCTGAGCCTCTGACGGGGTGGTAGGATTGAACCTTTTTACCCAACCCTTCAGTGATTCTGTCAATCCATCCATGAAAAGCACTATTCGTTTTCCTTCGGAAATGTCCTTGACCAAAATAGAGAGTTTTTGAAATTTCATAATGTACTGGTCAACCAATCCAATTTGCTTCAGTTGTGCTAATTCTTTAAAATTAAGTTTCAGATCTTTGCCATCAAATTGATCTATCAATCTCTCATTAAATTCCGCATAGGTATTTATTTGGTCATGCCCCAGTGTGATGGTGTCGTGATGCCACCATTCATATGCTACTCCCTCCAAGTGTAATGCCACAAATTTAATTGCTTCTTCTGGCATAGGATTAAGCTAGAAGTAAGTATCGGCCTTCATTACCCATGCTTGCGTACATATGGATCCAAATTCGTCCAATGGAGACAATTTTACTTTACTCAACTTCCTTTTGAGATCATCATTAAAATATCCTTGGTTTCCGCCTCCCAAATATCTCATTCTTAGATCTATGTAGTCTTTGTAAGATATATCTTCCTCAAAATTTGCATTCTTCCAGTCTTCTCTCAATTGTTCTCGAACTTTCTCAAAGGTTGTCTGCTTCCCTCCATGTGATGCCTCCATTCATGGCGAAAAAGATGACATGGAAGGTCATGAGTGTGCTAGATGAGGATTTGCTTTACTTGACACCGAGTTTGCACTGTGACCATTTTGTTCACCGGATATTTTATTGTCTGCCAATTTCTTGAGAGTTTCTTCCATGAGTCATTAAAGATCATTGATCTGTGCCTGATTCCTCGCAAGTTCTCTTAGTAGCACTAAGAGTTCGGCAACTGTGGGTTCTAGTTTTGCTGCCATTCTATAAAATGAATGGAATCTTCTTCTCTTTCGACTATAAACTCTCATTCACTATCCATAGGCTAGCAAGATTGAAGCTCTAATACCATTGTAATGTTCGCAGGATTGAAGCTGTAATACCATTGTAATGTTCTGAAATCCATTTAACTCCAAACAGGCATGCACTGGATCACAAAGGCATACAAGATGAAAGGAACGGTAGGGCAAAAGTGGTGTACGGACTGCTTGGGCCCTATGATAGAGGCCTGAAGGTCGTACGGTGCTTCCTTGGAGGTCGTACGGTAGTATGTGAAGACTATACGTGTTGGAGGGAGACTAATATTGGTCATACGGTGTACGAGTTGGTGGTGCAATGGTTGTACAGTGAGGTGAAGGACCAGCCGTACGATATGATGGAGAAAATGTCATACGGTAAGATGAGGTAGCAGTACAGTTGTGGAGTTGTCTAGGTCGTACAATAGGGTAAAGTTGCACTATGAAAGATGCACTTCATGTTGTGTGAGGCAAATGGTGTACGGATGGAGGAATTGCTCAATTATGCAACCATAAACTTATAGACCCGAATTCATCAGATAAAGCCAAACAAGAATGGAGATTGAACACGAATAATCCTTCAATTACTATTTGCCAAAAGATGGTGCTCCGATTTACCAGATCTGAGCGAAGTATTACAGGCAACGGAATAGGGTGAGGAATGAATCCCACCGAAACCAAAATAGCCAAGTAGAGAAGATCTTTCACTTCCAAAATGGTGAACAACAGAAAATCCCAACCGGAATTCTAGCAACTACCTTCAAGTCGTGCTTAAATACTCGTCAAGGAAACATTTCCGAGGGTGGACAAAGATAGCCGATGGCAACACCTACCTACAGAAACAAAAAATAAAAATGGGTCCAAGATATACTAAATCAATTGGCCCATTAACAATGTTTGATTAATAATTTATTTTATGACGGAGATATTACAGAGAGATGTTTCTTGCAGAGTTTTTGCTACAAGATTTGCATATCTTTGTGGATAGTCCTTGGTACTACATGGCTACACTATCTTTGTGTGGTTATCAATACACTCGATATGCCTTTGATTTTTCAGATCTGGCATTACCCATGCAATGGGAGTTCTTGTATGTGTTTGGTCTTCATCGACTAGTTTGCACATGGAACTTGAGATTGCAAATTATGGGTTAGTCATGTTGCTAGCATGATTTTTCTGATGTTGGATACCTTTGAGGTACGAGTGATTGGATAGGTTAGCATTTGTTGTGGATGCTTTTTTCAATCTTGTGGGTTTATCAGTTGGATTGGAGCACTTAGTTTGGTTGCTATTCCGGCTGATGTTTTATCTTGTTTTCTAGAGGATTACTTTGCAATTGTGTTGAGCTAAGAAGTTGATGTATTTGATGTTTTTGTGTAGCTCATGAGCGCAATGGAGTGGTGGCAGTGTTATATAGCCTTTGTTATCATTGTGGACCTTATGCTTGTGTTTCTTGGACAGGCGTCTAATTGTAGCTCGAGAGCACGTATTAAGATTTATGTGGTTCCATGGATGGTTGTGATGATATAGTTTCATCAGTTCAACTCCTGTAAGGTCTTCGCCAAGTGGGAGATTGTTGGGATATGATGACTCAACCTTATCATGCTTTATTGGTTTTTATTTATGCATTTTTGGCAGATGCTATATGAGACCAAATCTTCTACAAAGATAGAATTGGACCAAAAAATAGAAAGTCATTTTTTTGGGCTTTATTCTCTTTGCTTTGTTTTTATGCAAGAGTTGTGCATAAAGGAAGTTTCTAAATAAGTTGTAGCTAAATTGAATGTAGATGCTTTAGAGATTGTTTCCTTCTATATGAAAACTCTATAAATACAATGAGTTGCTAAAGAGATGTAAGAGAGAGATGAGAAGTTTGTTGCACACGGTTATGCTACCGGATTTTTCTAGAATGGCGCAAGATGTAAATCTCCATGTGAAAGCTAAAAATGTATTGTAACTTGTTACTGAATAATACATTAGCTGATGGTTTGGAGGGTAGGGTTTTTACCTGGAAAGGTTTGGAGGGTAGGGTTTCTACCTGGAAAGGTTTTCCCCACATATATTTGAGTTTTCTATTATGTCTCATTCTTCTAGTTTTACATTCAAGAAACCATTAGATACAAGATGTGCATACTGATCTCAGTTGGCTTTCTGGGATGTTCTCATTTCCCTTCAAAGACCACCTAAACCTACTAAGAAAATGAAAAGAGGGTCCCAATTTGCAATGGGCCAATGGTTGAAAATCTCACAACATCTAGCACCCCACCACCCCCCACCAAAAATGTTCCTAAACGTATCAAGGATAAGACTTGTTTAGAACCAAGAACCTTCAACTAATTCCACTTCAACTTATTAAAGAATTAGGAAATGCACTCAAAATGGAAGAAACCATGAGTTGAGCTATGAGCCATCATCCTCAACTACGCATGTGTGTGCCAGTGATTCATTCCCTGCTCAACAAGAACGTAAAAAGGCTCTAGATCTATTCGACTTAGTTATGTTAAATATCCTTACTCCAAAAGCATCCTAGATACAACCTTAGTTATGTCGGATTATCCTTACTCCAAAAGCATCCTAGATACAACCTTAGTTATGTCGGATTACCCACATGTGTGTCAATGATTCATGCCCCACTCAACAAGAACCTAAAAAGGCTCTTAGATCCATTGGAATTAGCTAAGTTATATGCTTACTCCAAAAACATCCTCGATAGAACCTTAGATCCATTGGATTTAGTTATGTTAATGTTGGTTAACATTTTGTCTTCCTTGGATTTGGTTTATACCCTGACTCATTATGTGCCCAAAGGAGTGGAAGATTAAGCTGAAACTAACAAAAGAGGTCAATGTAGGTATTCTATCAAGGACCCTTGAATTGGAAGGTACAGCTCCCTTACGTGCAAAGATTTGCAATGAATAATGTTTTTAGTAGATCAACTAGTTTAAGGGTATGCTCTTAACCAGAGAGCAAAAGAGGATCTAACCAGATTGCCCAAAACTTCAAGCAACCCAAGCGGATTTCTGATGATAAGTCACAACCTCCATGACCATGAATATATGTGAATCACTCTGAAGTTCTTCTAACTCCTAACATGCAATCTAATATATTTACTAAATGCAGGATGCAACTATGCAAGCTTAACTACTGATACACACTACATAAGAAGAGAAAATGTGATCAACTAAGCAACCCACAAATTGCTCAAACTATTGAGATTCCACAATAGATTGCTTTTAACTCAATATCTTACATCAACCATATCCCCAACCTTTTACACAGCAATGAAAATGCACATGAAACTAACTTGCATAGAACAAAGGAAATGAAATAATATTGTAAATGATAGTAAGACTTCATAAAACCATTGTAAGGAAAGCAATAACACAATTTATTTTCAATCCCACAACTTTCCTTAACAGCACGATTCACTCTAAAGCACTACACAAAACTAAACTACACTATCATGAACAGCAAAATTAAAAATGTAGATGTAAAGTCTCACACAGTAGTCAAAGCTACAGGGGTTTGCCACACCAAAATTTGTCAATCTTATTCACTTCTTCGAAAGTTACATTTATAGGCCCCTAGATTCTGGCCAATTACATTTCATGATTACAATACAAAAAACCATTGTAAGGAAAGCAATAACACAATTTATTTTCAATCCCACAACTTTCCTTAACAGCACGATTCACTCTAAAGCACTACACAAAACTAAACTACACTATCATGAACAGCAAAATTAAAAATGTAGATGTAAAGTCTCACACAGTAGTCAAAGCTACAGGGGTTTGCCACACCAAAATTTGTCAATCTTATTCACTTCTTCGAAAGTTACATTTATAGGCCCCTAGATTCTGGCCAATTACATTTCATGATTACAATACAAAGCATCTCTGAGCAGATGTGTCTAAAAATTAGATTGACTAGTCAGTCATTCGTTACAAAACATATGCCTACGAGAAGAATGCCATATTTGGCCACAAAATCAGAGAGGGAGAGAGAGAAAAAAGAGGGGCGAAACTTGTCACATATTGCAGTAGCTTCATTCTGGGAAGAATGTAACGCCTACAACAAAGCATCAATTCTTCTTTGGACTTACAGCTTTAGCTCTATGCGCCTTCAGAGCATCAATTACGTTCTCCAACTCCTTAATACTTGGGATAAGGATGTTGTCAGCTCTGACAACCCAATGATCATGCATTTCTATCAATTCTTCAACTCTGGAGACCTTTGATTGGAGCTTCTCTGCTGCACACTTGAGGATGCAATCAATAGCTGAGAGTTTTGGAATCTCCACCACTTCGAAGTTTGTTGGATGAGTAGTTTCTTCAATGAATGCCAAAAACAGTCTTAATTCACTCAATGTCTACTAGTTGGTTATTATTAGTGACATGATTCGGTATGTAAAACCTTTAGATATTCAAATATTTTGTCCATAACTTTCTTTACTGAATCATAAACACCCTTTAGTTCTTCTTCTCACTAAACTAAGTTTTCAACTTTAAACTCTACAAATTGCTTCCAATGAAGCAACGGTTCTTGACCTGACTTAAGGATCCAATGTGTCACAACAACATTAGTCTTCATATCAACGACCTCTTGTAATAGGGCTAATTGCTCTGTTAAGCCTATTGATTCCTTCTTCATTGACGTCTAGTGACTTAGCACTACCTCTCTCAATTTATTTGTATCTAACAACAAATTTCCAAGGTTCACTATGAGCAAGGGACCTTGGGTCTTCAATCCAGGCACGCACAAGTTGACTAAATTGCCTCTCTTGTTGTAGCTTAGTCAATAGATTCTTGTTCTCCTCTGCACTTGGGTCAAAAGTACTAACAAATGTATCTCCAAGTGTTGCTCTAATGTAATCCATTAATTCTTTGTTTGAGGCTTTCAGTACCTCTTTCTCTGTCCTTAACTCCTCTAACTTGTCTTCAATCTTCACATTAGTTGATTTCCAGATGTTGACCATAAAATTGTGTACTGGAATACCTATGTCAACAGTTCTGATTTGGAAATCATTTCAAGTTAACTCATGAAACCTACCCTCCTCCTGAGGTTTCGCAATCTCCAAAAGCATGTGTCTAGTAGTTGCATCAATTGACAATGTTGCTAGGGTCTTTTGCTTCTTTGCCTTCTTCGACACTGCCTGGGTTGAGTTGCTTGCGCAATTAGATCTTTAGATGGAGCACTTTCCTCACATCTCCTCTTCTTTCTATCAATAGTCTCTTCCAACCAAAACTTAGTTGAAAGGTCACTAAGTGCTAATTGCAAGGCTGATGGAACAAAAAGCTTCCTTGTAACTAGGGGTGTCACCTTCTTCCTGCTAGCAAATGGAAAGGCAATTGTTTTAGTAACAGATAAGGTTGGTGTTGTACCTTGTTCTAATGCTCCTTGTTCTTGACCATCCAGAGGATTGTTGTCACCATCAAGATTGATGACTTGCACCGAGGAAGAGGTCTTGACTACTGATTTCTCCTTCTCTTGTTTATCTTTCTTTGCATCTTCATCTCCGATTTTTCCGGCATCTGGCAAAGATCCTCCTCCACAAGTTGGAGGAACTTGAATATTCTTCTCAGGAGGTTGGTCTCCTCCTCCACCAATAGATTGTGCTGGTCTAGTTGATGTTGATGTTGCTGCAATAGCAAAAGTGCCAGCTAACAGGGACTAAGCTGCTCCAGATGCTACTCCACTAGCTAAACTTGTGGTCCAGTTCTCTTTTTCCTTGCTCTAGTCCATTCTACCCATTTGTCTATCCTCTTAATGATGCCAATCATCAAGACTTCCATTGTATCAATCACAAGACCATCAAGCGGAATTTGACACTGTGGGAGTGTCTTTGATCTTATCATAGGTAGTGGGCCTCATGTAGGAACCATCATCTATGATATCACTTACATCAACATTATTATTATAAAATTTAATCTCATTAATTATCAATCTAGCCCAATATTTCTCTCTAGTTTGGTATTCATTATGACATCTGGCCCAATAGTCTTCTATATCTGGGACATGCCTATGAGCATAACCAAGCTTAAGATGGTCTTTCACAAAGCTAAAAGGATCATATTAGGCCCTTATAACTTCATAACCTATCAGTTTAATTATGTTCTCACGAGCCTTGACTATATTCCAGGCATCAGACCTAGAGGCACTAGAATGGGGTCCTACTACAATTGGAGAAGAAATATCAGCTATCTTCTTCACATTAGAGGATAAGGTGTTAACCTCTAATATTTGTCTACATAATTCAACAAGAACAACCTTATCGTCTGGATACCTGGGGAGTCTCTTTGAGAATCCATCGAATGCACCAATCCTAATTTAGGAGAAAGATGGAAATTGAATAAAACAGCATCTGAACTAGCTTACCGTTGATATAGCTTCAAGTGAAAACCTCCACTCAAGGTTCCCTTGCAATTCCCAGCATAGCCTCATGGTAAAGGCATCATTCACCTTCACATATTCCTCAAAGTTCTTCTCTAATTGCAACGATGGATAGAATTCATACACCTTGGTATTCACATCGAAATCTACAATACAAGGCAAACCAGGCCATAGATTATGAGTGGCTAAGGCATATATCAGATAGGAAGACATATAGAATTTGTTTGAATGCCCTTGTCGAATTTAGCCACGAGGCAAGCTCATCACAAATTATTTGAGCCCAGTCAATTTGTAATTCATTAGCACAAATGGCTTGAACCAAGTAGAAGTGGTGCTCTATGAAATCCAAGACTTCCTCTTTTCCATTCAATCTCAACAACAAAGCCAAGTTATCCACAATTTCCCTCTTTAGATTAGTTCCAAAGAGAGTCATCGTCATTTTGCTCTTCTTACCTCGAGGAGCCTGGAACCATGTAATTTGTATATCTCCTCTCCTCTGAGTTTTCTTCTTGTTAAACATTGATGAAGGATAGCCAAAATCAATATCACAATACTCATTGGAATTTCGAAGGCAGACAGCAACAATTCTCTATTCACTGAAAGTAGAATAGACTGATTAGGTAACATAATCTGCTTCATCTCCGGGTTATACCTCTCGATGCATTTCGTCACTAATTTTAGCACTTACACAACCATGGGAAACCTAGCAGCTTCAACTAATCTGCTCTCCTTCAGCTTTTGTGTGATTGGATGGATGGGTTGAGCGTTCAATCTTCTATGCAAATCACCAAGATCAAAGAGCTTGAGAGACATATCAGTGTAATTCTTAAGTTCACTTTCTAGTCCACCCAAATGATAATACCCAGCTGATCTGATTGCCATTTGCTGATATTCGCATAGAAAGATCAAAGACTTAACAAGTTTGCAGAAAATAGCTGTTACGAAATGAGGAAATTTGTTCGGCTGAAATCCTATCATATAGACTCAAGAATTCAAACATTGGGGCCACACGAACAAAATAACTCATCTCTAACAACATAATGGTTGGATTTGCATTTAATTAGGTAGATCAACGACCTTGAAAGTAACATTAAGCCTACCCACATGATGGCTTACAAATCCGAACAAATAAACTTACTTTAATCTCCTGGAGTAGCGAGATTATTTCCTTTCCAAACTCCTTTATACTTAAGTTTTTTGAAAGATACTTCTTTTACTACGAAATCCGACACATTAACGTGCATTAAACTCATTAAGCGCAAGAAATTAGGCATTACTTTATCTCTCTACAAGCCTAGCTTTACTAGGGATTTCCTTCGATTTGGGAGTGCATCATGCGGGCTTCTCCTTTAGTACCTGGGAGACTTACATTTGTTTCTTTTCCGCACAAAGCTTTTCCTTCACTTTATCACAATGACTTGGAGAAGTCGCGATACAACCTTTCTGCTTTACATATTTGAGTGAAACATTTCCTTTGTATCAAGTTTGAACTTGGCCAACTACTCCATCACAGGGCATTATGTCAGCATCTCCGTAGAATATCCCAGCATCTGAGATGACGCAACTTTGAACATCTTCATCTTTATAACCTTCGGAAGACAAACTTCACGGATACCCCTTTAGACAAAAAAGCACCATAGGAACCTATACTTTCCAAAAGACTCAACATTCAGAAGGATGTCCATCACTTTAGTTACTTTTCCCTTGGAGCTTTTAAGGTGAATTTTTTACCGTAGATTTACCTCTTCATAACATCAAATCGACCGATGACCTTGAGTTCTTTCTAAATGCTTCGAAAAGATATTTGAAGGCTTTCACTTCCAACGGAGGAGCAATCGAATAGATGGAACTCCGCCTTGATGCATGGAATAGAAATTTTGAGTTTGAAACCTCACTGTGAAAGTTCCAAAGCTTTAAATTCGTCCTCTTTAGATCATCTCACCATGGTCCAATCTGATAAAGCTCGCCAGTGATAGAAAGACAATAGAAAGGGCCGTTATCAGAGAGGAACACTTCTCTGGAGATAGGAACTTGCCACAGAAACAAATATGACTTTGTTCTCATCGGGAAGACGCTCAAACAAAAACCCATTCAAACCTAGACCACCTAGGACCAATGATATACAAGAATTGCAAGAAACCCGCATAGAGGTGTAGGGAGGCAGAGAAAACCTAGAAATATGCAAAAGGGGAAAGAGCTTAGGATGTTTGATGAGAAAGAAGTCACCTAGGGGCTGTCTAGACAAGGACTCAAATGCATTTTGCATTGAACCATCCTTAAGCTAGGAGCTTAAAAGGTGTAGACTAAAAATCTAACAATAGTTAAATATCCTTACTCCAAAAGCATCCTAGAAAGAGCCTTGTTGCCAGTCAAACATCCAAAGCATTGTCAAGTTATGTTGTGGCCAACCACGAACATTGCTCTACCTTTACTAATTTTATTTAGTAGCACCAATAGAGTTATTCGCACACCCAAAGCCAAACTATTTCATTTTAAATATTTTTTATATTCTTTTCTTTTTGCCTTTTTTGCCTTTTTCTTGCCTTTGGATATTGCTTTTCTTTTCTTTTCTATCTTTTTTTTGGCTTATTAGAAGTCAAGCTTGTTGAGGGTTTGGAAAACAATGGTGGTGTTGAAGCAAGTGTATGATTTTCGCTCATTCCAACTTCACTTCAAATACACCCAAAGAACTCAGAGCAACTATATGTGTGTAAAATGTTGTAATTGAAAGACTCAAATACTAAAAACACAACCATGATCCAATACAAATTTAGGACAAATCTTTTTCACAAAATATGGGTATTAAGAGTCCAATCTCCAATTCAAGGAACCTCAAAAAGAGATATCCAAAAAATACATCGAACAAATCCACTAGGATAAATACTAAAGTGTGTTGTCTAACACCTTGCCTTTCTCACAAATTTGGATCCCTCCAACTAAATTACCAAAGCAAGCTCCTAAACTAAAGCTAATGAAGATTTGCCTTTAATATTTTTAAGAGCACAACTTTACTTCCTAGTAACACATTGTAATCCATCTTTACTTAGAGACAACCCTATCTACCATACTAGTTGTAGCTCCTCAAGCACTTGTCCACCACCTCTATATAGTGATGAGCAAGATTGGGAGGCAGATAATTTGTTAGAACAGCTCATTCATGTTATAAAGACTTTGTTTTTGTGTATTTGCTTGCATGTAATGTGCTTAAAAGTAGTGTTGCTTGGTGTATTTTGGTTGTTAAGCTATACTTAGATGACCCTATTGCTTTGTTGGTAGGATACAAAGAGACCAACCCTAAAGTTACATTACTCTATTTGTATCTTCATTCTTCTATGTGTTATACGCATAATATGCCATGAATGTTTTTTAGTGTTGTATTTTGGGGACAATGGAAAATGCTGAGGTTTTTTGTCTCTTCCATGTTGAGCTAGAAAAAGCCTTTGTTCATTTTATGTTTTCTTCCATTGTGCTTCTAGTTCCATTGTATTTGGGGAATGAGGTCGATTTTAAACAATCATGTTCATGTGCCCTTTCATAGGAATGCATAATTGAACTCCTTTGAACACCATATCATCCTAAATGAAATAATCCAACCACTTGCTTCAGTCAACTATATCAAATTATATGCAAGCCTTCCATGCTTTTGCAAAATCAAGATTTGTTTCATACAAGGTCTTCAATTCATCAAACACAACTACAATTCTCATCTCTGCCAGAAAACCCCTTCTTCTACTCGAGGAGTCAACGACTCTATTTGACTATCAACTCCTATGCTTCAACACAAAGTATAACTCTGTAATAACTCAACCCATCTCATGTGTACCTAATTGAGTTTTCCTTGACTACTCAAATCTGACAATGTTTTGTGATCAATATACAACACAAACTCCTTAGGCAACAAGTAATGTCTCTACTTCTTCAAAGCTTGAACTATAGCATAGAACTTTCAACGATAGACCAAATATTTCCTCTTGACATCATTTAACTTTTCACTATAAAAAGTAATTGGTCTATCTTCTTGACTTAACATAGCTCCAATTGCATTCCCACTTGCATCACAATCCACTTGAAATACCTTGTTGAAATTCAATATAGCCTATATTGGTTGTTTAGAAACTTTCTACTTTAATAACTCAAAACTCCAGTTTGCTCCATGTGTCCACCTGAAATCCTTCAAATCACCTCTTGTAATTTTTGAACTATGGAATAGAACTCTTGATCATAGACCAAATATATCCTCTTGACATTATTGAATTTTTCATTGTAAAAAGCAACAGATCTATCTTCTTAACACAGCTCCAATTGCATTCCCACTTGCATCACAATCCCCTTATAATACCTTGTTGAAATCCAATAAAGCCAATATTGGTTGTTCATAAACTTTATGCTTCAATAACTTAAAACTCGGGTCTGTGCCATGTGTCCATTTAAATCCTTTTGATCACCTCTCATAGTTCTTCGTAGGGTTACAAAGTGAATAGAAAATCAAAACAAACTTCTAGTAAAAACTAATCAATCCATGAAATGATTTAACTTCCCCAACACTCTTCGATGTAGGCCATTCCATAATTGCTTTGACCTTCTCAAGGTCCATCTTGAAACCTTCATTTGAAATCACAAATCCAAGTACACACTCTCTTCCTTCATGAAACAACATTTCTTCTTCCAATCTCTACAATACTTGTCTCACATGTAACAAATATTTTTCCTTACTCTTACTGAGAATCATAATATCATCCAAGTACACAATCACAAATTTATCCAAGAATTTCTTCAATATCATATCCGTCAACCTCATGAAAATACCAAATGCATTAGTCAAACTAAAAGGCATAACCAACCATTCATACAAACCCTCATTAGTCTTAAATGTGGTCTTCTATTCATCAACTAATCTGATTATAACCACTCTTCAAATCAATCTTAGTGAAGTAATTTGCTCCAATCAAGCAATTCATTATGTCATTCATCCTAGGAAAAGGAAATTTATACCTTATTGTGATCTTGTTGATTGTTCTGGAATCAATACACATTCTCCTCTCTTCTTAGGTGTCACTACCACAAGTACTATACAAGGACTCAAACTTTCTCTGATCAAACCTTTTCTCAACAACTCTTGCACTTGCCTATTCAAATCCTCATTCCCTACAAGTGTCATCCGATGTGGTGATTTGTTTGGTAAACTTGCTCCCGAAACTAGGCTTGTACAATGATTGATACTCCTAACAGGGGGTAATCCTTTAGATACATTATATAAAATTATGTTTTCAAATTTTGTCAGCAACGCTTTTATCCCTTAGGTTGTTGAATGTTCATCCATCATTCCCAAATCAGGTTTCTTCAGAAACAAAGCATAACACAGTCTCTTTTGTCATACAATCCAAGAATTTCCTTCCTTCAACCAAGAAAACCCTTACCCTGGTATAATTCTCATTCTTAGTATCTCCAACCAAAGGTAACAATACTTACTTCATCCCATTTGCTACGCTGGTATAACTATTTATTCTACCATCATATATTGCTTGTCTATCATATTGCCAAGGTCTACCATACAAGATATGACAACAATTCATTGACATAACATCCCAAAGAACTTCATCATGATAAGATCCAATTTTCAATTTTACTACACATTGCTCGCTTACCAATGTCTTATGATCATCCTTTATCCCTTCAATTTGATATGGCTCCGGATGTTTCATCCTTGGTAAATGCAACTCGGTAACTAATTCCTCTGGTGCTAGGTGGTTTGGTCTCCCACTATCAATGATGACTTTGCAACACTTTCCTACAACTTTACATCTTGTCTTGAAAAAACTTTTCCTCAACACCAATTCTTGATTAGGCTCCTTAGTACATTGTGCTCTTCTAACCATCAAGGCTTCTCCATCTTCTAGTTGATTCATAGATCCAAGTAAACTCTTCTTCCATAAATTCATTCTTGCTTGAACTTTCTTGTGTACACTCAAATGCTCTATGACCTTCTTCTCCACATTTGAAACAAGTTCCTTTGAACAAACTCCTATCTTTTGTTCTATAATTATTACTTCTAGGCTAAGCTCCTTCTCTTCCTTAGTATGAATTTCTTTCCTTTTTGATTTGCCTTTGCTTGAATTTGAATAGGATCTTCCTCCTCTGGTAAGTATCCTACCTCTTTGAAACTGCCACCTCTTCTTTGTCTATTTTCCTGCCTCTTATTCAATTTCTCCTTAGCCTTAAGGGCACTTAAGGGCAAAGTGATAAACTTCCTCAATGATTTCCATCTTAAGCAAACTAATCTTATCGATGTTCTCGAACCATTTAGATATCTTGCAATTCTTTCATGTTCATCATTTGTATGTCCAATGTATGGAGTTCTTCAATATACTCCTTCACAATAGGTTCCTTCTACTTTTAAATTATGCACTTTCCTCAACAAATTGACTTGATAATCACCAAGCAAGAATTTACCTTTTAATTTTTCCACCATTTTGTCTCATGACTTGATCTTTTCCTTCCCTCTCCTTTGTCTATCCATTTGCAAATGTTCCCACCATAATGATGTTGTCCTTTCAACTTAGTACTAGCAATGTTCACCTTATTTGCATTTATACTTTCATACTCAAAATACTTTTCCATCTTAGTTATCCAATTGAGCAATTCATCTATATCTAACCCACCATCATAATCAAGTAAACTAATATGTGGTCTTGCATTAACTCAAAGTCAAGGCTCTCAAGAATTTTTCATCCCCTTGTTCAAGTACTGGTCCAACATCTCCTGCAACTGCTTCCCCTTTTTTAGGCAGTTTCTGCTACATCAAGTCTAGCTGCAATTTGTCTCAATATATTCATCACTGCAAGATCTGCATCTCTCCTTCTACAAGCCATTTTGCTACCCTTTGCAATTGTAACTTAGATCTCAATTGTAGGCTAGATCTCGATTCTAGTTCAACTAGGGCTTCACAACTTCTACTTCAACAACTCAATCCTCAAAAACACAAACCTTGCTTCAATCCACCTAATGCAGCTGCGAATGGAGGAATCTCAATGAGATCAGTCCAAGCGTACAGCAAGAATAAACACAGCAAAAACAAGGAATAAAGAGAACAATGCTAGATCTACCTTTATTAAGTATGAAATCAAAATAAAATCACTTGGCAACACACATGCTAGGCTACAACACGCCTACTTGATTACAATCTCTGGTCAGAGGCCTTGGATCAAATTCTTAACAACTAGATTATGACTATACCCATATATACGCATCAAAACACATAGGTCGTCCTTAAGATCAATAACATTCTTCAAGAATAGGAAACATAATACAACAAATAGGTTTGGTCTTAAATCATAAGGAACTCATGGCATTAACTGTTTGAGAGCTATGATCCAAGAATATAGCTCGATGTGTCACTATAGATCGCAAGCCATAGATCTCCATCGCAAATCCAAATTCCACAAAAGGTCCAAGAACATATAAGAACAAACTACCCAAGATAAAACAATTCATAACTCAAGCAAAACAATTCCAAATAAGCTACAAACCCAAGAACGTGATCCAAGATAGGTCTTGTATATACTCTAATCATCGCATTTGTCAATGCGACAATATGAAAAACAATTGGGTTGATCTCCCACACTGTTTAGACTAGCACGCTGGCACAAACTAGAAACAAAATATTATTAGTTGATACAAGATCTCTCAAACCCAAGATGCTCCTACACCATTGTCACTCCATCACCCAATTTGTAGTCTCATTTTCTCATTACCTAGCAAACAAAGGTTTTGTTTTGTATCTTTTGTTGGCAACATAAACTATTTGAGAGCTATGATCCAAGAATATAGCTCGCTGTTTAACTAAAGATTGCATTTCGTAGATCTCCATCGCAAATCCAAATTCGACAAGAAGGTCCAAGAACATATAAGAACAAGCTACCCAAGATAAAACAATTCATAACTCGAGCAATATAGCTCCAAATAAGCTACGAACCTAGGAACATGATCCAAGATAGGTCTTGTATATACTCTGATCATCGCAATTGCCAACGCAACGATATAAAGAACCACTGGGTTGATCTCCCACACAGTTTAGACTAGCAAGCTGGCACAAACTGAAAACAAAATATTTTTAGTTGATGCAAGATTGCTCGAACCCAAGATGCTCCTGCATCATTGCCACTCTAACACTCAATTTGCAGTCTCATTTTGTCATTACCTAGCCAACAAAAGTTTTATTTTGTATCTTTGTTGGCATGTGAGTCACCTAGCATAGGGCACGTTACTCAACTTGTGTAAGACCTTCACCCTTACATAAGTCACTCACACCCCCTCTATCATTGGGTTTTTTAACATCTAACACTTTGTGTAGCTTATCATTGCTGCCCCTCAAAATTCCAGGATGCTAAGTCAAATCAAAGTTGTCAAATCCTGCTTTTCATAATCATGTTTTACAGTTTTTGACATTTGTACTGAAAAAAATTCCAGGCTGCTAAGTCAAATCAAAGTTGTCAAATCTTGCTTTTCATAATCATGTTTTACAATTTTTAACATTTGTACTGAAAACTTGTGGACTTCGGGCATTTTAGTGTACCATTTACGCATTGAAATGAACTCTAGAAGCAATTAAGTATTACTATTAAATTGTTTGACTCTCATGTGAATGCTATTGTTGTGTTTATAATGTAATGTCAATAACATTTGCAGTTTTATTAATGTTATGATTTATCAAAAGAATCTCTCTCACAATATGATTACATTTGCATCTCTCTCTCTCTCTCTCTCTCTCTCTCTCTCTCTCTCTCTCTCACTATTGGCCTAAAAAATCTCAAACAAACTCTCTTATTGCTAAAAAGGTAAGAGCAATAACAATTGCTCCCTAGCTATCAAATAGCGTACACAACAAAAAGATCACTTTGATCTCATCATCCAAATTAATAAACTGACCAAGGTGTTGGACTTGTTCAAATATTTTTTGATGGCACCATGTCTATAAATTGTACAGTATCTCTATCTGAAATACTTTGTTTGAAGCAGGGTAATCTAATTTCTGTTGGTACATTAAACAAGACATTGTTGGACAATAAGAGAATGATTGTGAGCACCATCCTCTAATCAGTTTCTCCCAATCATCATCCAACATTTCAATTGGCTTTTTTAATTTTTGTTCCAACATGATTGAAAGGTCTTTCTGGACTAGACGAGCTTCAAGAGGCAATTTCTATTACAATAATTGATAAGACGTCTATTATTAGTTAATGGTTATCTTGTAAATATCTTTAGCTTTAGTTTGCTTTCATTTTTTGCTTTCTCTGGAATAGAATGTTTCTATTCTTTACGATCGTTTCCTAAGGAAACATCGTCTCATTCTTTTGTATAAATTGACCTTTCGGTCTCTGTTATTAACAAGCAAGTATTTACCAATTACCTCGTAATATGGTATCAGAGCATAGTTCTTAATTTTTTTGAAAATTATAATTTCTTTTCCGAAATTATCAGAGCCAATTTTCAAAATTATTCTGTGATTCTTGCTTTCTAAAAACCTCAAATTTTCGACTAAGGTTTTTTTGTTGAGTTTTTCAAAAATCGCAACTGTAATAGTTTTCGGCCAGGTTTGAAGAAAAAAATCTGCATCTCGCGCGATTTGCATCTGTCTGGATCTTCACATAGTAATTTTCGCAGGGAAAAGTGCAGTTTTTCTGGAAAATCGTCAGTGATTTTACACCAAAAACGGCTCTGCGTTTTTCTTTAGACGACTCGGATTTTGGAAATCAGTCATCTGCGTTTTTTATGGTCGTTTTTTCCTGTGCCTGACCTCAAGGCGTCGGTTTTCTGACCTCCATATTGCCGTGACCAGCTTTAGTCGACTGAAAACCACCATTTTTATCAAGAAATCTGAAGTTTTTCAAATTTTTTTCAGCCAGGGCCTTTTTTTTCGAAACCCTAATTTTTGGGGTCGAAAAATTTTTTGTTTGCAACTTCTTGGTGGGTTTTCCGAGAGCTCAACTGGGTTGTCGTCCGTTTTTTTTTGGGTGCCTCGATTTTTGTGCTTCAATTTTTGAGCCAGCGGATTCAAAAAACGACAGTAGATTCCTTCTGGGTTTTTCGAGCTCTCTTCTGGATCATTCTCTGATTCTTCTGGGTCTTCCGTATTTTTGCCTCGAAGAACATGCCTTCACAGATTTCCACAGTTTTTCATTGAAAAACGTGCCATGGCATCTCTAACAAATATTCTGCTCGAGCATAATTCCACATTCAATGGTCACAATTATGGAACCTGGAAGCAGCGCATCATCGCAATCTTCGAATATCAAAACACCGATCAACTTGTTTTGGGTGTTAAGCAACGTCCGACTTCTCCGGGTCCTGATCAAGATACATGAGATCTGAACAATCAAGAGGCAGTAATGCTTCTCAAACTCTCCGTAGCTGATGACCAGCTTTCTCAGATTCCATCCGACAAGACAGCGGCCAAAATCTGGACACATCTCAAAGGTCTTCATGAGACTTCTGACAAGAGCAGAGCCTTCTTTCTGAAAAACACTTTGTTTTCTATTGTCATGGATGAGCGCACCTCGCTCCAGGCACACCTGAATCAGATTCAAGAAATCCGTGATCAGTTACTTGCCATCGGTCGCAAGATGGAGGAAGAGGATATTGTGGTAATCACTCTTCGGAGTTTACCAAATTCCTATGAGCATTTTATCGAGACTCTCAACATCACATCTACTGGTGTTGATCTAAAGTTCACTGATCTCTGCACCCTGCTGCTTCAGCAAGATCGGTGGAAACAACAATTCGGTAGCAGCTCCAGTTCCACCTCCACTGAGCAAGCCTTTGCTGGGAAATCCTTTCAGAAGGATAAGGGCAAGTTTCAGCAACCATCTCAGCAGAAGTCTTCTGCTCCAGCATCCGATGGTACCAAAAAGAAGAACATTCAATGCAACTATTGCCACAAGTATGGTCACATGAAGGTTGCATGTCGGAAACGCTTAGCTGCCCAGTCTAAGCAATCAAGTTCGCAACCCACAGCGAACAATGCAGAGCACACTGAGCAGGCGAAATCTGCCTTTTACGCCTTCATGGCTAAAAGACCTGTAGATCATGTGCAGTCATCTGCTTGGTACATTGATTCAGGTGCCTCTCGACATTTCACTCACCGCAGAGACTGGTTTACTGACTACCAGCCTTATTCAAATTTTGTTATCTTTGGTGGTGGAGAAGAGTACACGGTTGTTGGTAAAGGCAACATTCAAATTCAGTCTGTTGGGAGGAAGCTCATATTCCTTGATGTGTACTACGTTCCAGGGATGGAACTAAATCTACTCTCGATCAGTCAATTGCTGCGACATTCTCCACACTTGGCAGTCACCTTCAGTTCATATCAGTGCACCATCACTGATCGGGCAACTAAGTCTATTGTTGCAGTTGGTCTTGAGGATCATGGTCTTTTCAAACTTACTGATTCTGGTGATTCTCAAGACTTAGCTATGGCTGCTCAGCGATCTTCCATCAGCACACTTTGGCATTAGCGATATGGGCATTTAAATGTGCATTATCTCTCACAACTTGCTCGGGATGAGCTTGTTCTTGGTTTGCCAGAGATTCCAACCCAACACCTTGGAGTTTGTGACGCATGTTAGGCTGGGAAGCAACATCGCACACCTTTCCCCAGTGGCGATTCTTGGCGAGCTTCTCAAGTACTTCAGCTTGTTCATGCTGATATCTGCGGCCCTATGGCCACTCCTTCTATTCTTGGGTATAAGTATTTTCTGTTGTTTGTAGATGATTTCAGTAGAAAAATGTGGGTGTATTTCCTTAAAAAGAAATCCAATGCATTTACTATATTTCAGAAGTTTAAACCCTTAGTTGAAAAAGAGTCTGGGAAATCTATTATTACTCTTAGATCAGACAATAGGGGAGAATTTTGTTCTAATGTTTTCTCTAGCTTCTTGGATACACATGGCATCCAACGCCAGTTCACCACACCCCACACGCCACAACAGAACAGTGTAGTTGAACGTCGGAACAGGACAATCACCAAGATGGCTCGTTCCATGCTCGAACACAGACATGTTCCGAAGCGTTTTTGGGCAGAAGCAGTTAACACTGCAGTTTATCTGTTGAACCGGTCACCCACAGTGGCGGTCAAAGGTAAAACTCCGGAAGAGGCCTGGTCAGGTCGCAAGCCCAGAATCAGTCACCTGAAGGTTTTTGGCTCTCTTGCTTTTGTTTGGATCCCTGATGCTTCACGCACCAAGTTGGATGCCAAGAGTCAGAAACTGATGCTTGTTGGATATAGCAGTCTTCACAAAGACTACCGCCTTATTGATGTTGAGACATCTCGTCTCATATACAGCCGCGATGTAGTCTTTGATGAGCAGCGAGGACCATTCATGCCTGTTTCTCCTGTTCCTGATCCAGCAGACCAGCCTATGCAGGTTCATGATTTGGGAGTTCGGCTTCCATTAGGTCCACCTGATGGGAGGGCTCCAGTAGCTACTACAGCTCCAGTCCTACCAGTGATACCTGTACAGCCACCTCCGACTTCTCCTGCAGGATCACCTCGTTTTGAAGATGCTTCACCTGAGTTTGATCCAGATTCTTCTGATCAAGATCCTGCTGATCAAGCATCTCCTAGTACTACTGTTGGTCATTCTCCTCTCCAGCCTAAGTGGTGGGCTAAGACACTTGCTGATCTTCATGATGATGAGCTCATTGATGGGAGAACTGCTCGAAAAAAGAGCAAAACTACAGATTCTGTTAACTTTGCTCTTATGGCCAACATTCATAGTGTGTTTGAACCTCAAACATATTCCGAGGCTAAAGGAATTCCAGAGTGGGAACAGGCCATGCAATCTGAACACCAGAGCCTGCTGAAGAACAACACTTGGGTCCTTTCTGATCTTCCCCCAGGGAAGAAACCCATTCGCTGCAAATGGGTCTTCAAAATCAAATACAAATCAGATGGTACTTTGGATAAGTACAAAGCTCGTTTAGTGGCAAAGGACTTTTCTCAGCGTCAAGGCATTGATTATGAGGAGACCTTTGCTCCTACTACAAAGATGAGCACCATCAGATTAGTCCTAGCCATGGCAGCACAGTTTGGCTAGAAGGTCCATCAGATGGACGTAAAGAGTGCTTTCCTGAATGGTGATCTCCATGAAGAGGTCTACATGACACAGCCTCCTGGTTTCAAGGTTGCTGGTAAAGTCCATCAGGTTCTCAGATTGGTAAAAGCTCTCTATGGTTTGAAGCAGGCCCCTCGGGCATGGTACATCAAGATTGATACGTACCTCAGTGATCAAGGCTTCAAGAGGAGTTCATCAGACTCAAATCTGTACATCAAGACTACTGACAGTGACATCATCCTTCTAGTTATCTATGTGGATGATCTGATCATCACTGGCAGTTCGGCATCTTTGATTCAGGGAATCAAACAACACTTATGCCAGTCTTTTGATATGACTGACCTTGGACTCCTGCATTATTGCTTAGGTGTTGAAGTTTGGCAACAATCTTCTGGTATATTCATCTCTCAGTCCAAATATGTCAGGGCCTTGTTAGACAAATTCCGAATGCAAGATTGCAAACCTGCATCTACACTTATGGAGAAAGGTCTCAAGTTATCAACCAAGTCTGATTCTCCTTCCGTTGATGATACTACGTATAGGCAACTAGTAGGCAGCCTCATCTACCTATCTACTACTAGGCCTGATATCAGCTTCGCAGTCAGCTATATTTCACGCTTTATGACAGCTCCTAAGGCTGATCATTGGATGGCAGCAAAGCATGTGCTTCGTTATGTGAAGGGCACTTCTGATTATGGACTTCTGTATTCTCGGAGTTCTAATCCTAAACTCAGTGGGTTCACAGATTCAGATTAGGTAGGCTCTATTGATGATAAAAAGTCAACATCTGGATATGTGTTCAGTTTGGGATCCGGTGCAGTCACATGGACCAGCAAAAAGCAGCAGGCAGTTTCTCTCTCTTCTACAGAGGTTGAATACAGAGGGACTGTTAAGGCAGGATGTGAAGCTATCTGGCTTCGTCGGATGCTTGGGGATATGCAGATGTCACCAACAGGACCGACTACTCTGTTTGTTGATAACGAAGGCGTTATCAAGTTAGCACGGAATCCAGTCTTCCATGAACGAACCAAGCATGTGGATGTTCATTGTCATTACATACGACAGCTGGTTGAAGACGGGACTATAGATCTGCAGTATGTTCCTAACACAGATCAGACTGCAGACATTCTCACCAAGCCTCTTGGTCCTGATAAGTTTGTCAAATTCTGAGGACAGCTTGGTGTGTTAGATAGATTAACCATTAAGGAAGGGTATTACAATAATAGATAAGACGTCTATTATTAGTTAATGGTTATCTTGTAAATATCTTTAGCTTTAGTTTGCTTTCGTTTTTTGCTTTCTCTGGAATAGAATGTTTCTATTCTTTATGATCGTTTCCTAAGGAAACATCGTCTCATTCTTTTGTATAAATTGATCTTTCGGTCTCCGTTATTAACAAGCAAGTATTTACCAATTACCTCGTAATAATTTCTACATCCCAAAATTCTGTCCTAAGAAGTTTTGAATTCTCCATTTGTTTACATCCTCCATTTCTTCTTGTTTGCAAATGTTTCTCTTCAGCTCTGATACCAATTGTTAAGTAAATAGAACAGATAAAGTAGTAAAAGTAGTACATAACACAGAAAGAATATAAACTGAGATTCAGAAGTAAAACATTGAAAATACAGAATAGACATGGTTCACCCAAGATGACAACATCCATGGGAAACCAGGTTTCTCTGTTTTATTAACAATTTAATTGCAACAAGACATAAACATTGTACAGCACAGTCCAATATCTATGCCGGATACTACTTTATTCACACCTGGATTAAATGCCCATCACACATTTTATAAGACTCGCAAAATGGGAAAAGGAAGGTCCAGAACTGTTCACATCTAACAAGAGATGAAAGGTTAAAATATGAAGAGTCAGACCTCACTTCTGAACAGCCATGGCATAACTGTGAGAGGGACAATATGCCAACAAATGTTAAATTGATTGCTGACAATAAGAACAATAAAATTAATAGATATATATAACTAATTGATAAATGAGTGACAGGAGAAAAAGATGATTAAGGAATTACAGAAAATTTATGAAAGGAGAAATAAGATGTATGAAACAAAGAAATAGATAAGTAACAATAGCAGAAAGGAGGTGCATATAAAGAGTAAATTATGTGAATGCATAGACTAATGATACAAAAGCGAAGATAACAAGAAAGAATAGGGCATAGTTTAGAAGAGGAAAAGAATGAACAAGGTGAACAAAGCAAACAAAGGAACAACAACCAAGGTGGAAGAAGAAACTCACCTGGGAAATCTGGGCCGATTTCTCGAGGAAGTTTATTAGGAGGCACCAAAAATGAATCACCCCTGGACCTATTGAGATTGTTTTCTAAACTAAGCTTGCTAATCTCAAGGTTGTTGATTAATATAATACATTGTGCTGCTTAAAATTCATATGCATATATCTAACTTGGCTTTCTCTTGCACCATCTCAAGTCCTAAAAATGCACACTGCATGCTCCTTAGCTTTAAGGAAATCTAGCCACTCATACATAATTAAAGGAATGCCAGCTAATAAAAAGATCGGTTCAATGTCACGACCCTTTCGAAGGAAAAGAAAACACCATGTAAAAGTTAAAACAACTAAACCATATGTTACCATTTATACCACGCCTATACGAGTACTACAACAGTCTCCTATGTTACATAAGCAAGATGTTTTTGTTAGACACCTATATTTCCTTTCAATTACATCTATTGTAGAATTGTAAATTTTCCCACACAATGTGTCATCACAAATAGTTTGACACTCGCTACAAGATGTACTTCCAGGGCTTACCTGTCTAAATTTCAATCAGGAATTATCTGTGTATATTATAGATAATCACCCCTATAGATTGAGGTTTGGGGGCATAACCCATGGACGAAAAGTTCCTCAATGGCAGGACCAAATTCAAAGGCTAAGTAGATGAAAAAGGAGAAATAAACAATTGATTTTTAACTAGTTGTTCAGTAAAATACAATCTGTATACTATATAAGCATGTACACAGAATCATAACAATCAAACAAATGTAGGCCTTAAGTGTAGCAACTAACATAGTAAAGAATTGAGCACACTCAAGGTTTGGTCATTATTTTCAACTCAAACGACATATCTGCATAAAGTCTAAGCAGCAAGAATGTATAAGCTTACAATCTAAGAGGACGAGCAAAGTTTTCAGCTCAGGAAAAAAAGGATAATAATTATAGCCCGTTTGGTCATGTTTCATCAAATATTTGTATGCATTAACCAACCTTCCACAATTAAACACTCAATCAATCTATTAGAATGAAAAAATTGATAAGCCCAAATAAAGAGCTATTCATTCAACTGATGTTGGAATGGGTCAATGCTAGCCTTGGAATCATGTCAACCTAGGTTATAATCTACAAATATCATATACAGATGTATCCATCGTGTGAATGGTATAAAGATAAATGAACCTGCCATACTACCCTTGTAGAAGTAAGATTTGGTATTTTTCTCATTTCCCTTACGCATTTTTAACTTTGCACTCTTAGGTTTCGACCTCATGCTCAGGAGTGAATCAGACCCTACCAACCCACTTCCACTCAAAGTAAATATGAAGTAATACATGAATGAGGTGGCCAATGGTGACTTCCTAGGTGGTCTTTGAAAAAGGCCTCAGAATGTCTCCACCGTCTTGTCTATTTGAAAAGACCTGATCCAGATATGGGCTTGAGGCTAATCTTCTGACCATTCTTAGAGCACTTGACAGGGCTCAACTTTTATGCTTGAGGCTTCATGCAGCACTATATCATGTGCTGACTAGGCAAGCCAACTCACAGATTTGGGTGTCTTGAATTTTGTTCCGCATAGCCCCAGCACAAATTGTAGCCTACCATTAACAGTGTCCTCTTTGAGCTATTATAGGTTATCCATTGTCAAGCATGTGTTCCCAATATATCATGTTTCAAGTGCTCGCTTATGCTTTGTACAATGGGAAACCAGATCGTCTGTATCATCAGTGCCAAGACATAATTATAATTAAAACATAATTGTTTCTCCTATATAATGCTATGCATTAATTTATCAACAATGCAAGCCAGGCAGAGAAGCTCTGACGCCATAATGAGTTCACACAACAAATATCATGCACATAAAGGGATTAAGATATTTGCAGTTAAATCCATTAAATCTGACATGTTCTTTCTATTTCATAAAGGTGCTTAGACACCAAACTTCGTCAGAATTCATGTGGGAAACAAGAGCACAAAATGTTAGTCTGACACAGCTGTGCAAAAGGAAATTCCCAAAATTTGTAATCTTGCTGGTTGTGATTGTCTCTCATCACTTTCTTAATCTCAACTGAACCCTTCACTCTAAATACCAATTAAATTTTTTAAATCCTCCTAACATTCCATCCGCACATGAACAACAGATTTGTTCATCGTCTATAATATTTACGGTTGTTCGTGCATTTAGGAGATATTGGCAGAAAAGCCCTTTAGGTAAATTGGCCTGTACAGAATTCACTCCAATTTTTGGTACCTACATCCCTCGATCCCTCAGAGGGCTCCATATTTGAGGACAATTGAGTGAACAAGGATAAATGCACACAATAATGGCACACAGCATAGCTAAAAGTTACATACTTTTTTGGTGTGAAATTGCAATGTGAGTTGACGTCCCAAAATGATTCCTTCCTGCTCAACTTCTTGAGAGCCGAAGGCATTCCGGAAGGAATTGGGATTGTATATCAAAGTAAGATTGTTGACACTTTTCTGTTCTCTGAAATCCTAGGTAAGTATCATTTCCCAAATAAAAAAGGCAATTTCAATTCGTCTGGTGTAGCATTTCTAGATTCTGTGCAAAGAAAGAGAAGCAACAAGATAGGTGAATATAAGTATCTTGCCCAAGTTGCCCAAGAACCGTGTCATGTGGATTTATTTTGCAGGTAAAACGAAACAAATTTAAGTTTCACAGCTCAGGCTTCCAAACGATGCAGTACAGTGGAAAAAACACCTAAAAGTAATAAGCACCAAGCCAACACGGAGTTGAACTGACTTCGACATTCCTGTATTTTTACATTGAGACACATCTACCTGAAGTTCATGTAACCATCAATTATTATTTAAGGGCATTCCTTACAAGCCTAAGAAGATATCCTTATTCCTCAGAAAAATGAAAGACCAGACAATAGAAGCGCTTAGGGTTTCAGACATATAATAACGAAAGGACTTCAACTAAAAATAAGACTGGTGACCTCAAACAAGGGCCTATTATGACAAAGCCTGTTATTGCGAAAAGATATAAATGTAAAGAAACTAGATAAAATGAACAAAGCCTACTATTATTGAAAAAAAGTATATATATCGCCATGATATTACAGATTCATTTCAACCTACACAGAACCAGATTTAAAACAATGAAAGAAGTAGCGTGATTTTGAAACAGAGAGACGCACCATTCATTCAAATTTAATATTTCAAAGCACCTTCTTTAAGCTTTGAATAAAGCAATAAAGTTTTGAATTCATTTAAACTCACCTTTTTATTAAGGTTTCCCTTGGCAAATCTGCAAAAGCCAAAACCACCATATGAGAGATCAATCTAGTGAAATTTCAAACTGTTACAATAAGGCGCGGAATCTTCATACATAATTCTCTGCCAATTCGCGTGTCTGCCCCTGTTCATGGGGGAGTGAGACTTTGAGAACGAAAAATCCAGAAAGACGTTATGCTCTAGGTGTTTCCCGAAGGTTAGCATATGAAAATTGTTTGTATTAATGAGGTCTAAATTTAGTCGTTGCCGAGAGATATTTCGAGAGGTGTTCAAGAGGCATGTAAATTTATGTTTTTGAAAAAAATTTAAAGTGATATTTTGAAAATATAAAGGAATCATAATGATTAATGATCACAGATTTCCACAAATTATGATATTATATTCATGTTTGTAGGTACGATTGTGTGGGAGTTTATTAGTATCAACGTTTGAGATCATACTCAATGACCCATCACGATGAGAGAGCTAAGAATGTAAAGAGACAGGACGAGCATCACGATGAGAGAGCTAAGAATGTAAAGAGATAAGATGTATCTCTTATGAGCATCATGATGAGGGAGCTAAGAATGTAAAGAGATAAGATGTATCTCTTATGAGCATCATGATGAGGGAGCTAAGAATGTAAAGAGATAGGATGTATCTCTTTTGAGTAGTATCATTTTGTATTTATTGATATTCTATCTAATATTTTGGGACTTGGCCAATTTTCCCAAATGCTGTAATCAATGCCAAAGGGGGAGATTGTTGGAAATATGGCTAGATAGATAAGTAAGTGTTGTCATTTATGGAAATATATTTATTTTGGCATTTCATTATGAAATCAAAGACATAAAATTGTCTAAGTATTGGACAGTTGTAGCAACATAGAAATAAGATTTTGTGAGTACGGATGACAGAGTTTGAGTTGGCTCGTGCATAGTTGAGAATTGATAGATGATAGAGTCATGATGATGTGTGCCAGTGCATAGATCTGTACAAAGTATAAGGAATTAGTTACAGAGGAATTGCCAGTATAAGTAATTAGCAGAACAGAATAGAGCACGACAGTAAAATGAATTGTACAACTTAAGAAATTATTTTGGTAAATAAATAATTACTTAACTATGATGGGATGACATCCTCGATGTTAACCCTGAGTTATTTTTATAATTAGTCGAGTGTGTGTAAGCTTTAAGGCCGATTGATCAAAGTTTTGATAATTAGCAAGGTATAAGTAAAGATCATATATTGCGCAGCTAAAAGAATGTGAATATGTGATGTGAATTATTGTGAAGAATGTTTATGTGATATGCGAGATTTGTATGATGCAAGATCTGGTGTATGATTAGGGGATTTAAAAAGTGCAGAAGTAAGACAATATTGTATGTATATCTATACTTGTGAAGAAACTTATTTGTATATTGCATGTTAGGGTAGTGGATCTTCTTATATACATTGTAATTGTTTTACCAACTCCTGACAGGGTTGAAGCAACTCCTAATAGGGTTGAGGCTTTTAACAGGGCCTATTCCTCTAACAAGGATTCGAGACACTATATTTATTTGATAGTCTCCTAACATGGTTCTTTTGTTTAGTGGATATTTTGTGAGTGTCATCCCCACTGGGGTTTTCCCTTAGCTATAGTTTCCCTAGTTAACAAATAATGGTGTTGTGAGTTCTCTCTATGTATGGTTCTATTTAATGTTCAACATTATTGGTTTACTTTAAATATGCATATTGCAGAGTAATTAATAATATCCAGCTGTGGGTAAAAGTTTATAGAATACTGATTCACCCCCACACCCCCCAACACCAACCCCCCCTGCCCCCGCCCCCCCCCCGCCCTCAATATTATCTATTTCTAACAAAACATACATATCAAAAGATATTTTTCATGTACTATTCTCCCCCATAAGATATCTACAAACATTCATATCAATCTAGATATTTTTCTTGTGTTACTCTCCCCCATTTATATTAATGACAAAGGTATCATTATGTTACTACATATGATCTTTAAAAATATCAAGTGTCCAAAGACATTGTTAAGTATAAGTTACCAAGATTCCTTCATGACTTAGCTCGAACATAGATACTCCCCCATAGAGGAAGCATAAAGAATCTAGACTAGATAAAGAATATTGCTCTGTTACCACTAGACTGATGCAATCTATGCATGAACTACTTGAAAGTAGGTTAGGGCATAACCTTAAGCATAGCTCTCAATAACTCAAAGTATCCTTTAGCAAAGTCTTTGTAAACATACCTTATATCTGCTCCTTTGTACAAAAGTGAAGCACTGGGACTTCATTTTGAATCACTACTCATGAAATATGGGTCAATAAGTTTGACTCAAAAACTACAGTCACAATTTGACTTTCTATGGAAATTATCTCCTACTTATCAATTGGTGAGCTTAAGGGGCTTTCTAATTAATGGTTCATAAGGAACAACACTTAGTGAAGGTTTTGCAAATAGGGTTGCAAGCTGAGTGGATTTACCCGTAAAGGAAATTTTGTAGTTAAGCGTGCTCAAACTAGAGTAGTACTAAGATGGGTGACCTCCCGGGAAGTCCCAATGCTTCACATCTATAAGAATCACCTAGATCTAATGAGTGTTAAGTGTTCTATTTATTCTCATTAGAGATGGATTCATTTTGAATCACTACTCATAAAATATGGGTCAATGAGTTTGACTCAAAATACATAGTTAAATCCTAATAGAAACATCACAATTTTACTTGTTGTGGAAATTATCTCCTACTTACCAATCAATCAACTTAAGGGGATTTATAATGAATGGTTCATAGTCAAAACACTTTGTGAGGGTTTTGAAATAGGGTTTTAAGAAGAGTGGGTTTAACCATGGAGGAAACTCTGTAGTTAAGCATGCTCAAGCTGGAGTAGCACTGGATGGGTAACCTCCCGGGAAGTCTCGATGCTTCACCTCTGTGAACATCACCTAAAGCCAATGAGTGCCAAGTGTTCCATGTATTCTCATGAGATATGGATTCATGTTGAATCACTACTCATGAAATATGGGTCAATGAGTTTGACTCAAAAACCACATAGTTGAATCTTGATAGCAATATCACAATTTGACTTGTTGTAGAAATTATCTCCTACTTATTAATTAATGAGACCAAGGGGATTTATACTTAATGGTTCATAAGGCACAACACTTGGTGGAGGTTTTAAAAATGGGATTGTAAGAAGATTTGGTTTAACCATGGAGGAAACTTTGTAGTTTAGCATGCTCAAGCTGGAGTAGTATTGGGATGGCTGACCTCCTAGGAAGTCTTGGTGCTTCACCTTTGTGAGCATCACCTAGATCCAATGAGTGCTAAGTGTTCCATTTAATCTCATGAGATATGGATTCATGTTGAATCACTACTCATGAAAAATGGGTCAATAAGTTTGACTAAAAAACTACACAATTAAATCCTGATAGCAATATCACAATTTGACTTGTTGTGGAAATTATCTCCTACTTTTCAATTGACGAGCATAAGGGGATTTCTAATGAATGGTTAATAAGACACAACACTTGGTGAAGGTTTTTAAAATGAGGTTGAAAGAAGAGTGGGTTTAACCATGGAGGAAACTTCGTAGTTAAGCGCACTCAAGTTGGAGTAGTACTAGGATGGTGATCTCCTGAGAAGTCTTGGTTCTTCAACTAGATCCAACGAGTGCTAAGTGTTCCATTTAGAGAGATGGATTAATTTTGAATCACTTCCCATTAAATATGGGTCAATGAGTTTGACTCAAAAACTACACAATTAAATCCTGATAGCAATATCACAATTTGACTTGTAAAAATTATCTCCTACATATCTATTTCTCCTCTTTGTTATACCATTTTATTTAGGTGTCTCAGGGGCTGAAAGCTATCTTTTAATGTCATTTTAATCACAAAAAATGTTAAACTCATTTGAAATAAACTCATGAAATATGGGTTAGTGAGTTTGACTAAAAAATTACATAGTTAGATCCTAATAGCAATATCACAATTTGACTTGTTGTGGAAATTGTCTTCTACTTTTCAATTGATGAGCTTAAGGGGATTTGTAATGAATGGTTCATAAGGTACAACATTTCATGAATGTTTTTTAAATGGGGTTTCAAGAAGAGTGTTTTAACCATGGAGGAAACTTCTTAGTTTAGCATGCTCAAGCTAGAGTAGTTTTAAAAAGGATTTGCACCATACTTTCCTTATGAGATTAGTGTAGGAAGTTGTTTCCGCACCTGAGTTTCCTTACAATCATCACTTTCACTGAGAAAATTTTATACACAAGCATCTAATTCCTCATCATTAGAAAATAAACACTTCCTTGGCTTTTAAGGCTTCTTCTTAAAATTTCTTCTCTTTTAGTGCACTTAGAAGAATAATGACCATATTCATCACATGTCCAACATTTAAAGTTTTTTGTACCTTTAGGTTCTCTCTTGATAAGAAGAGCAAGACCTTCCTCAATCTTCTTGTCTTCTTCTATTTTTCCTCAGCTGCTACGAGCATAATCTCCACTTGTACTTGTACTTCTTATTAACATAGGTCGAACACTTAATGAACTAAAAGCAGTCTCAATTCTAGGCAATTCTCCAATTTATCTCATCCACATACCAATTGATTCTAATCTCCTAAGAAGAGTCTCTCTTGTGAAATTAGGTGTGCATAGAATAATTTGTTCAATCATCTATGTTGTCCATTTGTATGCAGGTGTCAAAGTTTTCATTATTTCCCTTTTAACTTCATCTTCATCTTTTGTTCCAATATAAGCCTTAATTCTTGCAATAATCTCTGATATTCTTCCAAAATAACTTCTTACAGATTTATCTTCAATCATCTTAGCATCTTGAAATTAACATACATAATTCTACAGTCTAACCTTTCTAGCATGCTTGTCACCCTCAAATGTAGATTCCAAAGATTTCCAAATTTCATGAGCTAGTTTTAAATATTTTACTTGACTATACTCATTTTCATGAAGAACTATCAAGAGTGCTTCTCTAAAAAGCATATTTCAGATAAACTTGTCTAGCTAAGGTTCAATACAAGTCTCAAGCTTATCTTCATCAACCACATCTTTCTTGTCCTTAGTGATCGAATAGTATCCTAGACCTATGCATAGAAAATGTATCTTCATCTTCTCCTTCCAACTATCATAGTTAACTCCATCAAACTTTAGACTTTATTTCTTGAAATAATCACTCACCATAGATCTCCTTAAGCTATTAAGAATTTCTTCAAGGACCTGACGCTCTGATACCAATTGTTAGAAAGTAAACTCCACCAAGATAATTGAGAGGGGTGGGGGGAGGGGTGAATCAATTATGCAATTCAAACAAATTAAATATCATTATTAATTCCAAAACATGTAAATAGTATATGCAACAGTTATAGAAATATCACCATATACAATAACACCAGATATGTTAACTAGGGAAAACCTTGATCAAAGGGAAAACCTCAGTGGGGTTGGTACCCAAAAAATGATGTGCTAATATATAAGTTCCTTGTAAGAGGATGGACCTTGTTAGGAGTCAATAAAATATATTCAATATATCAATCCCTATTAGGAGACTTTGAATCCCTATAAGGAGATTCCAACTATGTTAGGAGTTGTGGAAGACATAAGGACCCACTATCCAAACAACTGTAGGTCAAGACCATCAAACTCACTATCCAACTGGTCTTAGTACCATCCTTCTTAGAATAATGCAAGTAAAAAACTATCCACATGAACTTATTTTCCAAATACAACATCCTTGTTAACTCAATGTGCCTCAACTGCGCCAAACACTTCTCTGATAAAAAGATATTCAATATCAGGCTCACTGGATCTCACATACAAGTTTTCATATTTGTATTATATAAAAACTACTATGTCACACACAACCACAAGGATATAATCTTTCCTTTATACCAAGTCCTATAATAACTTATTCAGTCAACCTTGGGACTTTCTCAATTTACATGTTACATTACAATATTACATCTTTTCACAATTATAATCAAATTGTTGGCTCACAGCCTTCATAACTCTTCACATGTGTAACATCTGACTTTTCTGACTTAACCATGTCTTCTATCTTTGTACAACCCCACTCAACCAGATTCTATCTCTGTTAGGAGATATAATCAAAACATTACCAACTACTATTCAAAAACTCTATCTCGACACCATCTTCACCAAATTTTGAATAACTCTACACTATCTTCATATTTTTGCATGTGCTCTTAGCCATTGCATCCAAACACTTTGTAGAACACGTCCTCAACTGTGCATAAGCTAATATGCAATCCGCAAACTGTGCAAAGCTAATATCTATCTGCTACTCTTCTAATTCCACAGAATAACATGTATATTGACATCAATGATAAACATTGTCATGAATGCAACATATGACAAGTGTACCATCTCTCAAGCAATGATGGGATTCTCCCCCATAGGAATTTTAAAAAATCATGCTAATAATTCTACATTTTCCCAAGGTGTTTAAGACTAAATGGATTCATATTATATTGAGTAGAGTGCACAATATGTCAATATGGCTTCATGAACCCATGAAGATCACCAATGATGTTATTCGTATGGTCATAGGATATCCAGTTACAAAAAAGGCCAAAATAATTAGGGTCACACCAAAGAAGGAAATATAAGAACATATTGATGCTCTATGGGATGGTAGAGGACTCAAAGTTTCCACCATTACTGACCCTAAAAAAATATTTGACACTTATGTCATTGCATTTAAGATATTTTGTAGTGCCCCTCCCATTTGATTTATGTAAGTAATCCTAATGGATGCAACCTTGTTGATCTTTCTTTGTGAAGTGATTGTAATTGGCACCATGAGTGGTCTACACCCTTGAGGTGATTATATTTATGTTACTATATCAATTGCTTTGATTATGCTTATGGTTGATTTATGAGCTTATGATGTGTTATATGGTTTCACTAAGGTTTGTGCCAGTGATTACCAAGATTGATGTGGTATCATGATGTTGTTCTATGATTACCCTGAGATGTGTACAAAGATTGCACTGTGTGTTATTATCCTACTACACTGGACTAGGTTCCTGTAACAGTGGTTAGTCATGTATTTGAGCATGTTCACTTATGTGTTTTAGTGCCTTTTTATGTTGTTTAATCAACCATTATTAAATGCTTAAATAATTAGAAATGAATTGTCCATGTTAGATTACTGTGTTGTTCAATTGATCATATCTGCATGATGATGTCTTTTTTGAGATGACAGAATGTTGTATGATGATATATGGTTATTTGGTATTTGGACATATCCTCTGATTGCATTTATATGTTGGATTTAATGCTATGGTTATTTACTTCATTCTTGTTTTGTGATGCTTTATGTGAAAGTGAGTGATGTAAATGGATTATTTTAGTATAATTAAATAAATGGTTAAATTAAGTTATTTAATGCATTTATCACTTCAAATATATTATTATATGCAATTGCACTTGGTCGTGTCGTTTAGTGTGCAGGATTTATGTCCCTAGTAGTGGCACATGGAGTCAGTGATTCGATTGTTCGTATCTAGCCAATGTCATCCCTATATTGTCAATGTATCCTATTTAATTGTTTAAATTAAATCCTCTAGTGATTTAATAAATCTAGACTCATTTGCATTATGTGATTAGACCCGTGAGCATGTCTATGCATTTAGAGATTCACATTTGACATGAAAGTAATTAAGAAATTTTGTGATTTTGGTTTAAGGGAATTTTGGGCTTTATCGTATTTAATTTAATTCCTGATAGTCTTATTGTAGTTAAATTATAATTACTTAGAATAGCCTATTTTCATTTGGGTGGATTTAGGGTTTAACTAGGTAACCTAGTTATTTACCCTAATCCTTTATTCACTAAAAAAGTGAATAAGTAATCAAAAAGGAATTTTATTCCTCACTTCTCACTTTTTGAAATAGAATTTTGAGAGCAAATTCCAAATCCTCTTCATGAGAAAAACTATTATGTTCGTTGTGGGAGCTACGAATGTGGGATCTTCGTGAGATTAGACTCTTTGGATCCAACTCAGGGAGACGTTGGATTGTCGTGACTTTTGGTAGTTTTGTGGGGGTTTTATTTTATTGCTCATGTTCCCATATTTGCCCTTTTGGGTGCGAGGTAGGGCTCTCATGTTTTATTGTTTTAGCTTTGTTTTAGCTCTTGTCATTGGTAGCCATTTGTTAGGAGGTTGAGAACTAGTGTTCCCCTCTATTTTTGTATGCTAGCTCTACCCGGTTGTGTGGGTATGAGTATTTCCCTATTTTTCGAGATGAGGGTTTGGGGTTTTACACCGTTATGTTGGTCATTTTTGTATACGGACTCCAAAACTAGATTTTATTTGATATTCATGGCTTTTATGCCCTAAGACCAAATGGGTTTTAATTTCAAAGTTTTTGAGCGCTAAGGTTTTCACCTTGATTTGTGTACTGCCCAATTTTCTTAGGTTTTCTTGGCATGGTGTTGTTCGTGGATTTAGATTATCCATAGGATGTCAATCTAACTCTTATTGCAACATTTTGTTTGCATTGGGATGTGTGTTACATTTGTACTCTTGATCTTGTGTTTGGTTGAGTGATTTTATATTTGGTGTTATTGTTTCAAGTCAAACCCTTGTTGTTATTTTATGGGCATTAGGATTTGTGTAGAATCCATACTCTTGGATTGAGGTTAGTTGAGTGAGTTCATGATGAATGAATTGGTTGCATCATTGGAATTCATGTAGAATCCATACTTCCAGAGTGAGGTCAGTTGAGTAAGTTCATAATGTATGGTTTGGTTGCATCATTGGGATTTGTGTAAAATCCATACTCCCAGATTGAGGTTGGTTGAGTGAGTTCATGAAGTATGGTTTTATTGTTTTTTGGGATTCATGTAGAATCCATACTCCTGAGCTTGTATTAAGTTGAGTGTTATTGTGCTTGTGTTTTCATCCAACCTTTATTTTATGATCTTCGTGATGGTGGTGCACCCACACACGAGCACATGCACGTGCATTTGTTGGATGAATTGTGAGGTTTGAACTCCTGGTTGTATTTTGGTGGAGTTATGTTCATTAGGGTTGGATTGGGAATGTGCATTGCCTACAGGAACTCATCATGTAATGAACATGGGTTGGGTAGGGTAGCACCATGGAGGGGCTTCTACCGCAACCTTGGTGACTATTTCCCAAGTTGGCGAGAAAAAGGCTTAGTTAAGTGAAAACTAAATAAATTATTGAGTAATAAATTTAAGATAATAAAAGGATATGTGAGTGATTAAGTCAAAAGACAAAGGATGTGATTAGTGTTGCTAATACTAGCTTGGGCTACTTGATGCCAAGTGACTTACCATCCAACGAGTCCTTACATAGTTGACCCATAGAGTGTCTGATCAAGACCTATTGTACTTGCATAGTCTCATGATCTTGGTTGCAGTCCTCTTTACTATCTGGCATGAGTGTTAGCCATGGATGTTTTCTTTATGTGTATTTGTGGTTCGATCATTATCTCCATCAGCATGGCAAGAGTGGACCTATTGGTTTCATGTGGTTGGGATGCATAGCTACCTATACCACTATTGGGGACCAATGCACATAGATAGTCTATTTCTAGTTTAGACCGATGCCTGATGTTCACTTCGTATCTCATGTTTCTAGAGTTTGTTTCCTTATGATTTATGCTTTTATTGGCATGTAGGGATATCATGTTTAGATGATGTTAGCTTAATTTGACACATTCCTTTATTATGATGTGATAACATATGGTTAGATGATGTGATTCACTACTAGTTGGAGTATCTATGCTTTGATGGATTAGCATGTTAGATCGTCTTGTTCTTATGATGTTAGTTACATTTGTAGTAGTAATTCCCTCATAAGACGACTCTAACTATCTAGTTGATAGTTTGGGATGTTAGTGTGGGGGATGGGTAGGGCCTTTGAGGTCTCATGATGCTATTATGGATGGGAGGAACCATGCACAAGTTTTAGTTGTGTTGGTTCTTAGATGTTTATGTTTTCCTTCATATGATATTTGGTTTATGAACCATGCATGTACATTGTGATGTTGCTTTCCACATGTTCCTTCATGTGCTTTTATGGATTAGATGGATAGTTGTTTTCTACTCCCTATTGCATGGTGTTTTGTATTTCATGCATTCGAGTGTCCAAGCCTCAATTATTATGGATTTGGTACTCCCCAATGTGGAGGTCCCAACCATTTTTACCTTATGATTGTTTGTCAAGTTGTTTCTTTTCAATCCTGGGTGACAATGGTTTAGCATTGGATGATACTAGAAGAGTATCGCATGCCTCAAGCAGTTCTATTGTATGATACTTGAAAGCATCACACCATAGTAGTGAAAAATATTGTACGACATTGGTAAAGTATCACTTGGCCATACTAAGAATTTTCACCTAGCCATATTGAGAAGTATTGCCTAGCTATAGTGAAAAGTATTCTTTAGGTAAAAAGTATCACTTGTCTATAGTAAGAAATAACATGTGACTATTTTAAAGTGTTGACTTATTTCTTGTAAAATCCTACTCGAGAAAACAACAGGTATCTCTTGACTTTTAGGTTGAGAGTTGAAGGGTATTCTGGGTACCCTCTAGGATTGCACTCCTTCCTAGTTCAACAAATTTTCAACGGGGGTTAAAATATATCGTTTAAGTATAAGTTGATAAATATTTAATTCCTTATACTTACTTAAGATATATTTTAATATATGCAATGATTGATAAGAGATAGGTTCTAGACCTCTCCAAGATAAGATAAAGATTCTAGGAAATTTCAGGGCTTCAAAAATTCAGACTTAGCCAAAATTTAGGGCTTCACGATTTCAAACTTAGCCAAATTTTAGGAGTTAACATTAGCTTTCAACATGGTGTCTAGTAGATGAGTGGATGTAACTTGAGCCCTCGTCTTCTACATGGATCATTGTTGGTCTCTACTTGTGAATCATGATTATGATATGTTTTGTAGATATGGACTTATATATGTAAGCATGTTGGGAGCTTTTACTTGGGGTTTGAAAGAGAACATCCCATTAGTATTTTCTCATGATTTGTGTGATCTTTAGTTCATGAGTTATGGTTTAGAGCTTGGAGATCTTTGGAAGTGTTTGTAAGACTTCCATTGGTGTAGGTGAACATGTGATTCGTGCCATGTCCCCTATTCTCATCACCTTGTGTTGATGCTTCACTCTTGCACTTGGTTACTTTATATTGTTTTTCAATAACTTATCTTAAGAAAAAAATTATTCAATGAATGTTTTATCCTTGTGTTCCAAGGATCTCCAAGTGAGGCATTACATATTCCAAACTAGTTGGCCTAATAGTGTAGTGTGTGAAGTAGTTTACCTAGCATACAATATTGTGAAGAAAGGTCACAAGCTAGACCTTACTGAGCTGTTATTGAAACAAATGGATGAGAACATAAAGACCATCCAAGTTGCAAAGATCAATACTTGCAAGTACAGTTTACTAGTTGTATGTTTATTCTTTTACTTTCAATATTAGTTCCCCACTATTGGCAATGTTAATTGGGATGTTAAAAGGCTAGTCATCTATTAGAGAAATGAATACATTGAAAGGTTGGGTGAAAATTTTAAGAAGGTCATGCTTTCATATTTTAATAATTTTAAGGAAGAATGCATTAGAGGTTTATGATAGCTCCACAACTTGTTGAGAACTATAAAGATGACATATGTTTTCTTATTGATATGGATAACACTTTGACCCAACTTGTTGAATCAAGAGTCACATGGTTAGAGCCCATGGACTATTAAATTGATATAGACCAAGTCATTGAGACTATAGAAGAATTATTGAAAGAAACCATGGATAGGAAGGCTAAGCCCTTTGACACCTATGAACAACCAAAACAAAGAATCAAAATTGATCTTGTAGTCCCTAAGATATAGAGAAAAATAAGGAAGATGATAGACAATCTAGAGGGCGCACTTAGTAGAAAGTAAGAGAAGTCAATTCTAATGATTAGCAAGGGTAAATGAGAAGATGTGAGAGAAGCAGAAGGTGATGGAAAATAATTGGAGGGGGAAGTAATAGAAATAAAGAAAGGGAAAATAAAGCAAATTTCTACTCCATAGATTCTTGAGGCTTCTCGCTCTAGGACCAAAGTTTCCTTAGAGGACTGTAACGACCCTTGTCTACAATTACTTAATATTTTCTATTTTTGCTCATTTCTTTCCTTGATGATTCCTATTTTGGTGTGTAATATTATTATATATCTTATTTGGAGAGGGGGTGTGTCCTTTCATTTAATTTATTATTATTTGTATTTATATTAACATTATAATTATGATTTACTACTAGCAATAATGTTTACTTAATGTTTATATTATGAATATTTGTAATTTTTTAAATCTTCAATTTATATATTTATCTTTTTAATATAAATATTATGTAAATTATATATTATAGAAATGATTATTATTTCATTATTAGAACATTACATTGTCATTATCATAACATAATACAATTCTAATTATACTATTTGGTATATTATCTCTCTTTCTATAGTAATTACTGATTTAATTATATGGATCTTTTAGAGAGGGGATATCATAGTCCTCCCCTCTCAAATTTGCTAGTCCTCAAGCAATTAATACTCAAATTCATTCTTTTCCCTACATATGTGTTAAAATACTTGCAAAGTACACATGTTAGTATATGATGGTCTATGAGTGAAGACTAATGCAAGAAGACACAATGCAAAAATGAGGTAGACAGATGAATGCAAGAAGACACAAAGCAAGCACGAGGTAGAGACACAAATGTAGGAAGACACAAAGAAGACACGAAGAAAACATATTAATGTAGGAAGACACAATGTAGACACATAATATACATGTTAGAATCATGCTTACAATTTGAAACAAGAAAAGGTAAGGAAATGTTTTACCACTTTGATCGTGAATGTCACACTCGTTTCCCCTATCATGAAATCAAAAGTTGGCCAAATAGGTGTGATACCTATCTCTAATACCAACACACATATCTTTCCTTAAAAGTTGGCCAAATAGGTATAATACCTATCTTTGATACCAACACATATATCCATCTCTATTGTGTCAGCCAAACAGGTAGCTATACTTGTCTCTGATACTAACATCAATAGATTTCCATTTACTTCATCATATTTTCCAAGTGGGAGTTCACCCACCTTTGATACAAATATACAAAGTTATAATCCTTCCTTTATGTGATACTTATTAATTTCCATTAACAAGCTATTACTAAGTGTGAATTACTTTATAATCCATTTATTTATATCATTACATATAAAACTGTTCAATCTATGATTTATAATAAAATGCCTTTATATATATATATATATAATTTTTTTATTTCATTATTTATGTGACATGTATTACTTGACTTAAAACAATATATATTACATATTTGAAAAGAAGCCTATAAAAATAAGATTATTCTATGCAATTTAAATCATACATACCTTCAATAGCAATATCATGTACATGAGTGGTGCCCTATCCTACTTAACTTATATGTTTTCATCCAACATACCTTTTCCAAACTCTTTAGGTGTCATCAATCATAAAATATGTTTATACACCATTCATAAGGTCATGTAGGTCGGTGGAAGTTACTAACCTTTGTCTAAGGGTAACTCACATTGTCTTTTTTTCTAACTTCCTATTTCTTCTTTATTGATGCTTTCATTTTATCATTGGTGAGGGGAAAATTGTCATTTTAAGACATAAACAGTATGCTTGTTTGACGCCCATCAAATCATGATTCTACTGACCATATGTGCCTTTTCTACAACAATCATTGCCTAAGAGTCTGAGTCATTACTCACGTGGCATGTGCACCACATAAGTCCACCCTTAGAATGTATTTTGTTTTCGTGGTGATATCTATAATGTATTCACTATTTCCAATCACTTTGGCAGTGTGCTTCTATTATTATCGATCATTGTTCCTGTTGGCTCCTAATTTAACAGACTTAAAAATAACCGAGAAACCAAACCAATACATCTAAGGCTAGCAAATTCCTATGATGGATACACTTGACTGCAATCTTGGGCCAACTATAAGGCATAACTCCTTCTTCACTTCAGGCTCTACAAAACCTAGATGGGTTAACCTTGAGGTTCTAATATATGGTACCAATGCTAAAACATAAAATCTGAACCTATTAACAATAAATGAAACCCTTATATCTTTTGATACTTATGCAACAACATAGGAATGAAATAGCTACAAATCATAACCTATGAACTCATAAGCTAAGTGAGGGTTAATTCCTTTCAATCCACTACAAAACATGAAAAACTGAATTGATTTGATTAAAAAGATTTGTGCAAATGACCATCTTAGCTTGCATCTGATTTAGTGATCAATGCCTTATCCATTACAACATAGAATCATTACTAGCAAGATGACCTAACTTGATTGCCTTACAATTAAGTTTATCAATTGAAATCCCCAAATTCCATTCTTACTAGCATCCTCTCCATACACCCAGAAACCCTATCAAATCATTGAAGCATTTACTTAACTCCTTGAATTAAAAGCAACAACAGAACATACAACTCATCCAAGTTGTCTTAAATTGAATGAACCTTATACATTCAATCGTAAAGTTAATAATGTATGAAGAATTAGGAGACAAAATAAGAGAACACTAATAATTCATTGTAAATCCCCTTTTGTATTTATCCCTGGAAAGGCTAAATACATTAACTAGTAACACTTAATGAAACTCAAGATATGTCATATGATCTATCATCAATTTTCATTATCTCAAAGAAATAATACATAAAATGAAACTAGAAACTTGCACAAGAATAGATGTGTGGTCTTCATAGCTAGAGCTCTGCTCAATAGACAGGAAGCAAAACCAACCAACCACCTAGTCTCACAGTAAAAACTAGAACCCTACTGGTCTCATAGAGAAAACTGCCAACCCTTACAATGAATGAGAGAAAAAGATATAGAAGTAATGAATTCCTGGATCTGCTCTGCAATTGCCATGTGTCCACTTGGAAAACTTCCCTAAGAAGTTAAAAGTATCTCTCTAATCTCTCCCAACAACTACCAAATCAAATCCTCACTCATTTTGCCTCCCAAGTTGAAAATATCTTCAACACTTGATGTAAAACATAATTGATTTGGTAGGAAACAACAATTACCAAATTTTCCACCAAATAAAAATGAAATTGTTAATGAGAAGCCAAATACTTCAACTAGGATCAAAATATCACATACTGGAACAATGCCATGTGTCACCACAACTGATATCTACAACTAAAAACATGAAACACCTACCAAGAACCATGGATTCAAAAGAATTACAAATCCCTTTGTAGCATGCACTAGTGAAAACCTGTGCAAAAAATAACTCTAGAAATGGATAGCTTGTCTCTTTCCAATTCCAACAGTATATTGGAGTCCATATTTTGGACAAAAAATGCCTCTTGGTAGCTATTCAAAGTTTTAGGCTCTAACTCCAGTTTTGCACATTAAAATGCAAAGCATGTGAATTTTTTTTTATAAACTCTATAGTATAAACTATAGGTTTTGAATTTATAACCATGAAATTTTTGATATGAATGGCCATTTCACTTATTTAATAAAATATTAAAACAAAAATATTTTATTAATCTTCAATTCTTCTCCTAAGTCCACCCAGGCACCAAATGTGTGCCATGTGGCATGTTTTGATTGCCCCCCCCTTGACCACTAGTGGGTCCCACAACTCTCATTGTCTTTCCATTTTTTGGGAGGTCACCATGTTGCTACCGACAAAATCCTCCCATTTTTTGGTGGCAACATAGTGACCACTAGAATTCAACATCCTTTTTCTAGTGAGTCAAAATTGTTTGACTTTGTTTCCACTGGCCATGGCTGGCCCTTCCTCATTCACTTCCTTCAAAAGATAGTGTCTTTTTAGACATCAAGTATATTGAGTGGAATATTATTTATACATTAAAAATTGTCCCTTCATAGTGAATGTGGGATAAACGACCTCCCTAATGGTGTGGATCTCTAGGCGGATTGGGGAGGGCTCCTTCACAACCCAAACATTTGATGAATTTTCATTCAAATTGTTTATGTTGGAACATGAATCTATTTTTCCCAAGCAAGAATAGAAACCAATATCAACAAGAGTTTTCAAATAGTCATTTTGGCTAGCTTCCATTCCAACAAGAGTTTCTCTTGACAGGAAATTTGCATTACAATATTCATGTTTTGAATTCTAACCACTTTTTTCTGGAAACATACCATCCATCATAAGTTGCAACAATAGCCATGTGATCACTCTTACTAGTGCCTGCAAATTGAAGACATGCAACATTGACTTCCTCTCTCCTATCCATCAGAAACAAGAACGGACTACAACCACTGAGTGTTGAAGCAATAATAAGAATGGGATTAAGACATCTTAACATGCAACCAAATATGAGCATCTTCCCGACAGAAGCATCAACAGGAATTTGGGCAAGATATTGTCCAAGAGGTGTCAAACACTCTTTCTCATCCAATACATTCATAGACCACAAACTCCTTACTAATTCACCTATTGTGTCAGGGCTTGGAGGACTAAGCATTTGTCGTGTCATGTTCTCAAGTGGACCAACAAGAAGGGTTTTCACCTTTAAGCATAACCTATCAAGAGAAATCCACAAAACTTTAGGAAGTTGATACTCTTCAAATTGCTCAAATTATTGTCTATTGTTTGGTATATTATAATTCTTGCATCCATTGATAGAACTCGGCCCCAATTTGGAAACTCTCCTGTGGATTTTCAACCTTCAATGCATTTCATGCATATGATCACTCATTTTTAGCAAAAATTTCTTATACTCAACACCACTACCATTTCTTGCCTTTGCATTATGATGTTTTAATAAATCAAATTCATTATAATCTCATTTATCCATATCAAAAACCTCATCATGTCTTACACATCTGATGGAATTAGTCAGGCCCCAAAGTGAGTCAGGCTAAAAAAAAATTTGTTTCCAAACATTGAGTTGTCAAACTAATACATTAGTCACATGAAACTGACTAAAATCAATTTGCAACATTGATTCAACTTTCAATACTCAATTCACCTCTTTCTACAACCTATCAATTTAGTGCCAAGGAGGTCCTTTGATAGGCTCTAAAAACTAACAAAAACAATTGACCAGGTGCTGAAATCAACAATATTGATTCTCTATTCCACATACTCTTACCCTGTCAAATCTCATCTCATGATGAATTCTCAGTCAAAAGATATCGACCACCAAAGTTTCCCTCTCAGAACTTCCTACAAGCAAACATGTCAAAAAATGATAAATCACGTTCGGAATTGGCTCTAAAAACAAGGCAAACTGACACTTGGGAGCACAAAAACTAGGGAATTAGTTCACTGTCATGAGGAAAACATAAATATGGGATTAGGACTCATGAAAAATAATAGGACGAAAATGGCAAGTGGTCAAAGTGGGCTACTCAAATTTTCAGGACTGGAAACAATGGTAGAAAAGTGATTTTTGCAAACGGAATGGACCAGGAAAAGTGTGCAAACGAATTTGTCAAGATTTGAAAATTAGCATACTTAAAGAATTTTCAAAGTATAAGGCAATAGTACAATCCATTTTATTTCACCTATCATGAATTTAGAGATATGACATCCCGAACAGGGGTACCAACTAATCTACATCTTTTGACACAGTAAAACTTTGCAAATTGCATTTAGAATCGCATTCGAAAACTGATCAGACAGATTCATCATAAGCTCAAAATTGAAACATAACAAGTCTCTAACCTATATAATGAAACACAAAATGATATTTATCATTTTGGTTAACTAGGTCAAAGTTATAACAAGTCAAACAGGGCCTCTTAGATTTCAAAACAATTTGCATTAGCATGACAACAGTACATGACCGACTTTGAGGGATTCAAAACCTATTCAAAACATATCAAAATGACTCAAAATCTGAAACATAGTTTCTCTAATATGGAAACTAAACACTCCCAAAGTGGTGAGTCATGAAACATTATTGGGTATGAGATATTCAATTGCAAACATGACCTCTTGTCACTATTTAACACAGGCAAAAATGCAGATTTGGACATTGCTCAAAACAGAACTTCATAGAATGATTCGAAATGTCAATTTATCTTCATGGGATACATAGAAATATTGAATGCAAGGTGTTAGAAACATTAACACCTCTTAGGCCTTGAAAGGACAGTCAGGCACACATGCATCAAAAAGTGCTTATAGGGCTTGATTTTTCAATGGTAGTCAAAATGAGGGCTACGATTTTGATTCCCAATAGTTCCCTTCACTTTTTCAATGATGTTTAATGTAAGTTAGGGTTCCAATCTGAAACTTAATTTTTTTTTAAATATATACGTCAAATGGCTGTGGCCATCTTAATTGTTGCAAGCTTGTCCACGATGGTGGTGTTTTCTTAGGATCTATCCGCAGTGACAATATTTCATGTCTTGCAAAATAATGTGTTGACTTTGGTGTCACACCTTTGAATGTCGGTTATACATATATTGAAATCCATATGCAATCCATTTTATATGTGTTGGAACATTTTTTTTCAAGGTAAGATAAACTCCAATATTTCATTTTGTTCATATATCCTTTCCACTGCTTATATTAAATTTGGCTCTATTATAAATTGTTCTACATTGTCCACGTGGCACACAACTTTTCTTCATACCCTACACCTTCCTTTCATTTGTAGGTGTGAGTGTGCACAATGTGATTGGGTTGCATATTGAATTGGGCAATTTATTAGCGATTCCTTGCGTACGTGTCATATGGATCATACTTGTGCAGCAATAGTGATTTAATCTCTATGTATTACTGAGAGTGCTCTTCATCTCTTAGCTTTTATCGAGAAGACTTTTTAAAATTTGAACTTGATCAAGCACCTCCTCTTGATAGTATATAAATTTCATCATTCTAATGATGTTGGGTGCGACCTTATCTTATTTCACAGATGATAGACTGGAAGAATAAGACCATGCATCTCTTGATCAACATTATTTTTTCCCTTTTATCTAATGCAAATTTTGGTGCTTGTGTCTATGGAGAATGAAATCCATGTTTGGTATTCTTGGGATGCTTGGGTCAACTCTATTAGCCTTCAATCTTATGAATTATTGTAGATTGATTAAATATTAGAATTATAATGCAGTTGGTGTGACATTTCACTTTGAACCCATAAGGATTTTAATTTCTCTCTAATCCTCTTTCATGGAAGATGCAATTTCTTATTTATCGGTGGCTTATTTCATATCTTCATTGCTCTTTTATCTTCAATGATTCAATGAGATTCCATCACTTTTGTTTGATCATGTGATGTATGTTTCAAATGCTGACTTTTCTATTTTGATACTTCTAAAATTATCTTCACAGGTTCGTAGGATGTTAGCTCTGATACCAATTGTAATGACCCTTGTCTGCAATTACTTAATATTTTTCGTTTTTGCTCATTTCTTTCCTTGATGATCCCTTTTTTGGTGTGTAATATTATTATATATCTTATTTGGAGAGGGGGTGTGTCCTTTCATTTAATTTGTTATATTTTTTTATTAATATTAACATTATAATTATGATTTACTACTAGTAATAATGTTTAATTAATGTTTATATTATGAATATATGTAATTTTTTAATATTCATTTTATATATTTAGATTTTTAATATAACTATTATGTAAATTATATATTATAGAAATGATTATTATTTCATTATTAGAACATTACATTGTTATTATGCAATATATTGTATCATATCATAATATGATTCTAATTATATTATTTGGTATATTATCTCTCTTTATATAGTAATTATTGATTAATTAAATGGATCTTTTACTAGCGAGGATATCACAAGGTCACCCCACCTTTGAAGAAAGAAGTTGCTAGAATAATCAAACCTATACAATCACAGACAAAAACCTACCAGTAGAGGAAGGATGTTCCTGCATCCTCAAGCCAACAAAACAAGAGAACGAGAAGAAAACTAATAGTTCAAGAAGACAATGAAATCAACCAATTTAGAGTGGCAATAAATCAAAAGAACAAGACTATTGATAAAATTGTTGATTCACTCAAAGAATTTGGTGGATTAGAAGCATTCAAATACATTAAATATCCAAAGATGAATAATGAAGATAAACATAATATTGAAGATGCATTGATTAATTTGATGTATAATTTCAAATACACACCTATTGAGATTGGGAATATGATCCTAAAATAATTGTATGATAATATTATCAATAGATGGTAGTATGTCCTAGATACTGAGCACTAGATGAGAGAAAGTGTGCTTGTTGTTGTAATGCTAGAATTTCATGCATCTAAAATAAGTGAGACAATGAAAAGATGTCAGAAAATATTCTTGCAAAAACAAAGGGAACTACATGTTTTGACAAGAATATTGATAAATGTAGATGAAGATGGTCAAAGAGTGTGGAAATAATATTCAATATTAAAGACATTTGAGGAATAAATACAAGTAGAAGACACCAACCCTGAGAAGCAAGTTGAGCTTGACAATAAAGAGGATGAGTTTCAAAATGTTTCAATTCAAGATGTTTTTGTTGATGTACAAAATATGGTAAATGACATAGCTAACAATGTAAAAAATGTAACTATTGAATACCTTACTGGTGAAGATCCAGCTGGTGGAGAGAAAAATGATAAAAATGTGATGATAAACACCAATCTTAATGATGAAGAATATTCACTCACCAAGTTAGTATGTGAGTACATACTAGGCTACACATCTATAATTTAATAGATCAACACATACCAAAGGCCAAAAGTACAAAATGAACCTCCAAGTATAAATACTAATCTTGTTGATTCTTTGAATTCCTTTGTTACTAATGTGATAGTGGATGTGGATAAAACACAAACTAAGCATAAAGATCAAACTACTCAAGAAAGAGATAAGAGTATTGAGCAACAAACTAGAGATGGAAATGTTGGTACTACTCAAAATAGAGGAGACACAAAAGATAACACAACAGATGATTCTTCTACTAGCAATAGGCCACAATCCTAGGGACCTCTATATGAGGGATTAAAGGGGAAAGGTAATCAAACTCAACCTAAGTAGAGTTCACTAGGTGAACATGATAGGGATAAACATAAGTAATCTAGGGTAAGCCTCATGTGCCACAAATTAAAACAATTATATAGCTTGCACTTGAACAAGGGAATATAGAAGGAGAGAAAAAGAAAAATTATGAGTCTAATCAGACAAACTAGGAGAAAAAGGCTCCATTTCCACCAAACCTATGACCAAGCACAAGCATTACTACATCAATGGATAAGAAGAAAAAATAGAAGAACTCAACATTAGTTGGATCTAATCATGTTATATTAGATGAAGTAATTATCATGCTATATTGGGACCTCCATACTTTAGACCCAGATGCTTTAGCAAAATTTGGAGAGTTATGCACAAGGAAAGCAGAGCAAGATTGAATGAGAAAGGATATGAAGTACAAACAAGTGCTAGTTGATATCAAGGACATCTTGTTGGGCATTGTTCCTAATATAACTCTAGATGAGGAAACCCCTATTTTGGAACGACTAGTGTTTTTAGTTAATAAGGTCAATGAACCTGATGTGGATGCCCAGAAAAAGCTCATGGAAAGGGAAAAGAAGATGTTTGAAAATAAAGTTATGGAAAAAGTAGCATGAACTATTGCAATACAAAAAGTGGAATTTTCCACTATGGTTACCGAGCTAGAGGCTCATGTATAGAATGTAATTTCATTATTTCAAAAATTGTGTAATATACCTCATCACACCCAAGAGATCAATGAAAAATTGCAAAAAGTTGGTGTGGATATGAAGTCAAGTGCAAATGCATTGAAAACTGACATAGGTTTCTACATAGTTCACTACTCCCGAGTGAAACATTATACAAGGATTCAACATGACTTTTTATTATAAGAGGCCAAGACACAGGCTGAGATAAATTAAATGAAAGCTTTGATATTACCTCATCTTGGGGTTATGCAAAGACATATAAAGAAGGCCAAGGATTTGATTATTTCACCTGGTCTATCTATTGTAGACCATATGTTGGATCTCATAGCTAAGTTGTGTGTGGAGAAGGCACTATTGAAAACTTTGAAGATCAACTGGGATTCCACCATGGTTGTTTTGATGAAAAACAAGTAGAGATTTCTTGATCAATTATGGGTATATCTTATGAAGAAATTTCAAAATTTTGAGTTTATCTTTTCGGAATAAGTGTAAAAAAGGGGGATTATGATTGTATGTATACAAAGAAGAATGATATATATAGGGGGAGTATATGTCAGGAGATATAAGGATTGAAAAATTGTATACAAAAAGAATTTTGAAAATCACATGCTATACTGAGGAGAAGATCATAATGTGAAGGAAGGACATATTTAAGGATAGTTAAGCAAATTTTTACAAAGTCAAATTTTGAGCTATCAAGCATAAGGCTTTTGCCACTAATACAAAGGGGGGAGAATGTTACTCATATACACATTTATTTTTGTTATTAGAGAAAAAAATTAGTCGATGAATATAGAGGTTATTGGTCGGTAAAATTTGTTATCGAGCCATGACATATTAACCAAGTCAAGGCAAAACAAAAGTGTAAATATGAATCATGTTGCAACCGAGCACTATATATATCAAGTAGTTATATGTACCAAGCAAAGACTTAATGTAGCCAAACAAGCTTAACCGAGTCATGAGGACACATAATGATATATCTACCAAACATGAACATTAGTGTTTACCAAGATACACATGAGGAACCAAAAAGTTTGGAATGGTACATAATTCTTGTTGGAAATATAAGAGTAACTGAGAGGGGGGGGGGGGGGGGGGGCGTGAATCAGTTACTACAAAAATAAATCCCAAATCCCTTAGATGTCAATCAAAACATAAACTCTGATTAAATTATATTTTGTTGTTACTCAACAAACACACATGCACTTGGTTTACACTAGCAAATGTTGTAACTTGAAAAACACTGAGAATCATCTATAATTGATCTTAATGTGATTAAACTTAAGTTTAACTTAGTTTCATACACATAAAATAAATAGCATGAACACAAGTGACACGAAGATTTAACGTGGAAACCTAATTTGGGAAAAACCACTAATTGCAACTGGTCACTGATTTTCACTCTTCTGAAGTGAGCCTTGTCAGAGCCAACCCTATTAAAGGTTACAAAACACACTATTATGTGTGACCCTATTAGAGGATTTAATCATCCTATTAGGAGTGGCCTTGTTAGAGGTCTTTAAGACACTTCAAATAGAAATGCCACCTTGTTAGAGGATTTATAGATAACTGTTAAGCTAGCTCCGTTAAGAGATTTAGATCACTGCTACAATGGTTAGAGATAAAAATGGAATGACCTGATTTCTGATGCAACTAAATTGTTGATTACAAATCTTAGTTCTGGCTTGTATAGTTGATCCCTCTTGATCAAATGTATCTTTGTAGCTCAATAAGGATATTGTCCTTATCCTTCTAATTTGCTTCCTCTAAGCATCATCAAATCTTTTGTTATGTTCCACACATTCAATTCTCAGCTTGACCTTATATTTATATCTTACACATTGTCAAGTCAGCTTGAATGCAACTTAGAATACTTAATATTCATCTCCTCAATTAGCTAGAACCAATACTTAAATCAATTAAACTCGATATGCTAAAACAAAAAAATCCTTTGTTAGTCGACCTTGCTTGGTAGACACTAACTCAGAAATGATTTTCCTATGTTAACCAAGTGAACTTGATTAACACTATACATTCACAAAGTTCCTTTGGTAACCAAGTGAACTTGGTAGACACTAACTTCTAAACTTGGAAAAATCTGGAATGCTTGGCAGACACAGGAAATTGTCTTCATCGCTTGAGTAAGCTCGACATACATTGACTGAAAATGATATGACATTTTGTGTAACATCAAAGACAATACACAATTAATCAATCTATGCATTTTAATTCCACTAGATAGGAAAATATGTTTGTACAGACTGATGAAAATATTTGGCAAGATTTATTGGAAAGAATAATTTAATTGTTTATGATCCCAAGGAAAAATAAGAATCAATGGAATAAAAGAAGGATAGAAAGATGATAAGAATGACTCTAGATCTTTGATTTAGATCAATATTGTATTCTGGAAGTTCTTATTAACCCTAATTAGGTCATGGATCAAAGAGGTAAAAAAGTTTCTATTTGAGGACCTAAAAGGAAAAGTTAGAAGTTGTTGTAGTAGTAGTTGTTGAATCTATTGTTGAAGTTATGTCAAAGAGGGATATGTTAGAGGAATGAGAAGGTAAATCTACTACAAAGTAGAACACCGAGTAGCAAAGGAAGGATTTGATACATCAATTGCTAGAGGTGATAAGATAAGAGCATAAGAGGGATTTGGACAAAAAATTAAGTTTCATCTAATCAGATCAAAGTTCACTGCTATATTCTGACCATTGTAACAGATAAATTCTTTAACATGGTAGACCTACTAGTCTTATTGTAAATCTCTTAATTGAGTGCACACATTATATTTGTGTTACTAAATCCTTAAGAAAGGTAGATCCTTGCAAAAAAAAATTATTACACCTAACAAAGTAAGTCGCTAGAAGTAAGTAAGTCACTAGAAGTAACAAACAATTTTAGGCCTAACAATGCAACCTCTTTTTGTAGTAGTGAAGGATTTGTAGGTGTCATCCCCACTGCAGTTTTCCCTCTAACCAAGAGTTTTTGCATGACAAAATCTTTGTGTCATGTGTTATGATTTTATACTTTATGTTTACATGCATATGATGAAGTAGATTAGTTATGTTTACTTTCATTTCGAGTATTGAAGTTATGAATGTTCATGTTTACCAAGTTGACAAGTCAAAAGGGAAAATCAAATTTTAAAGAGTATAAAATCTTTGAAGGATATTGATTCACACCCCCTACCTTACCATCCTACATTTCTTAAATATTCCAACACTTTCTCCAAAGTGAATGGTACCTTAAGGAGGGTATTGTCAGCATCGACAGGGGGCTGACATGCATGTACAAGGGGTGAGGGGGCTCTAATAAACAATAAGACAAAAAAAAAAAACTAATATCCTCCTTATTGCATGCACATGAAGGAAGTATTTTTTTGAAAATAAATAAATATTTTTTTGATAAAAAAGATTAGAATATTGATGTCTCATAATGCGTGCCCAAACCGTATGATCTGGATACCAATTTTTTGGTCACAAACAACAACTTTGTCCAAATAAGACAAATTTTATATGGAAATGGGGGTCTTTGGGCACTCTAAGCTCAACGGTGATGTTCATTTGGTCTCAAAATGTCCCAAATTGAAGGTCCCCTCTAGATCCAATACAAAAATTTCTAAAACTCTGATCTAAAAACTAAGGTCAAAACTATTGATCTCAGATTGGTTTTGACAAGTGAGTGTCAACACACTTAAGCCATTTACTCAGTTCATTTTGAACTAGCAATACATGTCAAGCACAACATGTAAATATTAGACCATGCCGAGTTGCAATGAGTGCTGAGTCACTCAAGTGCCGAGAAAATAGACCATGCTAAGTGATTAAGGAGCCAAGTAAATAGTGGATGCCGAGTAATGCAGGTGCCAAGTCACAGTATACAAAATAGTGCATGCCAAGCATAAGAGACTTCATATGCTGAGTGACACAGTATTGACATATTTGTTTGTAATGACACAAACAGCTATGTAAACCATTTTTGAGCTGACTAAAGATTATATTTTGATATTATGGAGATAAGGACAAATCTCTATTTGGATTCCCTATGCAATTACATGCAACCAATCAAAAAAAGGGAAGGTTTAAGCAGCAAATTGGATGAATCTCAGCCATAGATTCATACCTAACCCTAAGCCACCTAAGTCTTCTTAAGGAGGACGAAGCCCTAAACTCTTTACGATGACAGAGAGGAGTTAATGGTATGGAGAGTTGGAGGGAACAAGATAGTTTGCAGAGCATTCAAGGTGACTTAGAAGTGAGAGTGAATTGCAGAATCGGTTAGAAAAGAATAAAAGATAAAGCAAAGGATGCAACATTGAAACATCTGATTATGAAGGATCAATAAGATATTGTGTAGAGGTGATCTGTTATTAGTCAAGCAAGTGCTAATCGTAGAATCTATGCTGAGACATTTTAACAGGTGATTTCAGTTAAATCTCTTAATAGAGTAGTCCGAACATGCTATATGAAATCCTTTAACAGGGTGCTTACATAGTTGTAATTTGAAGTCCTCTAACAAGGCACACTTCTAATAGGGTGTTAAAATACTCTAACAAGGTGAGACCTAATAGTCTTTGTAAGCCTTTAACAGGGTAGACCTTTTACAGGGTAGATCATGTTTCATGGTCAAATCATTGTAACCTTCATTAGATACACTTTATTACTACAGTAGTAAAGATTTCTAGGTGTCATCTCCACCCCAGTTTTACTTTCTCGCTTGGAGGGTTTCTAGGTAATCATATCTAGTGTTATGTGTGTGAATGCTTACATGGTTATGTGATTTAGATGCACATGCCTTACATGTTATTTTAGTTTATTTATGCATTTAATGAATGAATGGTGAAAGTTTCATGGGTCTAAGTTTCAACTACTAATTCAACCACCCCCCACCCCCCCCCGGAACTCTTAGAAGTTTACTCTTTCCCCTTCTAATTCCATCAATTGGTATTAGAGCCTTATTCTCTAAAAGAGAAGAATTGCAACTTTGAGGAAAGATCATGAAATGGAAGTCCACAAGTTAAGAAAAACTATTGAGAACCAGGAGATTGAAATACATCTCATACTACATCAACTGAATGAGGTAAGAGATTAACTAAAGAAATCCTTGAACAGAAGGAAATAGATTGCTATTACTGAGAATGAAACACTATACAAAGAGATAGACACTACCAAGCTATTTGTAGATGGTGACTCCAATGAATTTGATGCAGCTATTGTAGATCTAATGGAAAAGAATAGAATCCAAGTTAAGGAAATCATAAATCTCAAGTTAGAGCAAGAATCACAAGCTATATTGCTATGTGAGATTACTGAACAAAAGAAGAAAGCTGTGGAAGATAAATCCATGATTGAAGAACACAAAAGAATTTTGGCCAACAGATTGGAACATAAGTCAATAGAGTTAACCAAGGTTTCCAAGATGCAATTGGATCCTCTAAGTGAAATGGTGAATGCCAACTATGAATTGAATGTCAAGGACATTGAGATAACTACATTGAAGTTGCAAAATGAACAATTGCAAAGAAACCCGAAAAGAGAAAAGGAATTTGCTAAAAGTTTCAATAAGCCAAATGAAGCCATCAAAAACTTTGAGCAATTACTAAGATCATCTAGACCTAACAATGATACATTAGGATTGGGCTACACAAGCATTGAAGGAGAATCATTCAAAGTTGCAGAAGAATGGAACATCAAAGGTAAGAATTCCAAACCTACTTGTCATAAGTATGGTAAGAAAGGACATACTACTAATGTGTGTAGGAGCAAAAATATAAATCAAAATGTCAAGCCTAAGAACATGACTTATTGTCATAAGTGCAACAAGCAAGGTCATGAGGCACATGAATGCAGAACCAAAACCATGAATAAACAAAGATTTGAAGGATATTGCTACAACTATCAGAAGTATGGACACAGAGTTCTTGAATGCAGATCCAAATCCATGTGGTCATCAAACAAGCCAACAAAGGTAAGAAACAATGGGAACTCCTACAATTGGGATTATAATACAAGATATAGTTGTCATTATTATCAAGAATATGGACATGTTCCTGAGAATTGTATTAGGACACACTTCAATGGTAACTACAAAAGGTGGTTGAGTCAAACTACATGTTTTAGTTGTTTGAAGACTGGTCACATTAGTAAATATTGTCCAACTAGCTCAAAGCCACCAAGTTGTGAATTTGATAAAGGTAAAGGCAAGGCAAATGTTGAACACATCAGAGATGAGATGAAAAAAACATGGAAAAAGAAAGATGTTAGTAGCACATCAAATGGAGAAGGGATCACTTCACCTAATGGGTCAGGTGATCACACCTCATCAAACTAGGCAAACAAGAGGTATGTGGGATTGATATTTAAAGGTTATATCGTGCATTAGTTCCAAAAGGATATAGTACTAAAAAGACTAAATTAGCATGAATGAAGATGCAATATGTTGTTAGAAATTCAAGACAAATCTTTAAGTTTTTCATGTTGTTGTCGAGTATGAAACATTTCCTATGTATGTCAAGTGGAATGTTAGTTGATGCCAAGCTACCAGAATATCTAGTGGATGTTGAGCTCGTAGAAGCTGCAAAGTAATAGAAACATCAATGGATGCCTAAAAATGGTTGTTGTTGAGCTTACAACTATGTAAGTACTTAACATTTAATGCAAGGTTTCTGAAGGGTATATGATCAATTTGAGCTCATTTCTTTGTCATTGTGAAATCGAGAAAGAGTAAGACGAGCTAGTAGTGACCTCAAATTTGTTAGAAGTGATTATAAAAGATTTGTGCAGAGATTCATCATCAGTTTGATAGATTTTCAAAGGTATTTATTAGAAGCCAAGCTATGCAATTTCAATTTTCATAAACCCTAGTTTGACAAGATGACATCTAGTTCAAAAAATATGGAAGAGAGAGAAGTTTTAAATGTTTAGCTTGTCATTAATGAAGTTAAGCAACCTCTATTTAAGGCCATTCCTAACATTGCCTATAAACAAGACCCATCTGGCACATTATCCATGATCCCACCAAATGTGATAATGGTGCAAGATGTGAGGAAATGCTACAATTGTAAGATAGGAAGCATTGGTGACATGGAGATAAGAGGTGCATATAATAGATTGTATAAAAATGGTGTTCTAAAGGAAGAATACAAAATTGTTGAGAAAAAAGGTTTGACATGAGCTCTAGATTTTCTAAATATATTTAAGACTGAGTGGATAAGAATTGTGCAAAGCAAAATTCATGATGATTCCTTGTGGCTAGAAGGAGGACCAATAAAAATAACTAAGAGAATAATTCATAAGGTTATTGGCTATCCAACCCTAGATCGGCCAAAGACACTCAGGAGCAATTCTAAGGAAGTAATTGAGAAGAATACTAGAGTAGTCTGGAACAAGAGAGGTATGACTATAGATACCATCATTGATCCATTGCTAAACTTTGTTGTAAGGGTAATCTCACGCAAATTCTATCAATCTAGTAGATTAAATAATGTATCCTACATAGCTATGGATGTTGGTTATAAAATTATAAAGAAAGATCATACATATGATCTAATAGAACTTTAGCTACAACAACTAATGGAAAACCTTGGAGCTATAAGGAAAACCAAGAGTGCATAGTGCAAGTTTGGTTATATGCTAGTTTGTATATTCTTTTATGTACAAAATACATTTCCATCAATTGGTACTGTAGGATAGAAGACAAATAGATCAATTGCAGCACAAATTAATGAGTACATTGAGCAATTAAGAGAAAACTTTGAAACTATAGTGACTAGTTATTTTGAAGATTTTAAGAAGTCAATCAAGTAGAGACTCAAGATTCCAGTTTCCTTAGTGGAAAAAAATTATGATGATGTATATTTTCTTGTTGATACTGACTATACATTTGTGCAAGCTACCACACCAAGGGTAAGATGGTTGAGACCCTTAGGTTATGACATAAATATAGATGAGGCCTTAGCAGCCATAACAACTCTATTTGTAGAGGAAGTAGATAAGACTGCTAAAGTCTTTGAAAACTATGAGATGGTGAAATCAAAGATTACGATGGAATTAAATACTTCCTCCATACTCAAGAAGAAGGATAAGCTGGTTAAGAAGCTAAAAGCAATGTTTGGAGAAGGTGCAGAAGAAGAAGATGGAGAAGAAGAAGAAGATGAAGAGGAAGAACAAACACAAGCACAAGAACCTCTAACGTTGACTCAAGGCATGGGAGAAGATAAGGAAGAAGAGGAGACTATAGGTGTCGAGGGAGAAGAAGTCAAGGAAGCACCTACCGATGTCAAGTCAAAGACAACAAAGGCAAAGGCACAGCTAGTGGAAAAAGCAAAGAAAGTTATAAAACCTAGCCAAGCCAAGCCTACTACACTAACCACTAAAGAAAGCACACGTGAAACTACCCAAAAGGCCAAAGAAAAGAAGAAGCATACTGAGCAAGGTGGACAACAATAGAAAAGACAAAGAAGGAAGTATGTGGCATAACTAGATTTTGATGAAGAGAAGACAAAATCAGATGATAACAGTCAATTCAAGATGGTAAGTCACAATCCTCTCTCTGATCTTGAGAACTTATGTAAAAATTTCAAGAGCAATGTAGATTTATTTGGATTTAGACATATTGATTTTGATAAACTGGGAAAAGAAGAGAAAAACCAAGTGGAAGAGGCATTATATGTCATGATCTCAAAGTTTAAGAACACTCCACTAGAATTTTCCAAATCTATACCAAAAGGCCTATATGATATTGTTGCACAAAAATGACATCATTGTCTGAATGTGGAAAGACAAATCAAGGAGACAACATTAGCACAAGTAGTGCCAGAGTTGACAAAGGGACAAATTGTTAAGGTTGTTAAGAAATATGCAGTTAGGTTCACACCTAAATATAGAGCCTTTAGCATTCTCCAAAATAACATTGAGGATGTTGTGAAAAAGTCAACACAAATTTGGAAACTCATTTATGGGTTGACCATTGTGAAGCAAGGAGAAGCTGAACCTTCAGAGGGTAAACATGATGACAATGATGATTACAAGGAAGATAATGATAAATATAATATAGTGGGGAAGAAATAGAGAACCAAAATGATGACAAGGCAACATCTAAGCAGCAACAAGATGAATAGAGTGAGCAGGACACACAAGTGTCGAGTGTCATTCCTCCCCATGACACAACCAAGACCACTAAAATCATAATTGGTAAGGATGTTTTTGATGCATTGACTCAAAACATCAATCCTTTGACTGCAAAATATTTGAAGAAGATTTTAGATCAATCTACTCTGCAAGCAAAACTATGTGGTAATCCTATTCTAGTTAGTGTAGAAGAACTACAGAAGATAATGACTAAAGTTACAAGGGAGAAGGTGAATCCACAAGAACCACCTTCAATCATCCCTTCAGTTACCAATGTACAACCTTTGATTCAAACAATAGTAGACACATCCACCAAAGTTGATACAAGTGTTATAATTGAGAAGAAGGCAGAAGAGAAAGATACTACTACAGTTCAACTGTAGGAAACAAGATAGATAGATTAATAGATATACCTATAGCACAGGAACAAGGTGCCAACCAAGTCATAGTGATAGACCAAGGCAAGCCTGAAGAGAGTGAGAAAACACCAAAGGTGAAGGAATAAGTAGCCATCCAAGAACTAGTAGCCCTACTAGCATCTGCTACTCCTTCTACTCAAACTCTTCAAAAGCCAAGCACATAAGCCATTTTATTGCAAATCTCAGTGCCAAGCCCCAGCTCATCAAAGGTAGAAAAGGTAATCCATTATGGAGACATAAGACTTGATGAATAAATTGTTATTCCAAAGTATGACTATGATACTATGACATTAGAGAAAACATGAATTTTACAACAAGCCTTAGAGAGGAAAAAGCATCAAGAAAAGGTTAGGAGAGAACATAGGTAGAAGCAAGCAATCCAAGATATCAAAGAAATCTTTTTAGATGCATTTAGCCTACCAATTTCTAAAGAGACCAAGCCACTCATAGAACAACTAATAGATATAATGGAAAAGGTTAGTAATGAAGACCTTGATACAAATGCAAAACTCTTAGAATGGTCTGAAAAGAAGTTTCAAGGCAAGGTAAATGAGAAAATATCCAGTGAGATAGCACTACAACAAGTTGTTGTTAGAATTCTTTTAGAATAATTGAGGGGGGGGGGGGGGGGTGAATCAGTTATTCAAGGTCCAATAATGTCCAATACAAATTTTTATTTAATAAAATTATCATGCAATAAAACAATCATGAAAAGTAAACATGCATCACCACATAACACAGAGATTTTCGTGACCCAGAAACCCTCCAGGAATAAGAAGGTAAAACTGGGGTGGGGATGACACCCACAAAATAACTGCGCAATTGATTTCAACCACTTCTGATGGTTTACCCTATTAAAGGCTTTACACACTGTTAGATGTGACCCTGTTAAAGGATTTCTACACCTTGTTAAGAGTGTGCCTTGTTAGAGGACTTAAGAACATTAAACTTAGAATGCCACCTTGTTAAAGGATTTAAACAGATCTATTAGGCCCACCCAAGTCCATGGGATTTTCAATTGCCTTCTCAAAAGGATCTCTTATCCCTCACCTAAGGATCTCCTATCCTTCTCCTGAGGATCTCTTATACTTCTCCCGGGGATCTTCTATCCTTTTCCTGAGGCTTATCCACCTAGCTGTTAAGCTAACCTAGCAATGTAGGATTTCAATGTCTAATACAATGGTAAGAAAGTATTAGAAAGGTTTTGACCTGATAAAGATTGCAACTCTAACACTGCAGATTTTAGATCACTTCTTCAGTTCTTTTCTTTGCTTGGCTTTTCTTCCTTATAGTGCTGACAGCTTGTCCACCCTTCAAGATCTATCTCCTTGAGTTCTTCCACTCGTTGTGCCAATGCACTCTATGGTCACTTAATCAACTCAGAGTCTTGATGCTCTATGCTTACTCCTCATTGTGTCCTCTTCTTTTGACACTTCACACTAGCCTTCTCTTGGCTTCTTCACACGACCACACTTGTGACCAACTTACTCGCTCACTATTTTGATCTTTGACCTATAACTCCTTATAAAGAAGTTATATTCTTCATTTCTGGCTCAAATCTTCGTGCTCATCAATTTGATTTGATCTGAGAGAATGATATTATTTTCCCTCCAAATTATTTCATCTAGAAACTTCATGATAAGTCCATTAGTATTCGCCTTTAATTGGTTTGCATGGTTTACATAAATTTTTGTGACATCTACTCATCATCCTTATCATTCAACTAATTCACAAAATTCAATGTAACAAACTTATCATTTCTAATCTGGCGAATCTTTTGACTTAACAAATAATGCAACAACTCGGTATCATTGGTTTACTGATGCTCGACATTAACTGGGTTGCTTAGCTTCTATTGCTATTTACTGATGCTCGGCACTATCTAGCTCTGGATTGCTCGGCATCCTCTGTAGTTTCTACTTTACTCGGCACCTGAAGCTTTCCTATATTTCTCAGCTTCTATTGTTTTCTTAAATCACTCAGCTTCTATTTACTTCGTAGTGCTCAGCTCCTGTTGGATCCTGAGTTACTCGGCACATGTTGAATTCTGTATAACTCAGCATATAAACATCTCTGTTACTCGGCATATACAGTTTTTTGGATCACTCAGTTCCTGAATGATTCTTGATTTTCTTGGCATCCATTACCTTTTTCTTATGCTTCGCACCTACAAATGAACTTAGTCAAGTTCTACAAATGACTTAGTTAAACCTTAAATCTTTGATGTGTCTTAGTGTGTCAATTCCCCATGTCTTAGAGTATTTCATCAATACACTATTTCATCAATGGCTTAGCTGATCTTTATACTTCATTACAACATCATAACTTCAACCTTTCTCTAGGTGCTCTAGTTACATCTAATTGATTACCTCCTCCTTGTCAATCAACCAATTGACAGTATTTGGATCACTTAAGCAATTTTCATTCCTGCAAGTAGCAAGTTTGACGTCAGTGATAAAACAATGATTGAAAGTATTCTTTACCAGTTCCATGATTCTTCATTCATGATCTTTTCAATCATTTCCAACAGTTGCATAGGCAATAAAGTTTGAGGATGTGAAGGAGGTACTTGAGAATATATTCTCACTATACACAAAACTATGCAATTCTACATTCCTCACTCAAGAGACCAGAAGTCACATTCCAAGTCTAGAGAGCAAAATATTTGCATTAGGCGCAAGCCTACCATCAAATCTAGCTCAGAATGAGAAGCATTTTAGAACATTGCTTCAGACACAAAGTTAGTTAGCTATCTTAATAGTAGATGAGGCTAATATTAGAGCCAAGCTGACAAGTATTCAGGGTACCCTCACCCCTCATATGGAGATAATACACAATGAACTAGGCTATGCTGAGACTTTACTGAAGAAAGACCCCAATCTTTCTACTTTGGTCTAGTACACCTTGTTACTGAGCTTGCAATCCAAATTAAGTCATTGGATGTTGCTTGTGATAAATAGGATGCATCTCTGAGGATAATAATGGATGTCCACAAATAATTTTTGGACAAACACACCATAGGTGTATAACCCATTTGACATAAGTGTCAAAAAACAGGGAGATATATTAAAGGGATGGAAATAATATAAGAGATATAATATGGGGGTGTATGAACAAAAGAGAAACAATTAAGCAAGGGGGAGCATAGTAGCAAAGATATATCATTGGGGTGATATACATCTTTTTTGGAGAGAAAGTAGCAAACGAATACAAATATCAGTTAAGAGAGAGCATATCAAATGAAAGAGTATCAGATACAGTGCATTGAAGTCAAAGGGAACATACATTTCGATACAAATTAGACACATTAACTCAGGAGGAGTTATAAAATTTTGAGGTATACAGATGGATACAAAATTTTGCAATTTTGAGGTTTTGTATATATGCTGAGTCATGGATATGTTATGCTCGAGGGATTAAGGTTGATCACAAGTATTCAAGTGTTTTTGACACTCATGTCAAAGGGGGATATTATTGATCTTAGATTAGTTTTGAAAAGTGAGTTTCAACACACTTAAGCCATTTACTTAGTTCATGTTGAACTAGTAATACATGTTGAGCACACCATGTAAGTATTAGACCATGCCGAGTTGCAATGAGTGTCGAGTTACTCATGTACTGAGTCACTTAGGTGCTGAGCAGATAGACCATATCGAGTGATTTAGGAGTTGAGTAAATAGTGGATGTCGAGTAATGCAGATGCCAAGTCACAATATATAGAACAATGCATGCCAAGCATTAGAGACTTCATATGCCGAGTGACACAATTTTGACATATTTGTTTGTAATGGCACAAACAACTATGTAAACCATTTTTGAGTTGGCTTAAGATTATATTTTGATATTATGGAGATAAGGAGGAATCTATATTTGGATTCCCTATGCAATTACATGCAACCAATTAGAAAAAGGGAAGGTTTAAGCAACAAAATGGATGAATCTTAACCGTAGATTCATACGTAACCCTAAGCCACCTACATCTTCTTAAGGAGGACAAAGCCCTAAACTCTTTACGATGATAGTGAGGAGTTAATGTTATGGAGAGTTAAAGGAGTGAATAAGATAGTTTGTAGAACATTCAAGGTGACTTAGAAGTGAGAGTGAATTGTAGAATCACTTAGAAAAGAATAGAGGATAAAGTAAAGGATACATCATTGAGGCATTTGATCATGAAGGATCAATAAGATATTGTGTAGAGGTGATCTGTTATCAATCAAGCAAGTTCCAATCATAGGATCTATGCTGAGACATTTTAACAGGTGATTTCAATTAAATCTCTTAACGGAGTAGTCCTAACAGGCTGTATGAAATCCTTTAACAGGGTGCTTATTGTAAGTTGAAGTCCTCTAACAAGGCTCATTTCTATCAGGGTGTTGAAATCCTCTAACAAGGTGAGACCTAATAGTCTTTGTAAGCCTTTAATAGGGCAAATCTTTCATGGGGTAGATCATGTTTCATGGTCAAATCATTGTAACCTTCATTGGGTACACTTTATTACTGCAGTAGTGAAGATTTGTGGGTGTCATCTCCACCCCATTTTTACCTTCTTACTTGGAGGGTTCTAGGTAATCATACCTAGTGTTACGTGTGTGAATGCTTATATGGTTATATGATTTAGATGCATATGCTTTACATGTTATTTTAGGTTATTTATGCATGTAATGAATGAATGGTGAAAGTTTTATGGGTCCAAGTTTAAACTACTGATTCACCCCCCACCCAGAAGTTTACTCTTTCCCCTTGTAATTCCAACAAAAAACTCTCATAAAGAGAACCAAGGCATGAAAGTTTGGAACTTTGATACCGTGTTGAAGTTTAGAAAAGCTCAACTTAGAACTCCCCAAAATCATTTGCATGCAAAAACTCATCACAAAAAGAGAGAAACAAAGCTATGGAAGATTGAATTCATAGATCTAGAATAAAAGAGACATTCTTGTTGTGCAAAAGATTAATTTAATTTAAAAAAATGTAAATTACATATAGATATCCATCCTTATAAATGAGGTCAAAACTCTAAAGGTAAGTAACCTAGGTTGCATAATATTAATTAATTATTTCAAGGTTATCTCTTCACATTCTTATTTCTATTTCTCAAAAATGTCCTTAGTTATTGATTGTAGAGGAGGAATTAACAAACCAGAGATCAAATCCTTAATCAATACTTCTATATACCATTGAATTAAGAGGATTTTCATGCATCTATGCAATTTGGGAGCTTTATTTCAAATGCGATATGTAAAATGGGTATCACTTACTTTGGACAAATTATTGTTATTTCTACCATGAAAAATCCAATTTCTAGAACTAATTGATTTTTCCTTTATTGGATGGGTTTAAGAGGCCTTCAAAAGTAACTAATTTAATTCCAAATTTTGTTTGAATTTGGATTCTCCATAGCCCCGTTGTCTCTCAAGCATAGATTACATGATTTTAATGAGATGGCTATAAGCTGAGTTTTGACAAATCCTAGTGTGCAATATTTTGGGATTATTTTATTCTTGTAATTACTATATGATTTCTTTATGATAGCTTTTTCAAGAAATTATTCATATTGTGACCCCAAGAGAATGGAATGAGTAGTGGTATTAGAATATCGAAATTGTGTTTTTAGTCTTGTTATAGGAACTATAATGAAGGGCAGTGACATTATCTAGTGATTAAAAATTTACTTTATAGCAAATCAAAATTTAGTTTAAATGATTGCTAATTTTAAAGCCTTGTGAATGAATCATGAGCTCCAAACTCATCTATATCTACAAGAGGGCACTTAATCATAAAATCTCTAAAATAGAAAGCTATTTAAGCTCTAGTTAAAAATGAGTCTAAGTATAATCTCATCAACAAGATGCATATTATCAATACAAATCTTGTTTTAAAGGAAAATGAGTGTTGGGATGGAAGAACATATAAATTTATTATAGAAGGAACTGTTTTACCTCACAGAGAAGATAATGGAAATGAGAAGGTTCAATATGATTTCTAGTTGATTCTATAGGAACATACACCTTGAGTAAGTACTCTAGTGTTGGACCATTTTAGTTTACAATGTCTAGAAATCAAGATTAACTCCTATAAATCAAGATTGGGGTGAGCCATTACGTAATGGTGGTAAAAAAGAAAAACAATTAGAGGTTAGTAATGAATCAAATCCCATGTTATTAGTGTCATCCTTTAGGGTTATCAATCCAAATACTATTTTTCTATTCATTTGTTTATGTGTCAACTTCATGAGTGTACCAAGTGCCATGATGTGGAAAAGTTCATCATGCCTACCAATTCAACTTGGGTTCTTCTATTTAATTTTGTAGCAGCTAGTTCATATATTATGCATCACACTACAACATTAACAATGCTATGTGGAGAGAGAGTTGGTTTTGAGAGATACCAATGTCGTTAATTACTAATAACATAAAACTTGAATATAAGAATTTTTGGTATCAATTTTTTTTTTGTCTAAAGGACTTTGATTTTTAGATTAGATTGTGACTCCTTATTATAGTAGGTCCAATATTCTAGTAGGATACAAAAAATTCTTTTAAATATGAAAAAAATATAAAACTTTTACTTCTTCTTCTTGTATAAGTTAAAAACAAATTAATTTGTTTCATTAACCACCATGAGATAGGATGCCTAGATTTTCTTACCTTATAGGTACCCAGTCTTAGACTGTATATAGGATAAATAAGTAGAGGATTGCCTGAAAATATTCTTCTATTATTGACTTCATTAGGTGGTTATTAATCTATATGATATATGATCTTAGGGAGAAGTTTTAGGAGGATTTTATGAGCCTTCTTTTTCTCCTCTAGATCTTCATCTTACAAAATTATTTATTTCCTATGGATCTTTCTCATAGATCAATGACTATCCTCCCATTGTCGAATGTCATATTTGCCTAGGTATAAATGTTTCATTTGTTATAACTAATATGTGAAAGAATGTAATTTTGGGGATCTTTCTCATAGATCAATGACTATCCTCCAATTGTCAAAAGTAATATTTGCCTAGGTATAAATGTTTCATTTGTTATAACTAATATGTGAAAGAATGTAATTTTAGGGTTTCATTTTAGGAAATGACAAGGTTTTACTTTCGACCTCCAAAAGTGACTTTCTCTATTTTTGAGCTATTTATTTTTTATAATCATTTCCTATTACTTATTTTTAGTGTCTTATTGATAATTAGTTTTAAAACATATGGTTAAAGTAGAACTAATTTCTCCCATGCCTTCTTCGTCTACTCAAAATTGCTTCCAAATTCTTTCTTGTAAATTGTCTCAACAGGACTATAATTTCATGGAAAGGGTTATTTGGGGGTCAATACCGTCTTTTTTGTATAGGAACATAATTTTAAATATAATTTTTTATTTGAAGCCTAGATGTTTGAACTAATAAGAACATGGGCCAGTGATCAATGAGAGTTTTACAAGAACTTTTGTTGTACTTCTTGCTTAGCCATATACATTTATGGAAGACAAGTACTTTGTCTAGGTTTCTAACTATATGAATATTGTTTTCTTTTCTTGATCCAAGTGCAAATGGACTGGCTATGACATTTATTTATGGTTTGTTATCTATGTTATAGCTATAACTTCTATTTTGTTATTGAGATCCCTTGTCTAAATTCTTACATGGTTATATGTTTTCTACCAAACCACCACATCTGATTCAAAAGTAAGTATGAAAACATAATCGCTATGCTTTGAAGCTATTATTGTAAGAATATTAGAACTGTAGACTTTTAGCTTTTCACCATATTGCTACTTCTAAGAAAATTATTCTCCTAAGCTAAATTTCTTTGGTGAGTATTTTTTTAAAAGAAAAATTCTCTGCTCTATTCTACTTTCAAGTAACATAGAGGATTTTGGTCACTAAATTACAAAAAACTATTGTTCCTTTTATAACATTCTTCAATCTACTAGCTTTGGTGGTCTCACTGACTTCCTCCAACTGCTTCAGGAAAAACTCCTCTATTCTAAAATAGAAGCTTATTTGTTGAAGAGCTCAAGGGAACTTTGTGACTCACAAAATAATTTCTTGCCATTTATGAGATTAGTAACTTTCTTCCTTTTAATTGAAAGATGAAATGCAACTATTATAGCTATAATTACCAAACACATTGAACTCTTCTAGCTCATATAATTTTTGTGCATGATAAAAATGTTGATACATACATACATGTACATATATGTGTGTATGTACATATATATACATATACATATTATATATACATATATACATGTATATGTATATGTATACATATACATGTATATATGTATATATAGATATATATACATATATATATATATATATATATACATATATGTATATACATACATAAATATATATATACATATATGTATATACATACATAAATATATATATATACATATATATATACATAGATATATATGTATATATATATATATATATATATATATATATATATATATATATATATATATATATATATATATATATATTTATCGACATATATATGTATATATATCTATATACATATAGACATACACACACACACACACACACACACACACACACATATATACATATCTATATGTATATATATATATACACATATGTATGTATGTACATATATATGTATGTATATGTATATATGTATATGTATAGATATATGTATATGTATAGATATATGTACATGTATATATATACATACATATGTATGTATCTATATATACATACATACATAGATATGTATGTATGTACGCATACATAGATATCTATGTATGTGTATGTGTATGTGTATGTGTATGTGTATGTGAATGTGTATGTGTATGTATATGTATATGTATATATATAGTTTGAATGCAATAATATAGTATTTTAGGGAAGGGAACACATTAAGTAAATAGTGTTAAATATTATCCTTCAATTTTGTTCTTATCTAGGGGTAAGAAGCGACTGTCAGATACATCCACATCGAGACACACCAAATCTGTTCGATCACGTCACTGATTCATTAGGTAGTGATATTCTACTTCCATTGCTACTCAGATTTAGGCTCAAGCTCTTGGTCTCCCTAGTTCTTATCCCTCAATGATGGATTTCTTTGTATCGAGAAAGAATATCTATTCCTTTTCTTGTATGTTCATTCTCGTTTCCTCTCTTTGTTTTGTTGCTTGTTCTTTTTTGAACACTGTTTGGTGCTCCCGTTGGGTTTCTTTTCTACCTTGTTGTATCTTCTAGTCCCTTAGACCTTCATTGATCTTTTGTCGGACATTAATATCATTATCTTATTTTATCTTATCTTTTTAATGGATTGATTACTTAGAATTATTTGGACTTGATTTAATTTGCACAATTAAATTAAATGAGAAATTGATAGTTGGACTTTTAGAATATATAATTTGTGTGCATGACAATAATGTTGATATATCTTTAAATCAATAGTTTGAATGAAATAATATAGTACTTGAGGGAACACATTAAGTAAATAATGTTAAACATTATCCTTCAATTTTGTTCTTATGTTTGATTTCTTTTTAATAGATTGATTTTGGTCTTATGTTTTATTTCTTTTTAATGGATTGACTACTTAGAATGATTTGGACCTGATTTAATGCACAATTAAATTAAATGAGCAACTGATAGTTGAACTTTTATAATTTATAATTTGTGTGCATGACAATAATGTTGATATATCTTTAAATCAAGAGTTTGAATGCAATAATATAGTATTTGAGGGAACACATTAAGTAAATAGTGTTAAACATTATCCTTCAATTTTGTTCTTGTGTTTTCTTTCTTTTTATTGGATTGATTCACTACTTAGAATGATTTGGACCTAATTTAATGCACAATTAAATTAAATGAGCAACTAATGATTGGAGTTTATGATTTATAATATAATGCAATTTATACAATAAATATATTGAATAATTGTAACATTTTTCCATTGGTCTATTTAAAAAATAAATTAAAAAAATTGTCAAACTTTTAGAATTGTATATTTGATTGTTGCTGTATAAAGTTATTTTGATTCAAATATGTGTAAATTAGATGTGATGTATAATTATTATTTTTCAAAATGATCTAATAAATTTTGATAATAACCTACTTCATAATTATTGTTATGGCCACATTTTATAACATCTTAGATCATTGGACGACAATGCAATGTATTGTTGGAATTTATGATTTAGAATATAAAGTAATTTTAAACAATAAATATATATTATTAATGTAGATTTTTTTCATTGATCTATTTATAAATATCAAAAACATAATTTTCAAACTTTTAGAATTATATATTTGATTGTTGTTGTATAAAATTATTTTGATTCAAATATGTGTGCGAATTAGATGTGATGCATAATTATAACTGTAACAGGCCCAAAGAATATGAAATAAAATGCACACACACCAACATATTTATTATAAAAAGAAGTGAATATATCCAACCTAAAAATTGTTTAGGTAGTTAAGTAAAACTATATAAATAGTTACATAATTAAGTTGTTAGAAAACTACCTCCTAAATAATAAATAATTAAAGATGACCCCGAAGGATTAGTTAGCATTCTCCCCTTAATCTGAAGGGATATTTGTCATTCAAAATTGTTCAAATTTTACATGTCCTAGTGCTTTAGTAAAAATATCAGTAATTTGTTCTTCAGTGGAATAGTGTTTTAGCTGTATAGTTTTGGCCTCAACATGATGTCAAATTAAGTGATATTTGGTATTGATATGCTTGGTTTGATCATAAAATTTAGGATTTTTAGCCAATTATATTCCAAAATTATTATCAACAAATAAAGTTGTTGAAGTTATCTGTTTCTCCTGCAAGTCATTAAGAATTTTTTTGAGCCACACAATTTCTTTCGTAGCTTGAGCTACTATTACATATTCCACTTCAGTTGTAGAGTCAACAAGAAGTGTTCTTTTCTTTGATCTCCTAGTAATAACAACTAATCCTAGAGTCATCAAATAACCTGAAGTAGATAACCCATTCTCTTTGTCACCATCAAAATCAAAGTTAGAATAGGCATTAAGATGGAAGTATGAAAATTTTAAATATTTTACGCCAAGAGTTTGAGTTCCTTTTAGATATTTTAAAACTCGTTGTGCTGCAATCCAATGCCCTTCACATGGTTGATGAATAAATTTGGACAAAATTCCTACTGCAAAGGTAATGTTGGGACAAGTGGTGGTGAGATACATCAAACTTCCAACAAGCTTCTTGTAGTTAGTTGGATCTTCAAAAACATTTCCTTCATTGGATAAAATCTTCATATTTTGCTCCATTGGAGTGGAAACAAAATTACAATCTTTCATGCCAAATATGCATAATAACTCTCCAATAATTTTTTTCAGAGAAATCAAAATAAACTTAGGATTTTGAATGACTTCAATACCTCAGTACTAATGAAGTAATCCTAAGTCAGTCATATCAAAAAACTTTTTCAACTCTCTCTTAATGGATTGTATATAATAATAATTATTTCTTGTGATGAAAAGATCATCAACATATACAACTAGATACACAATTGATCTACCAATTTTCTTGACAAAGAGAGTTTCATCATCTAGCCTAAAATGCTTGTAGTCTAATATGAGGAGGTGCTTAGTTAATTTTTCATACCAAGCACGTGGTGCTTGCTTCAAACCATACAAAGATTTTACCAAATTACATACCTTTTGTTCTTGACCTTTGATAACAAAACCTTGAGGTTGCAACATATAGACATCTTCCTTCAAATTTCCATTCAAAAAGGTTGTTTTAACATCCATGTGATGCATATTCCATCCTTTTTGTGCTACCAAAGAAAATAATGGTCGAACAGTTCCCCACTTTGTCGTAGGAGAAAAAGTTTTGGTGTAGTTAGCACCTTCTCTCTAAGCATATCCTTTTGCTACAAGTCTTGCTTTGTGTTTGTAAAGTGAACCATCAACTTTATATTTGTTCTTATATACCCACTTGCAGCCAATAGGTTTGGTTCCAATTGGAGGATCCACTAACCTCCAAGTTCCATTTTTTATGAGAGCATCATACTCTCTTTGCATTGCACTTCTCCATGCATCACTTGTTGTTGCTTCTTGAAATGAAGAATGTTCATCAACAACAACAAAAATTTAATTCAAAATCTTCATACCTTTTTGGAATTTTCTTGGTTCGTATTGATCTATGTATTGATTGCTCTGATGTTTTCTCAATATTAAGAGCCTTTGAATTAGATTCTTCACAAGCTGGTTCATATTCTTTTTCAATAGGTTCTTCATGAACAGTTTTAGATTTTTTAGAATTATTCTCTTCTCTTTCGATAAGTTCTTCACAAACTATTTTAGATTCTTTAGAATTGTTCTTTTTTATATTGTCTTCATTCTTTGTAACTTCCAAAGATTGACCTAGAAAGGAAATCCCCCCTTCAAGAGTTGGAAGTGTGAAGTGTACTATCCCATTCATAATAGAAATTTTTTGATTGAAATATGTTAAGATGAGCAAGTTGTTTGTAAATACTATGTGCATGTTTTTCAAATTCAAGAAATATAACATCTCTCGAAATAACAAATTTTTTGTTCTCCTTGTCATATAGACGATAAGCTTTGGAAGTAATAAAATATCCCAAAAAAAGTATTTTCTACTCCTAGCTTCCAATTTATTTAAAGCATAACATGTGGAACCAAAAAACTTGTAATGCTTGACACTTGGAAGGTGACCATGCCACATTTCACAGGGAGTTTTACTTTGTAGTACAATAGAGGAACTTCTATTCTATATGTAGACAACACAGAGGATTGCTTCTGCCCAAAACATCAATTTAACATTTTTGAAAAGCATCATAGATCTTACCATATTAAGGATTGTTCTATTCATGCATTTAGCCACACCATTATGTTGTGGGAGGAATAATTGTCTTATGCTTAATACCATTTTCTTGTAAATATTTCTAAAAATCTTTAGAAGTGTACTGACCACCATTATCACTTCTTAGGGTTCCAATATTGAGTTGAGTTTCATTTTTAATCCACAAATGGAAATTTATGAAGGTATCAAAAGCTTGAGATTTTACTTTTAATAAATTAACCTGATACATCCTGGTATAGTCATCAATCAAATTCATTATGTATTACTTTCCATTTGTTGATGGAAAAGGCATAGGCCTACACAAATCTGAGTGAATGAGACCTAGCTTTCTAGAAGCTCTAAACATGGAATCATGAAAAGGTTATTTACTATTTTTTCCTAAAATGCAAGCATCACATTGAGAAATTTGTTTTGGGATAGTGGGAAGTCCTTGAATTCCATTTTGTTTCATAATTCTAAGACTATCATAGTTAATGTGACCAAATCTTGCATGCCATAACAAGCTGGAAGAAAAATTATCACTATGCTGTGAAAAATTTGCATAATTTTGAGACCTTGATGAATTACCTTTCAAATGTAAAAGTTTACCATCTTCCACTCCAGTCATTACAATCTTATGATCAACATCTCTTTTAATCTCAATAATACCATCAAACACATGTATTGAATGACCTTGATGTCTAATATGCACAAGTGATATTAAAATTCTCTTCAATTGTGGAAGATAAAGAACATTAGAAAGTATGTGATCAACAAGACTTGGTAATTTAAGTCTAATAGATCCAATTCATGAAGGTTTAACTTAGATTTGTCAGCAAAATATACTACTCCATCGACTTGATCATTGAATGTCTCAAAGAAATCTCTTCTAGATGTCATATGACATGTGGCTCAAGTATCTAACAACCAAGTATCATTCAAAGTAGAATTTGAAGTACTAAAAACTTCTTCAATCCCAACATTATAATGTGTAGATTTAGGAGGGTTACCTCTATCTAGTGGCTTCTCCTTGTCACAAAGATGGAGCATTAGATGCAAAAAAATGAGTATAAGGGACAGGTGCAACAAAAACATTTTGTGCGAAGAGGTCAGGACTAGCTGGTGTCCAAGGAGTGTAAAGGTTTCAATTTGTGCAACAGAAGGTAGGGAGGTAATAAACATGGGTTGCGAAAGGATTCAAATGGTCGTTGGATCAATAATGGAAACCTTCACTTTTTTACAACCAGATTTGGTGGAAGGGAATTTTTTCCTTCTGACTATCATCGACCTCACATTTAATTGGTTTGGGAAATTTGTTTGATTCCTTTATTGTCAAACCCTATTTCTAATGTTAATGGTGTCTACATTAGGACCTTCAACCCAGTTGCTCCTTCTTTTGTCTCTTGGCCTAATTCTTTGATGGTTCAACCTCTTGATTATGTCTCTTCTCAAAATAATAATCCTATTCAATCATGTCATCCCCTTTCCCATAATCAGCATGCTCAATCCAAATTTAGGGTTTCCACTTCCCACCCTTTTCAGAACCAATTTCATCAAGGTATCTTGGGTCCTCCTTGTATAGGTTCTTTAGCTCATGATTCCTTCAAACCATAGTCACTACAACCACAAAATTCCTTTTCAACCAATCCTAAGGTAAGCATCTCTAAACCCGTGCTCTTCCTGGAAGATGGCCTCTTGGCACCTCAAGTTTCACACATGCAAGAGTATGCCCTTATTGATAAGATCTGGTCATTTATTCCTATCTCAAATTTTCATTCTTGAGCTTTCATGAATTGGGTTAGTTTATCTAATTTATTTTATATGGATCATGCATCAAATTTCTTTGTTGCTACTTTTACTTCTTTGGTGGCTCATAACAAAGTTCTTTGTAGTAAGTTCTAGTTTTCTTTTGGGTCTGGTGTATCTTTGGTTTATTGGGTTTCTAACTTTCAAATGAATGATTCTGCATGTGCATTTATTCTATTATGGATTGAGATGCCTACTTTACCTATTGATTATAGGAATATGGATGTTATTGAAGCTATTACAAATAAACTTGGAACTTTCATTTGTCATGATCTTCTTCCTTTTGAGAAACCTCATCGTTCTATTTGTGTTTGTCTTCTATTAGATAACTTCAAACCTCTACCCAAATCCATTATTCTTCAATCTAACTAGTGTTTATGGCACCAAGATATTAATATCTAAGATGCGCATATCATTTCTCTCTATGCCAATTTATTGGGCCATTTTACAAATCAATGTAAATATCCAAATTTTTCAAATCTAATTGTTTGTAAAGATCACACTACTTTTCCTTTAAAATGTTCTATGGTGGTTCGAGAGGATCGAATTGGTTCATCCACACCAGCAGTCGATGCCTCCCTATATTGTGCTAAGGTCTCCTAACTAGTTGGGGATGTTTCCTTACATAATGTAGGGGACTCCCAATTATTACATGATAAGGTTGCTCTAGAAAATTGCCCTTCTCATGTATCAGATAATCTATTTAATCAGCCTACATCATCATTAGAGATACAAGTGCTCTGTTTGAACTAGTCCCCATCCTTCTCTTTTTCCTTTGTTAGCTCTTTTATTAGCATGTTAAGTGTATATTTACCTATCATTATTTTGATATTTAGAGGAGTGGATTTTTCTAATGTTGTGATTTAGAAAACCCTATTCCCACCTCCTAGGTCTTACCCTAAGCCATTGAATTCACCACTGAGGGATTCTATTGTCAATAAACTAATGTTTTTTGATAACCCCCTTAAGCTTTGCAAGTTGAATTTTGAGCATACATACCTTATGGCTACAGAGGTGCCTTTAACTATTGCATCATTTTTTTAGAGTGACTTTTAGCCTAATAAGGGCAGTGTTGTTGACCTAATTTCCTCCCTCTCCTCCTGTGTTGATTGCCAAGTTGATTCTCTTTTTGATCCTCTATTTAATGTTGCTCATCAACCCATAAATTCACATCATTGTGGTTCTGTCTAACTTAGAGATATTTCTTCTATATCTTTTAACAAATTTGATTCTATCACTTCTCATGAATCTTCTGTTGCAAAGGACCAACTCACTGGTATGTGTTCATCTGATGTGAATCTTGTGGGTCACTCTGAACCTTCACCTTTTGTGGATTAGAAGGATTCCCCAATTAGGAAGTTGGATAAAGCTTCTATTGTTCAAACTCCTTCATTCCCTAAGATTAAGATAACTACAATTAAAACTTGAGGCAGAAAGTCTAGCATGACTAAGGATTTGGAAGAAATAGAGGTTGGTGTTCAGTCAACTATGGATGGAAATTTCTCCACTTTAAAAAGGTGTTTGATAAGGAGAACTAAGGGTTCTCCTTATCCACAATGAGGACCCTCTCCTAGAATGTCAGAGGCATTAATGCCTCTACCAAGAGAAATAGAATTAAAAAAAGACTTGATTCTTCCCAATGTGATGTTATTCTTCTTCAAGAAACTAAATTATCTACTAATAATTTTAACACCTCTGTGGGTAAATGGACTACCTGGCAGAGTACCTCTATCCCTGCTAATGGTGCTTTTGGTGGTCTCACTATTTTATGGGATGCTAAAAAAGTTTCATTATTTCCTCTCCAAGCTGGATCCAACTGGTAGTTAGATAGTATTAAGCATTTATATATATCTTTTTTTCTTGTAAACCTATATGGGCCCACTTCATCACTAGCTAAATTGCACCTTTGGTAATCATTAATAAACATTATTCAACAATTCCCCAATTCTAAATTCCTCTTAGCTGGGGATTTTAATGCTACGTTGGGTCCAAATGATAAGAAAGAGAGAATTACTCCTCCCAATCATGTCATATTTGACTTTAATAATTTCATTCAGGATAATGACCTATTTGACATTCTACCTTCAAATGGATCTTAAACTTATACTAATCGTAGATCCATTTTTTTCAAATTGTTGTTAGGCTTGATAGATTTCTTTTCTCGCGATTTTGGAAATCAAAAAATTTCTCTTTATCTTTGGATATCTTGCCATTTTTTGATTATGATCAATATCCTATCCAGTTACTAATTGATTCTTCCAATATTTCTATGTCAAATCCTTGAAAATCTTCCTTTAAATTTGAATAAGTTTGGTTTAGACATCCTCTTTTTCATTCTCTTTTGAAGCAATGGTAGCTATTTGCTCCTTATGAGGATGGAACAATGATGTACCAATTTTTCAAAAAAATGCAATTTGTCAATATTATGATTAAAACCTAGAATGTTAATTGTTGGTCATTTTTGCTTTCTTGCCAGAATCACCACATTTGAATTCAACGTAGTAACATTTACAAGTTTTAAATATTCAAATATTCAAAAGGGGCACAAAATACTTTATGCTAACCTTATGATATTTCTTCCCTGCTCATTTTAATGTTTCTGTGGGCCCACAAGTCCCCATCGTTAGATCTTCGAAGATCAACAGTTGGCGCTATCTTGCTATGGGAAGTTGCATGCTGTTTTTCCATAGAGACATAGCGCCTTTTGGCCATGTGTTAGGTGGGTCCTCCTTTTCCTTGTTGTTTCTCCGGTGCCAGGTTTTGATAGATCCCCCAGAGGGCACTATGGCGCTATCGAAAAATTTGTGTTCCTTGCTGTTAGCGACATAGCGCCCAGACAAAAAGTGATACTGTAGCAACATCAGAAGGAAGGTGGGTCCCAAGTATGCCCCGTCAAATATCAGTGATGAAATTTGGCACACATTGGCAATTGGTCAAATTTTTTTCATTGGCTAAGGTATGACTGTGTAGAAAGTGGGTCCTACTTCCCTTGGCAAGCCGCAAATGAGGACTTGTCAGATAGGTTGGCACGTGGCCAATTCTTATCGGTTGGTATATTGATAGGTCGGATCCATCTTGCTCGCCACCAGATATCAAAAAATTGACGGTGGGTGCTATCTTGCTATGGAAAGCTGCGAGGATATTACCCATGGCGACATAGCGCCTCGACGACATGTGGCAGGGTGGGGCTGAGTGTTATGAAACCACAGGGATGGTACTAGATTGGGCTGAGTCAGATGTCAGGTGTGTTGAGTTGGTTCGTGGGCCCAGAAGTTTTAAAGGCAAAGCGCAGTAATACAACAAGTCTTCATGATTGTTAGATCAATCTAGATTAATGGTGGGTGCTATCTTGCTATGGGAAGTTGCGAGGATATTATCCATAGCAACATAGCACCTCAGCAACGCGTGGCATAGACGACATCATGGGCCCGCCCTTCTCCAAAGTAATATTATGGCTCATCCTCAGTGGCAGTTGTCAGGTGGGTCATAGCACAATGGTGATATTTCATTGGTCCACTCAGCCAACTCGGTGTGCAGTCATGCATTTTTGTTGATCACCATAGATCTAAGGAAATCGACGATAGGCACTATCTCGCTATGGAAAGCTGCGAGGATATTACCCATAGCAACATAGCACCATTGTGCCACATGGATCAGTGGGGCCAAGTCACACCAAGATGAAGATGCCAGGTGATTGCCAATTGGTTCGTAGGCCCAGAAGTTTCTTTTAAGGAGATAGCGCAGTAATATGGCGAGTCTTCACGATCGTCAAATCAATCTAAATCCATGGTGGGTGCTATCTCGCTATGGGAAATTGCTCAGAGGATACGCATAGCGACATAGCACCTCGGTGACATGTGTCCCAGTGGGTCTGGTGGAGGCAGTAATGGTTAGATGCGCTGGCAGTTAATGTGACCACCATAGTTGGAGTTTGAGGAATTAGTGCAGTTAGTAAAGAAAGATTGGTCAACCTCGGGAAGACCTTGTTTGGTGGCAAAGTGAAAAGAGATCGTTGGTCCACGTGGCTCATTTCGATGCCAGGGTTATGTTGACTTGCTGACCACGCTGGTTCATGAATTGGGAACAGGGGATACTGAGGTTTTTTGTGAATCTGTTCTTCATGATCAATTCCAACCACCAAAAGTGAATGTGAAGCATGCAAAGACATTCTACCACCCCAATCTAATATATCTACTTGGTCAGAGCACAGTTATAGCGCCACCTCTATCTTCTCAAGGCCTTGTTTTAGTTAACAGTCAGATTTTGTGGTACCTAAAGCTATACTTAGATCAAACTTCTTCAGATCCCCATGATTTTTCTTGGTAGAGCCTTGATGGCGGTGGTTGCGGGATAGTTTTGGAGGGAAAATCTCAGTTATGCCTAAACTATAAAGGCAATTTTTGTGAATTTTGTAAGGGTCGACCTTTCTTTGTTTTCTCTGTTATTGCTCTGCAGATTCTCAGTGTAAATTCCCCTGTGCCTCTGAACTACATGATTTTCTACCTTATCTCTTTTAGCCATTGGTATGAAAGTACAAGAACTCTTTGCCTCTTACTGGTGTTTTGTAGAGATCTATGATCTGCATGACTGTATCTCCTTGGCCTATGAATGATAATATAAGTGAATCTCTCTTTCCTTATGTCATTCATCTTGGTCTTCTAATCTGCATGTGATTAGTAGATTAAAGAAAATTTGAATGTGTATATCCTTAGTTTCATTCTGGTTCAATAGTGCATATATGGGCAGAGATTGGTCTGAACACTCTATTTTGGTGCATCACCTCTTTAGATTAGATTAGGTAGATTTGCTTTCATGCTCTCCTTCTCCCTTTTCCTCTCCAAGAGTAGTTAGGTGCATCCTGATAGTAAGAGGAATTCGACCTTCTCCGGAGACTCAACCTCATAGTTCAAGTCCCACAGCTTGGAGGTTGTTTCCATGTTTCACTAGGTTGTCCTCATGTATAGGCTTTGGACAAGGGTGCAAACCTCAGTGACAACATTAATGTTTTAAAAACATCTTAGACCAAAAGTCAAAATTGGAGAAGGATTTGGCTGAGATTAACCATCATATCATTTCCAATGGATTAGATCCTTAATCTTATGACACAGAGAAACATCTACAGGTTGAGTGAACTGAACTTTGTGCTAGAGAAGAAGAATATTGGAGGCAAAATGCTCGTGAGTTTTGGCTACAACTTTGTGATTAGAACACTAAGTTTTTTCATGCCTCAACTAAACATAAGACTGCAATTAAGTCAATTTTTTTTTTTATTAAAGATGAAAATGGAAACATATTCTTTGATTTTGAGAATATTAAGTTGCATGGGGTTAGGTTCTTTACAAACTTGTTATCTCCCCCCCCGCCATCCCCTCAACTTGATGATAATATTGTGGATGACCTTCTTGTTGCAATCCCTCCTTTTGTCATAGCCTATGACAATCTTATTCCAAGGGCACCTTATACCCTTTCAGAAGTCAAAAATATAGTTATTTTCTTGAGCCCCCAATAAAGCGCCTGGCCTAGATGGTTTTACTAGGTTTTTTTTCAAAAGACTTTGGATGCTATTTGCTTTGACCTTTTGGCTTTTATGGAGGAGTCTAGGAAGAATTCAGCTATGTTAAAGTGTTTTAATACTATGAATCTGTCCTTATTCCTAAGAATTTTGACCCTCAAACTTTTACTTATTTTTGTCCAATCTATCTCTGCAACACCATATACAAGATCATCACTAAAGCCATTTGCTTACACTTACATCATATTATCCCAAGAATTATTTTCCAAGATCAAGGTGGCTTTATTCTTGGTAGGGACACTACTGAAGGGGCTATTCTTGCCCATGAAACCTGTGATGACCCCTTTCTCAGAGGCTATCAACAATCAAAGTCTGACAATTATTAAAGCTAAGTATGTATATAAATGTGTGTGTGTGTGTGTGTGTGTGTGTGTGTGTGTGTGTGTGTGTGTGTGTGTGTGTGTGTGTGTGTGACATAACACTTATAAAGATTGATATTCTTTAATCCCAATTTCTTATATCCTTCTTATACCATCCCAAGGAGAGTGTGGATTTAGTTATCATAGGGTGCTTGACACCAGAATTCCTCTGGTTTTACTCTGCCTCTCCCCACACAAAACCATCTACAACTCCCCATAGTATAATGAAGGAACAAATAATTAGATAAATCATTTTGATCACTATATAAATGTATTGCATTCTAATTAAATACATTAAATCATACCATATTATATAATCATTGTGCTCAACATAATTCATACAAAATATGTTACAAGGTGCCCAATTTATTCATTATTTATAAATAGCATGAGCATTGTCCCATATATCACATTATCTATATGTTGGACTATATGGATACTTAACATTGGTCGACGGGTCACAAGGTCTTACCTTATCAACACCTTGATATTCTAGTCGAACCTGTTGATTGATTCCATGTGGAGCGACTTCCAATCGAAGCTCTAGATCCTTCCAATAGAACCAGCAGTCGATGATTTGGACTCGTTGCTTACCTTATCAATTTGGTATTACATCCAATAATTTATCTATTGTTAGACATATCAGACATGTATACAAGTTGAATCCTTTTAAATAAACTTCTTTTTGATGGCAATATATACTATAAGGTAATCTTCTTGGATGCCGACAAAGGATTTTAATTATGAATATATATCTTTATGATTGTCCTCCCCCGTCCGTGATGGTACCAACTTTTATTAATCTAACACCACTGCCAACTCGTACTCAAGTCTCTTGATGCCACAACTAATGCTAAGATATTTTGGTTTTTCCTTGTTTGATTTCTTATTCGATAAAATCAAATTGTAATCCTTCCTTGGGTATCTACCTTACTTAGTCAAATCATAGTCATCGATGGCCATATAAACCTTATCGTAATCTTCTTCGACGCTGATGAAGGATACCAATTCTGAATATGTCTTAACGATTGTCTTTCCTTTTTGTTCCCTAATGTGACATTATTGTACCCTATAGATAGGCTATCGTGGAAATGAAAGGCATGTCTGTTCAAAAAATTATGTCTCCTCAGCTGTCGACATGGGTAATAAGGTTTCTATTTAGTCTATGTGTCTACCTTATAACACGCTGGTCAAATTAATTTTCCTTTGCTATGTTTGAGGGTTTATGCCTTAACATTTGATTTCCATTTTCTTGATTTAATATTGTTAGGATAAAATAATCATTTGGATTTGTGATTCACTAATAATAACATTGAATTACTATTAATGTAATTTGTCTTTGACATACTTTAATCATTTATTATCTAAATTTAATAAATCCAAATCAAATAGTTAATTGGTTTATGCATAAGAGAGATAATTATTAGAGAATTAGGGAAATAATTATTATTTAATATATGACAATACAGTTGTTGTCTATTGCCTATTATTTGGGTTCATGATAGATCTACCTTTCCTCAAATTGCTTGCCCAGGGCAAGCAATTTTCTTATTTTCATGTAATATTGTGTAACTTAAAATCAATGGCTTCAAAAAAATTAATCTTATGATGTCTCTCCGTCATATTTTCTCTTGTTGTCATCATGTCTTGCTCTTTTATTCAATTTCTCATCCATCTCTTTATTGAGTATTGGTTTTATGTTGGGAGTTCATTCTCTCTTGCCACATCTATGTTCAGGACTCCATTTCTCCTTGCATTTGTAGCACCATTTCCTCTCCACTGATTCTGCTTGTTGACAAGTGTGCCCTCACCCCTAAGGTTCTTGGCATTTGAAATATAAGTTCTTTCTTTTAAGCTCTTCCCTTTTTGAGTACAATTTTTGGTGCAATTCTTCCTTTTTGTGGAGATTATCTCTTTTGTAGGATATTTCTTCTCTGAAATGTCTTAGTATGGCTATCATTGTTTGATGAAGATTCTAAACTCAATGTTGCCTCAAACGCATCCTCAAGACTTCTAGGTTTTAGAGCACTAACCAACCCTTTAAGGGGTTCCCTTAATCCATCCACAAACAGATAAGCGAGTCTATCCTCATCCATTTTTGTTACTCATACTGATATTCTATCAAACTCATTAATGTAACTTTTAACTGTCCCATATTGCTTAATATGTGTTAGTCTTTTGAAATCTTCTTGGGGGTGTTTTCAATTGAATCTTTTCATAAATTTTTGTGTGAATTCCTTATATGAAGTAATATTGTCATGACCCCGGGTGTTCTTTCCATAGTACCACCATTCTCGTGCTATGCTTGCTAGATGGAGAATGGAAAATTGGAGTGCATCTTCTTGAGTCATGGGGTTGAAATTTAGGTAAGTGTTTAATGTTTATAGCCAATCATATGTCATAATTTTTTCTGATCCATCAAAGTTTAGAACATCTACTTGTTTTGATTTATGCCTAAGATTCCTATTCACATGTGTCCTTGGTGGTTCTTTTATCTTATCTTCAAAAAATTCCCTAAATGATACCACTGCTCTAATGTGAGGTTCTAGTATGGCATATGCTCTTGCTATATCCTTAGTTTGTTTTATGGGTTGTTCTACCCCTTCTTCTTCTCTTAATAATTCTCCCCTAGGCAAAAAGGTGGGTTGTGGTATCTTAGCTCTAGAGGAAACATTATTATTTTGAGTGATTTGATCTAGTGCCTTTCATACAGATAGATTAGTCTTTCAAATTGTTACTAATAGAGTTTCCCATATTTTGTAGAGCTTGGATAAGTGCTTGATTTTATATTTCCATTTGATTAATCAATGTTTGGTTATTTTGTTCCATGTAAGATCTCATTTCATTTGATACATCATTCATAGTAATTATTTTTGTCTTTCCTTCTTGATTTTCCATAACCCTTTATTCACAAGATGATAGGATTATGCTCTAATACCACTTGTGATATCGATAATCAAAGTCTGACAATTATTAAAGCTAAGTGTATATATATATATATATATATAATAACACTTATAAAGATTGATATGGTTTAATACCAATTTCTTATATCCTTCTTATACCATCCCAGGAGAGTGTGGATTTACTTGTCATAGGGCACTTGATACTAGAATTCCTCTAGTTTTACTCTACCTCTCCCCACACAACACCATCTATCGACTCCCCGTAGTATAATGAAGCAACATAGAATTAGATAAATCATTTTGATCACTATATATATATATATATATATATATATATATATATATATATATATATATATATATATATATATATATATATATATATATATATATAACATTATAATTAAATACATTAAATCATACCATATTATATAATCACTTTGCTCAACTGAATTTATACAAAATATGTTACCAACCCAATTTACTCATTATTTATAAATAGCATGAGTATTGTCCCATTTGTCACATAATCTATATGCCCGACTATATGGATACTTAACATTGGCCAATAGGTCACAAGGTCTTACCTTATCCACACCTTGATATTCTAGTCAAACCCGTTGATTGATTCCATGTGGAGCAACTTCCAATCAAAACTCTAGATCCTTCTGGATAGAACCAACAGTGAATGATCTAGATTTGTTGCTTACCTTATCAGTTTGGCATTACATCCAATAATCTATTTGTTGTTAGACATATCAGACACTTATACGAGTTGAATCCTTTTAAATAAACTTCTTTTCGATGGTGATATATAATATAAGGTAATCTTATTTGATGTTGATAAAGGATTTAATTTTGAATATATATCTTAATAATTGTCCTCCCTCATCTGTGATGGTATCAACTTCTATTAATCTGAAACCATTGCCAACTTGTGCCTAAGTCTCCTGATGCCCCAATTAATGCTAAGAGATTTTGATTTTTTCTTGTTTGATTTCTTATTCGATAAAATCCAATCGTAATCCTTCCTTGGGTATCTACCTTACTCGGTCAAATCACAATCATCGATGGCCATATAAACCTAATCATAATCTTCTTCGACACTGATGAAGGATATTAATTATGAATATGTCTTAATGATTGTCTTCCCTTTTCATCTCCTGATGTGACATTATTGTACCCTATAAATAGGGTGCCGTGGAAATGAAAGGCATGTCTGTTCAAAGCATTGTGTCTTCTCACCCGCCAACATGGGAAATAAGGTGTCTATTCAGTCTATGTGTCTATACACGTTGGTCAAATTAATTTTCCTTTGCTCTTTTTGAGGGTTTATGCCTTAGCATTTGATTTCCATTTCCTTGATTTAATATTGTTAGGATAAAATAATCATTTGGATTTATGATTCACTAATAATAACATTAAATTACTATTAATGTAATTTGTCTTTGATATACTTTAATCATTTATTAGCTAAATTTAGTAAATCCAAATCAAATAGTTATTTGGTTTATGCACAAGAGAGACAATTATTAGAGAATCAGGGAAGTAATTATTATTTAATATATGACAATACAATTGTTGTTTATTGCCTATTATTTGGGTTCATGATCAAACCCTTCACTCCATTCATTGTCATTCTATTCCTTCATTTGTCATTAAGTTGGATATGATGAAGGCTTATGATAGGTTGAATTGGTCTTTTCTATTAAAGGTCTTATCAAAATTTGACTTTTCAAAGAAATGGTGTAAATGGATTAAGGCTTGTATTTTTGGTGCCCATTTTTCTATTTTAATCAATGGCTCTAATACTGGTTTCTTCCCTACAACTCAAGGTGTTAGGAAAGGTGACCCCTTATCCCCTTTTCTCTTTATCATCATGGCTGAGGCCTTGAGTGGTGCCATTAATGCATCACATTATGTTGGATTATGGTTGGTGTTCCCATTCTAGATACCTCTATTTTGGTCACACATTCCTTGTTTTCTGATGATACACTCCTTTTTGGCAAGGCATCTCTTCTTGAAGCCAAGCAACTTAGAAAGGTTCTTGACATCTATTGTTCAACATCTGGTCAAAAAATCAATTCCCAAAATTCTAAAATATATATTTTCCATACTAACCCTAATATAGCTAAAATGGTTATTGATACCCTTGGTTTCTCTCTCAATGAATTCCCTTCTCCTTATTTGGGAGTTCCTTTCTTTATTGGGTCAAATAAAGCTACATATTGGCAGTCGGTTGTTAGTCATATTAAATCTAGGGTTTTGGCCTAGAAGGCTAGTTGGCTTTCTCTTTTTTGTAGAATTTTGTTAATCAAAAATATTTTATCAGCCATCCCTAATTAATTTTTTTTAGTTCTGCAAGCTCTGAAGTCTATTCTTAGCCAAATTGATAAACTAATTTGAGAATTCCTTTGGATAGCCAACATGTTTGGTGAAAAGAAAATACCACTTGTTTCATTATTAGAATTTTCTTCCTCCCTATCTACTGGTGGAGTTGGTTTGAATAATTTGTCTTCTCGTAACCTAGCTTTTGGTGGTAAGTTGATTTGGAAATTATTTTCTCAACCTAATACTAAGTGGTGTCATTCGATGTAAGAAAAGTATCTTGATAATTTGAGTCTTGTCTACTCTTGATCCTTCGAAAGGCTCTTCCATTTGGAATTTTATGATTAAATCTAGACATATTATTACCTCTTATGTGTCTTGGGAAGTTTATAATAGCGAGTCAGTCAATTTTTGGTTTGACTCATGGAATGGCTTACCTCCTCTAAACACTCTTCAACCTTTTTTAGATATTTGTGAAGTGTCATATTTATATTGGGGAACAATTTTTGTTAATTATGTATCTGTGGTTTGCATTCATTACAGATAGGTCCTATGGATGGATTTTTCCCTTCTTCCCATTGATCCCCAGGCTACCTTTTATGCTAATCAATTTCTCTCTAAACAATCCATTTTCCTTTCTAGATCTTCTGATCACCTTTTTTAGACTCTATTCCCAAATGGTAACTACTCTATTAAGCTAGGATATGAGATGGCTCAAGCTTGCCAAAATAAAAAGATTAAGTAGAGGGCTTTTTATTTTTGTTGGCATAAGTTAGTTCTTCCCAAGGCCGGTTGTTTCACCTGGCTTGTGTTGAGGAAACATGTTCTTACAAGTGAAAGGTTGTCTAGACTCAACATTTTAATGCATTCCAATGTGTGTTGTGAAATTAGGCTCAAGGAATGATTGATCATCTCTTTCTCAACTACCCCTTTTCCCAAGATTGCTGGCTTTTTATTTTGGGGAAGTTGGATTTCCCTATGCCTCTTCGTTCATTTGTTTAGGATCTTTTTCAAGCTTGGCCAAATTTGTTTCCCAAATCCATGTTTTCTTGCATTTGGATTTGCTCTCCTTCTTTGGTCTTATGGGCTATCTAGCGAGAAAGGAATAGCGAATTTTTAGTAATTGTCCCTCTTCTCTTGATGTTGTTCTTAATAAGCTTCATCATTCCATTGTTGAGGTTACTAATGCTCATACATATAAGTTTGAGCAGGATCGAGGCTTTTCCTTTGGGATAATATTATATCTAAGAATTGGAAGGGTTTGGTGTTTCCTTCCCTTCCTTTTACCCTCTACCTTGAGGATAGATTGCAAACTAGAGCCTCTATTAAATGGTCTCCTCCTCAAGCTAGTTTTATCAAACTTATTTTTGATGGTTCTTCTAAGGGCAATTCGCGTAAGTCTGGGATTGGTTTTTCTCTTTGTGATTGTCATGAATCTATTATTTATTTTGAAGCTCGCCCTGTTCCTCCCAGAATAAACAACTTGGCTGAAGCTTATGCTCTATTACATGGTCTCTCTGCGACTAAGAAATTATGTATTAACCACCTTCATATTGAAGGTGATTCCTCAATGATTATTAATGCATGTATGCTCTCTTGTAAGACACATCTATTATATTTTATCTTAGATTGGTCCCTTCTTGATTCTTTTGCGAACTATTTTCTAACCCGCACTTTTAGAGAAGGTAATTGCTTAGCAGATCTACTTTCTAATTTTGGTGTAGATGACTTCCACCTTGTTTATCCTTCTAATTTTGTTTCCTTAGCTTCCCACATAGCTATATTTAATTTGATTCATGCTGAGTCTACTTAATATGTTACACCCTTTTTTCATGAATCTGAATGTCCTATGAGATCTTTGCTTCATAATTTCATATGATTCTCTTTTATTTCTCTTATGGAAGCACTTTATTCTTTTGTACTAACATTTGATGATACATTTATTACTTGATATGGTGGTGGTTATCATCTTATGTTTTATTCATTTTGCATGTGTGGTTCTTTATTTATGTTGATCCTTTAAATGAGTTTGCAGGTCACTACGACAATTTAGTTGGATTTCGCACAAGTGTTACTTATTAACACTTTATTATTTTTTGTCCTCTCCTCATTTTGGTGTACTATAGGGCAATATTCTTCAATCATGTTTATTGCTAGGAATTTTTTTTGTCTCCTCCTCTTTATTTATATACTAGATTCACCTATTTTCTTTTGCTTATATGTGCATTGTTGCTTCCGCCTCAGTCTTTCATATGGCTCTTAATAGACATGCTCATGAGTTTAGGCCTTTTCATCTTTGTGTTTAGCTTTCCTCCCCAGCTCTTGAAGTTCTTGTTTAGGGTAATATTTATAATGTTCTATTGTCTTCTATTTTCATTCTTCATTGTCCAAAATGTGCTAGGTTTATTCATGGGATGATTGGTGAATCAATTATATCTCCCTATTTTGTTAGAATTATATTTTTGTCCCAAATTGTCTCTATTTTTTGTTCTAACCTTTTGGACCTATCTCTTTCTTGATCCTTATTGGTTTCCATTGGGAATTAGGTCATTTTCCCACATTTTCTTCATGACAATGCCTTACTTTTGGCAATTTAGAAATATAATCTCTAGCAGGGTGATGCTTATATTGATGATTTATTCTTGTGACAATTTTTTCTTAAATTGGATAAATATGTTATAGCTCTAGTTGTGACCAAAGATTGTATTGCCACCTCCTCCATCCTACCTCTACATCATTTTCTTATTAGGACTCCCTTTGATGTGGCTATCAAGGGTAAGGCATTTGCAATAATGTATGCTATCCTGGGTCTGGTGTCACACTCTCAGGATTTTGTCTCAAGCTTGGGGCTGGTCCTGATGATGGTAATTCACCTTGGTTTATGTGCACGTGTCTCCTCTTGATTTTACTTCAATTTCTCCTTTAGCTAATTCTTCCTCCTCTTGTGTTGAGTCATTGCATCCTTTTGGCTTGGATGATCCCTTACAGCCCCATGTTGACAGAGTATGGAGGTCTTTGTTTTTATCTCCTCCATCTTAGGGTGATTTTGGGGATCATGATTGATGAAAGTAATGGGTGGGTAAACTAATAGGATATCTTAATATCTCTTCTTAGGGCCTACTCAATACTAGGGTAGTGGTGATTGGTCTTTTCTGCGCACCAAATTCACCTTCACAATCCTATCCCTATCTTTCAAGTAGCCTCAAGCCTTCAAAAAGGCAACCAAACTTCCCCACACCTCAGTCCTTGCACCCTCCAGGATCTAAGAATCTAAGACACCTCTACACATTCTTCTCCATCCTTTCACCAAGTTTCATATCCCTCTGAAAGGTTTTGGGCTTCTTCCTAAGCCAAATCCACAAGTTGCACTAAGAGGCCTAATAGGGGCTCTTTCCTAGTAGTCTTGCTCCATCAAATAGCACAAAACTCCAAGAACTTCCCAAAAAATCTCCAAACAAATTTTAAAATCCTTCATAACATCAAATGACCTAGCTAATTGTAGAAGATGAGTTCTGGGTTGCCTCTTTTGACCCCTGAACCTTCGAGCCCTAGTTGATAGGTTTTTAGGCTTACAAACATTATTTGGGTTTCTAAGCTCCCAAACCTAAAACTTACATAAAATTTTCTTCTACCATAACCATTGACATCTTCCTACCTTGATACTCATCAAATATCAAACCTCCATGACCTATTCCCTATCCTTTACAATGAAATCTTTGACTGTCATCATGTCAAGTAGTCCAACTTCTTAACCTCAAATGTTGACAGAATAGCCCAAATAGGTGGGTGGCAATAAAATACAAACCAGGAATGTTTTCTCCATCCTAGCACCCTTCTACACATCAAAGAATAGGTTTTTTCACCATGGGGATTAGGAGGCAGGAACCATTTTCATTCAAACCCTAACTATAGGATAGGGTAAATAACAAGTCCAAATAAAATCCAAAACAAAATAACTCTATTCTACACAACCAACCCAAGCTATTACATTCACCAATGAGTTAAAACACAACTTTCTAAAATCTTAACAAAAACTTACTATCACTTTGCAAGTAGATTTTAGAAAGATATCGACTAACTGTACTTGATTTCCCACCAAAATTACTTGTTATTGCATTCCAATTTCGTACAACACTTTCTCAACTCCTTCATAGGTTCAAAATATTCAATATATAGGTCAAACAACTTGACCTTACAAATTCCTTCCTTCAAGTTTGACCCAAACATCAAAATGAATGTTGGCCTTCCATTTTGCAAGAAAAATTGCAAAAAAAAAGTTGCATGACAACTTTTATTGCAATTTTGCAATTTTTTACAACTTTTACATATACTTCAAACAAAAACTCCACATGCCTACTAAACTTTACCAAAACATGCAAGAAAATCAGGGAACATGAAATGGAAGATTTTTGGTCAACTCATAGTGTTGACCAACCATTGACCATCCTTTGGCTTGTCTATAAGTCTTATTACAACATGTAAAAACTCGCCTAGATGTATTCTAGGGATGCTTGAGATTGCCTAAAATGTCTTCTGTCCTCTTGGACACTTATTGACACCCTATTCTATCCACTCTGGTGTTTGACCACCTTATTTAGGACCTAGGGTCCCTACACCAGTGATCCATGATGATCTATGTGTTATATTACATTTTTTTGGCTCGACTAATGTTTCTTTGTAGTTTTTTGAAATTATCTTCATTTGGTGCGATTTTCATACTGGGTGGCCTACTCAAGTTTGTTGTGTACATATTTTTGCTCCTTTCATATCAATCTGATGCTTCTTTTCAGTTCTTTACTTGTGATATACTATCCTTGTTGGAGTTGCTCTTTTTGTTTGGACTCACACATGTTCATTTGCACATCATGGTCCACTTTTTCGATGTAATTGGTTATTGGGATGCATATACTATAATTGGGCTATTACATGGGTTTTGATTTTGTCGGTATTGTTGCCTTTGTTAATGGCATATAGTTCATTGGCCGATTTGTTTTGCCATTTTGTATTGGGTTTCTTATGTAAAATGTAATTGGCATTTCATTGGCCTGGGGTTTTGGGTAGCTTAGGGATTTCTTAGATGATATAATATTCTTTTTGTATTTTGATGGGTTATGAACGAAGTTTTCTTTCTTGGTTCTTTCTTCGGGAACCCTTTGAACCAGTTGATTATTAATATAAATATAAAGTTTTTCCAAAAAAATAAAATAAAAAATCTTCTCCCATGGAGTTCGACAAAGATTGGCACTATGATCCATTTTTCCACATCTGTAACATTGTATAGATTGCCGCTCTCTTTGTTGATAATCCCTATGCTGGTGTTGTGGCTGAGAATATTGTCTATCACCTTGATAATTTTTACTCTCCCTGTCTTTAGACTGTCTTCTTCAAACCCAACATTACAATGTGCTATAACATGATGTGCAGATTCAAGAGGGTTACCTCTATCTGGTGGCTTCTCCTTCTTGTCACAAATCTTCTTCCATGGAGTTCGACAAGGATTGGAACTATGACCCATTTTTCCACATCTATAACATTGTATAGTTTGCCTCTCTTTTTGTTGATAATCTTTATGCTAGTGTTGTGGCTAAGAATATTGTCTATCACCTTGATAATTTTTACTCCCCTTGCCTCTACTCTGTCGTCTTCCATGACCTTTGTTGCTACTATCATGTCTAGAAGACTCAACTTTGGATGTTTGCCCCTGTTGTTGTTGTGCAAGACACAATGTCTCAGCATGTGAAAGTGATTCTTTCTTCCCAAATGTTTTTTCTCTCTCTACAATCTTCTCCACAAGTTTGTCAAATGTTATATCTTTCATCTTTTCACTAGCTTGAGAGCTTTAATAAAACCAAAGAGTTGTAGATCTACTTTTACAACCGTGGCTTCAGTATCATGAAATAAAGCCTTAATTCTAGAGGCTAACTTCATCAATTCATTATCTTTCATTTCTAAATTGAAAAACTTCATTAATAATTGAATGATTTTAAGTTTTGAATGAGAATCATATAGATCTTTGAGTTTCTTTAATGTTGCAAATGCACTCTTACAAGTGATTATATGTCTACTTACCTCTTCAATAATGGAGGCAACAATGAGAGCATAAGCCTTTTTGTCTTCACTTTTCCAGATGACAAGTTCCTTTTCGTTTGTAGGCTACTCTGGCTCTTCATTTTTATCTTTTCTTTCACAAACATCGTCCCACAAATCATTAAAAATAAGAGTATTTTTAACTTTCCGAAACCATTCATGGTAATTCTCTTTTCCATAAAAAACTATTCCAACAATTGAAATTAAAGAATGCATTGGAATCATTATTCAATCTAAATTCTTTTCTCCAACAACTTGGCTCTGATATCACTGTAATAGGCCAAAAGAATATGAAATGAAATGCACACACATCGACATATTTATTATTAAAATAAGTGAATATATACAACCTAAAAATTGTTCAGACAGTTGAGTAAAACTATATAAATAGTTACATAATTAATCTGCCAGAAAACTACTTCCTAGATAATAAATAAGTTAAAGATGATCCCGAAAGATTAGTTAGCAATAACTTGTCAAAATGATCTAATAAATCTTTATAATATCATACTTCATAATTATTGCTATGACCACATTTTATGCCTACTTAGATCATTGGAAGACAGTGCAATGTTTTTTGATATAAATATTCATGAGAGTAAAATATTTTCTTTCTTCTTCCTTGCAAATGTTGAGCCTTGGCAACTAAAGTGGATGTGATTTTCTTAACTAGCCTAGTTATGCCATGTAAATTTAAACAAAATTATCTATGGGAATTTTTTAAAGTTAATTGTCTATGGGAGAAACAAAACTCAAATAGACTGTCATGTCCCCTTTTCAAATAATTAAAAATAATAATCTTTTCTAAGGCAGGCAGGCCCAAAAAAGTGAAGTTTCAGAAAAATGGGATAATCTTTGGAAGCTAATGGACTAATAAATGAAAATTATTATTAAAATATGTTTTATTAACCCCTCTTGGACGTGAGTTAGGGTTATGCCCTCTTTTAAGGAGTTTGGAGGCATTTTGGGCTGATGCCAGAACTTGATTTTTGCGCATTGCTTTGTTGTTCTTTAGAGGCTACCAAACCTGTGAAGAAGGAGACCCAAGAATGAGAGTTTGCAGGTTTCCAGGAAGGCTAAGGATGAAATTTTGAAGCCATTCCATGTGCATGCTCATGCAGAGTTTGCCTTTGTGCTGAATAGTGCAGATTTGTGAGTTTTCGGGTGTATTTTTTGGTAAGAGTTTGGTGTTTCCGGTTGAGTATTTCATATTAGTTTGGCTTGCTGCTGTATATTAGACTTTTAAATGTTTAAATAGAGTTGAATATATGCATTTGGATATGATTATACTTCTGTGATAGATTATTAAGTTTTTGTGGTGATTTCGGGCTATTTTGTGCTATTTTCGGGAGCCCAATGAGCATTGTTTTTGTCCTCTGTTTGGGAGCTATTGTGTGCATGTTATACAGATCTGGAAATGTCATTTTATAAGCTGTTATGCTGCTCAAATTTTTGTAAAAATGTCCACTTTCAGATTTATTAATAATAGGTGAAGCTGTGAAGCTTTTGGCACTATTTCTGGCATACCCGATTTTGGGTTTATTGAAAAATGAGTGGATTTTTGAAATATTGGTTGTTTGATTTTAAAGATTTGATTTGAGGCTTGAAATATCATATAAAATCAGAGAAAGGGACATTTCATAGACATTGCAAACAATATTGTAAATCCTAAATTTGCATTTAAAGCGTAATTAGATGTGGGAACTTTGCATTCAAGCATGAATTTTTGTGGCTGAATTAGCTAAAACACAAACAACACAAACAAAACTGTATTGATTTTGTAAACTTTACATTCAAAGGCACAAATTTTCTTGAATGACAACCAATGCCAAACAAAACTTAAACAGCTCTGCCATTTTTAGAGAACTTAGCTGCCGTGCAGCCCTGGTTAAACAAGTTTGACATAGTACCTATTACACACCAAAATATAATTGCTAATTTATATACCAACAAATCTGCATCCTTCACCTCCGATAAGATTTGAACTTTGACCTCACAAAGTCAGAATCACAGAATTATCGAGCAACCAAATCTAAAACGTCGTTTCTTCGTATTCATGGATTGAGTTAAAGGTAATGAGCGAAGGCAATGGCGGCATCGCTTCCATTCACAGCTTCTTATTTCCCAAATCGGCTTCATATTCCAAAAATTTCAGCCTCATTTCGATCCACATGCATTTCTCCTACCAAATTCTTCAACGTGAAATTGAGTATCCGATGTTCACCATGTCGTAGGTTCGATTCCTCGATTCAGGGAAAACCCCAAAAAATCTTTTGTTCGAATGAAAACAAGAAGAATTTAATACCCGTTCCTGATCGATTACTCGCAGCAGTTGGCTACTTTCTGCCCTTCTTCGACGGAGTACAATACGGCCGTTTTTTCTTGAGAGATTTCCCTTCTGCACAGCTGCTTCTCCAACCCCTTTCCCCAGCCATTAGGGTTTACAAAAGCTACCCATATGCAAGTATTCTCGTGCTTTTTATACTCTATTTTTATGTTGTGCCAAACCCTAACATAAGGCGTTATGTTAGGTTTAATGTCATGCAAGCAGTTGCCTTGGACGTTCTGCTTACTGGGGCTGATATTGTGGATCATGCTTTTGGGCCTCAGAACGATGGTGGCTTCAGCTTGTTGACGAGTTTTGAAAGTAGTGTTTTCCTTTTCCTTCTAACTTGCCTTGTTTACGGTTCGACCTCTTGCCTTATGGGTCAGGTTGCTAGATTGCCTCTCGTTGCCGATGCAGCAGAGACACAGGTATTTTGAAAATTTATCATAAGAAATAATTTTTTTGAATCGTTAATTTTGAAAATTCAATGCTTGTATTATGCTCGGTGAATTTGCATAGCGTGAGAACGATGGAGGTTTTGAAATGGTTTCTGGTTCCGTGGAAAATGAAGAACATTATTCATAGCCCCTTTGAAACTTCTGTTAATTTATGAAACGGTAATTAAATGTTTTTCCAATGTGTAAAATAATGATTTTTGGTGTCTTGACGGAAATTCAATCTAATGGGTAGAGGATAAGTTGGGTTCTTCCGCAAAAATATTTTTCTCTATTTCACTTAAGTGAATTATAACTGGGCATCAATTTTGTACAATGCTGTATCGATGATTGAGAGCTAATTGATTTGGATAGCTTTTGCCATTCGTTTTTAACTTTCCTCTCATGGGGAACATTTTTTTCATTAGGGTAAAATGTACATTTGTACTTTTAGTTTTGCTAGTTAGGTGCATGTTCTACTGGGGCCTGCTCTGTTCATATGATATGCATGATGTGCAAGGTATTTGTAGATCCTAAAGCTCTGATTGACAAAGGCTAGAACTCTGAATCTAAGTGATGCCATTCTATCATCTAGTTACCAGAACACTCAATTGAGTTCACGGATGACTTGCCTGCTCCATGCTCATACCCATATCGTATCTTGCGGGGACTTTATTGGAAGGTTATAGATGTGCATCTTTATTCATACAGTATTCAAATCAAAATATCCATCCCCAATCCCATAAACTTATGCTCCAAACAATGGCATTAATGGAGCCCTTCCAGCAGGAGCTGCCAAACTTTTCAGATTTTTCTGCTGTTTGCTGTGGTGGCATGCAGATGCCCATGATGACAGTGCTGGAAGGCATACTTGAAGTTGAAATAATGATAGGCAAGCATATTTGTTTGAAGGCTGGTTTCGAAAAAAGGTGCTCATAGCCAAACACTCTGAGGGGCATTTTGAAAAGCCAGGAGGATCCTTGTCTTTGTTAACATTCTACATTAACCTTTTAAGAGGATGGCTGTTGTCCTGGAGGGTTTATTTGAGATTCGTCCGCTCTCATGCTCACAGATCTAGTTTATGACAGATCTTGGTCTTTTGGATAGCATACTTGGTACTGACATCAGTATGGCCAGGTTGTCTGGATGTTGACAAGGAAGAGTCTGCTGGAAGTGTTGGACAAGAAAGTATCAATCTGCACAAAGTCATGATGGCAGGAAGATTACGAAAAATGAGTGGCTGCAAGATTGCATCACTGGAAAGGGCAAACTGGATAATTTGATGTGATTAAGATCATACTAGTAAAAATAGAGGAATTGCATTTTATTGGAGGGGGACTTTTGTGGATCGAGCAGAAGAGTTAGGGCTTTGGATATCCTTCAATGGTGAAAATAAGTAAAATCAGAAAGATGTCGGCAAAAATTAATTTGATCCCACATTCTGCTGCAGGAAGAGGTGGTAATATGCATACCAATAGAGATAGCCCGGTTCTTTTCTTCGAGTTTTATTTGTGAGACAGGAACTTTTGAGATGACAGTTAGCCTCATGACTCAGACCAGTGCCATTGAATTAAACAATAGAATGACACTCTAATGAAAAGGCTGGAGTCTGCATAAAACAAGTCAGGGAAAGTGCTGTGTAAGCACTTTTCTCCTTTACAAAACTAGGGTAACCTAAGACAATGGCCCCAATTGGATAACAAATAGATCACTGTTTGATGATGTCTAGATGACCCACATTGGATGGCTATCACAAATGCATGAGCTCAAATAGGAAGTTCAAACAGGCTAGAAAAACATTTGCATGGAACCCAAATACACATGTAAAATATATTTATGAAATAAATACACGAAAGGTCAAATAGTATTGTGATATTGCTATCATGATTTAACTGTGTGATTTTTGAGTCAAACTCATTGACCCATATTTCATGAGTAGTAATTCAACATGAATCCATCTCTCATGAGAATAAATGTAACACTTAGCACTCATTGGATCTAGGTGATGCTCATAGGGGTGAAGCACTGGGACTTCGTTGGAGGTCACCCATCCCAGTACTACTCCACCCTGAGTGCACTTAACTACAGAGTTTCCTCCATGGTTAAACCCAAAGCTTGTAACCCCATTTGCAAAACCTTCACCCAGTGTTGTGCCTAATGAATCATTCATTAGAAAGCCCCTTAAGCTCATCAATTGATATGTAGGAGATAATTTCCACAACAAGTCAAATTGTGATATTGCTATCAGGATTTAACTATGTGATTTTTGAGTCAAACTCATTGACCCATATTTCATGAGTAGTGATTTTATGTGAATCCATCTCTCATGAGAATAAATGGAACACTTAGCACTCATTGGATCTAGGTGATGGTCACAGGGGTGAAGCATTACCCCTCACCCCTGCTTCACCCCTGATGGTCCTGTTGCTTCACCGCAATGAGCATCACCTAGATCCAATGGGTGTGTAATGGACACCCTTGGATGTCCCAAAAACTAAGCCAAATTGCTGAAAGGAATTATGTCAAACAGTTTGCATTCAACTTCTTAAAACCCCATATAACTCCGGAAATCAAACGTTTATTTGTTTGTTGTGTTTCGTGCATGGAATTGGTATCATACAACATAAACAAGAAAGAAACTACAATAATATGCAAAGTGGAAATGAACTGCTGCTAATAAAATGTTATTTTCAAAATTCATAAAACCAAATACATGGCAGATTTATCAACTCACTAATTACTTCAGCAATATTGTCATAATACTCCAGCCCATGCTTACGAACTTGCTGCTACAATACTTTGTCCTCCAATCAGTCCACTACCTTCATAATACCATTCCCTCCAAGCCGCATAAGCGTCGGACAAGTAGTGAAGAAGATATGAGCAAAATATCAAATCTGCCTGTAGCTGGAAATGCAACTAAACTGCCTGATAATGACGCCAATAAGAAAGAATTCCAAAGGCCAAACCTCAAGGGAATGACGTCTAGAATGTTACAAGAGAGGATAGACGTCCTCAAATGCCAAGAACAGAGCTGCAACTCACACACCAATTTCTTCTCATATTCAACCTGCCTAATGAAGCCACAGATGCTTCCTTTTATTCTATTCTCACGGGTCCGCTCAACTCATATGGGCAATGTGGGATAAAAGATGTGTAATATAAAACATATATTAAAATACCCCTTATGTCTCCCTTGGGTACACATTACCATAAAATAAATATTAAAGTAACACTTTAATATTTTACAATTAAATTAGACGTTACTTTAATAAAACTTCAGGCATTAAAATGTATCAGCAATCGAACTCCGAATAATGCGAGTGATAGCTCATCGGAAAGCTCTCACCGAGGAGTATCGAATCCAATCACCAAAATTGACCTGCACTGTGTCCTGCCGACTTACTAAAAATAGTAAGTATGCCTGAAACTGAGTAAATCAACTTCGTTTTGGCCCAAACTGGAAATGACTAGGCCAAAACACTCCAAGATCCCATTAAACCCTTCGTTAGCCCTCGGGACCATGTAGAACAAGGCTAACGCACACACACTTGGTCAACTGCTAAAATGGGGACATTACAGTCCGCCCCCCTTGAAATTGCTTGTCCTCAAGCAATCTCAGTCCAGCCTGCTGAATAACCTGCTCACTCTCCCATGTAGAATCTTCCTCCGGCAGGTCTTTCCATCTGACCAAATACTCCTTCACTATCCTGCTTCTAAGCTTCCTCTCTCTGGTATCCAGAATAGCCTCAGGTACTAACACAAGCTTCCCCTCCTCATCCAAAGGGGGTAAATCTGCAGAAGGCACTACACTCTGACCAATGGCTTTCTTAAGCCTAGACACATGAAACACATTGTGCACTCGATTGCCTTCTGGAAGCTCAAGCTCATAGGCGACTTTGCCCACTTTGCGAATCACCCTGTATGGACCATAAAATCTAGGTTTCAACTTTTCAGCTCCGCTCTTCTTGAGCGATGACTGTCTATATGGTTGTAGCCTCAAGTAAACCATATGCCCTACCTCGAAGCTGCGCTCTATTCGGTGCTGATCAGCATACAATTTTTGTTGATTCTGGGCCTGTTGTATATTCTCTTTGAGCACTTTCAGGATGTCCTGACTATCCTGCAATAAGTTTTTGGCTTTGGGCACTCTACTGTCCCCCAAAATTAAATCCATGAAGCTAGGTGCTTCATAACCATAGAGTGCCATGAAAGGAGTCATCTTGATGGACATATGATAAGTGGTGTTATAACAATACTCTCCCATATGCAACCATCTGATCCAAGCCTTTTGTTGTGTAGTTACATAGTTCCTCAAATATCCTTCCGCCCATTTATTCACAATCTCTGTTTGCCCATCTGTTTGCGGATGATAACTAGTGCTAGGTGTAAGATCTGTACCACACAACCTAAACAACTCTTGCCAAAAAACACTCATAAACTTACTATCTCGGTCGCTGACAATGAATCTGGGCAACCCATGTAACCTGAATATCTCTTTAAAGAAAAGCTCTGCCACCTGTGCTGCTGTGTAAGTGGACGGAATAGCAATGAAGTGAGCAAACTTCGTCAAGCCGTCCACCACCACATAGATGCAATCCCTTCCCTGTACTCGTGGTAAACCAGTGATGAAGTCCATCGAAATACTTTCCCATTTCCTATCAGGAATGGGCAAGGGCTGTAATAAACCTGCAGGAAATGTGTGTTCTCCCTTATTCTGTTGACAAACCACACACTCCCTGACATACCTCTGAACATCATCCTTGAGCCCTTTCCATGAAAACCGCTCTCGGATGTGCTTGTAGGTCTTGAAGACCCCCGGATGTCCAGCTGTGGGTGCATCATGAAATGCCTTCAGTATCGCCTCTCTCAAATGTGATGATGGAATCAAATAAACCCTGTCCTGAACTCTGATCAATCCATCTATCACCTCATAGCGATCATCCTGTATGGTACCTGAAATCAATCCAGAAGCCCAAGCATCTCCGACATACTCTGCTATAATCCGATCTCTCCAATCTCTTGAAATCTCTGCCAGAGCACATAAGTGAGGTCTCCGAGATAAGGCATCAGCCACCACATTTTTCTTACCTTTGACAAACTCTATGTCAAAGTCATAAGCCTGCAATTTAGTCACCCATTTTTGTTGCCAGTCATTAAGATCACGCTGGCTCATGAAGTATTTAATACTGTTGTGATCAGTCTTGATCACAAAACGTCCACCTACCAAATATGATCGAAATTTGGCCAATGCATGCATTATGGCCAACATCTCCCGGTCATAGACAGAATAACTTTTCTCAACTCCTCGGAGCTTCCTACTCTCGAATGCAATGGGATGCTTCTCCTGCATCAATACTGCTCCAATCCCATCACCAGATGCATCACAATGAAGCTCAAAAGGCTTCGTGAAATCCGGTAGAGCTAGAACTGGACATGAAGACATTACCTGCTTGAAATGCTCAAAACACCTCTGTGCTGCCCCTGTCCACACGAAGGCTCCTTTCCTGGTAAGATCTGTCAAGGGTGTAGCAATCTATGAGAATCCCTTAACAAACCTCCTATAAAAACCACATAAACCAAAGAATCCCTTAAGCTGTGTAAGGTTTGTGGGAGTAGGCCATTCTACAATAGCTCTAATCTTTTCGGGATCAACCCGAACGCCATCTGCACTAATGATATGCCCCAGGTAAAGGAGCTCAGTCATGCCAAACTCACATTTAGATTCCTTGGCATACAATGACTCTCTCTCCAGAATAGATAACACCTCCTCTAGATGATGTAAGTGCTCCTCCCAGGTCTTACTGAAGACCAAGATGTCATCAAAGAAGATCAAGACAAATCTCCTCAGCTGCTTCCTGAATACCTGGTTCATACAACTTTGAAATGTAGCAGGTGCATTGGTTAGACCAAATGGCATAACCATGAACTCAAAGTGGCCATAGTGACATCGGAAGGCTGTTTTCTCAATGTCCTTTGCTCTCATCTTGATCTGATGGTATCCGGATCGCAAATCAATTTTGGTGAAGAAGCATGCCCCATGCAACTCATCAATCAGCTCATCAATCCTAGGAATGGGATACCTGTTTTTAATTGTTTTCTTATTCAGTGCCCTGTAATCGATGCACATGCGCATCGTCCCATCCTTCTTCTTTACCAATACTACTGCTGAAGCAAAAGGGCTCTTACTGGGCCTGATATGCCCCATCTCCAACAAATCCTTAATCGCCTTCTCTATCTCATCCTTGTGTTTCTTAGGATGACGATAGGGAGTAATCATAACTGGTTTGGCTCCCTCCTCGAGCTCAATAACATGTTCCATCCCTTTGTCAGGAGGAACCCCATGAGGAATATCGCTAAATACTTTAGCGTGTCTATCGAGTATCTTCTGGACATCTAGTGGATGACTCTTTTCTTGTGGCTCTGGTGAAGTTGGCATAATGTGGCACTCTGCCGCCCACTCTATGTCATCATGACGGAAAAGTCTCTGCATTCTCCTCAAGGACACTATTCTGCAACCTCCATCTGAAAGCCCTCTAAGTACCACAGTTCTCCCCTCATGCTGGAATCTCATCTCCAATTTCGCTAGATTGAGTGTGAACTCAACTAGTGAAGCCATCCATGTCATGCCGAGGATGACATCATAATCTCCCATGTCCACAACATAGAACTCATCCTCCAACTCGTAGCCATCTCCAAACCTGATGCGAAGATTAGATATCTTCCGAGTGCATAATAACTTATCACCGTTAGCCACCATGACTCTAAACCCATCATGCTCCTCTGTCTATAACCCTCTCCTGGCTACCAACTGTGCATCTATGAAGTTATGTGTAGCCCCAGTGTCAATAAGAGATATCACTTTCTGCCCCTGGATAGTACCCCTGACCTTAAATGTGATTGCCTTTTGGGCCCCTGTCAAGCGTGCCAACGATCTATCATCCTTAGGAATGTTGCTCTCCTCTATAGTGTTACCCTCATCTGAATCGGAGTGCTGATCCTCCCCTTCTGACTCTGACTCTTCTGCTGAAAAATACTCCATTTGATTTGCCTTAGCCTTGAGAGAACATTTATGAGATAAGTCCCAAGGCTCTCTACAATGGAAGCACAACTTCTTCTTTCGAAGTTCATTCAAGTTTTCATTGTCTAGTCCTTTTGATCCTTCTTTGGGTTTGCTATACTCTTTCTGAAATGATTTTTTGTCTTTGTCCTTGCGGTAGGAAGAATCTGTTGAATGGTTTTTTCCTTTGTATACCGAAGGGGCTAAATCTCGTGCCTTTTTAGTTGCTTCAGCTAACGTGAGTGGATCATGTCCCTTCACCCAACCTCGTAATGGATCAACAAGACCATCACAAAATAACACCACCAATCTCCTAGGAGAGATATCAGTAACAAGTACAGACAAGCGCTGAAACTCGGCAATGTAAGCATCCACAGAACCTGACTGTTTTAACTGTGCTAGCTCCTTGAAATGTAACTCGGGATCCTTAGTGTCAAATCTCCCAATCAATGTTTCAGTGAATTCCTCATAGGATGTAATCTGATTATGCCCCAAAGTCACCATGCCATGATGCCACCATTCATGTGCAATGCCATCCAAGTGCATAGCCGCATACTTGATAGCCTCCTCCTCAGGCATAGGATTTAGCTGCAAGTATGTATCTACCTTCTGCACCCAAGCTCGTGCAGTCATCTTCCCTGAAGCATCATAATAAGGTAAAGAAAGTTTTCCAACTTTCTTCCTCAGCCCAAAGTTTTGATTCCTCCCTCCTGCTTTAGGCATGTGTCTCATCCTCAAGTCCATATAATCTCTAAGAGAAATATCCGCCTGAAACTCTGGTCCAATAGCCTCCCAGTCCCTCCTGAACTGATCCTGTAACTCGGTAATCTGCGGTTCGTTTACTGGATGAATCGGATCTCTGGGTGGAAAAGTGGGTAGAAGAGGTCTCGAGCTCGCAGTCCGTGCTGGGCGTGCAACGTGTCTAAAGTTATCAGCCTCATTCCCATTATTGCCGTGTCCATTATTACCATTAATGTTATTCTCAAGACCATTGTTGTTGCCTTGGCCTTCATGGTTATTGTTTCCCCCGTTGTTATTGTTTCCCTCGTTGTTATTGTTTTTGTTGTTGGCATCACCTGGATTAATATTGACACCCATCTGTCTAGCCATGAGCTGCAACATCATGTCCATTCGCCTATTCTGCTCCTGCTGCATACGCTGCCCCTGCTCTAATGTATCCAGTAACTGACGGAACAATAGCTCCTCCTGATCTGGACTAGCATTTCTGCCTCCGCCTAATCCTGTATTCCTGTCATCTCGATCACCCATATTATTGTCCTGATCACAGAATATCTCCTCTGTGTCTGTATGGTTGAATTCAATGTCCCCCTGCACGGATGTACTAGACTGTTTGCTTTGCAAGTCTGAAATCCTATTTTGTCTTGCTCTGGTATCGCGGAAATTATAAGACCCCTGTCGCATGCTCAAACATAAATGCTTAGCCTGTGTTTTTTACTTACTTTTTCCCTCTATCCGGCTGTTCCAAATTCCCTATAAGACCTCCACAGGATGGCAGGACTTATAGCTCTGATACCACTGTAATGGACACCCTTGGATGTCCCAAAAACTAAGCCAAATTGCTGAAAGGAATTATGTCAAACAGTTTGTATTCAACTTTTTAAAACCCCTTATAACTCCGGAAATCAAACGTTTATTTGTTTGTTGTGTTTCGTGCATGGAATTGGTATCATACAACATAAACAAGAAAGAAACTACAATAATATGCAAAGTGGAAATGAACTGCTGCTAATAAAATGTTATTTTCAAAATTCATAAAACCAAATACATGGCAGATTTATCAACTCACTAATTACTTCAGCAATATTGTCATAATACTCCAGCCCATGCTTACGAACTTGCTGCTACAATACTTTGTCCTCCAATCAGTCCACTACCTTCATAATACCATTCCCTCCAAGCCGCATAAGCATCGGACAAGTAGTGAAGAAGATATGAGCAAAATATCAAATCTGCCTGTAGCCGGAAATGCAACTAAATTGCCTGATAATGACGCCAATAAGAAAGAATTCCAAAGGCCAAACCCCAAGGGAATGACGTCTAGAATGTTACAAGAGAGGATAGACGTCCTCAAATGCCAAGAACAGAGCTGCAACTCACACACCAATTTCTTCTCATATTCAACCTGCCTAATGAAGCCACAGATGCTTCCTTTTATTCTATTCCCACGGGTTCGCTCAACTCATATGGGCAATGTGGGATAAAAGATGTGTAATATAAAACATATATTAAAATACCCCTTATGTCTCCCTTGGGTACACATTACCATAAAATAAATATTAAAGTAACACTTTAATATTTTACAATTAAATTAGACGTTACTTTAATAAAACTTCAGGCATTAAAATGTATTAGCAATCGAACTTCGAATAATGCGAGTGATAGCTCATCGGAAAGCTCTCACCGAGGAGTATCGAATCCAATCACCAAAATTGACTTGCACTGTGTCCTGCCGACTTACTAAAAATAGTAAGTATGCCTGAAACTGAGTAAATCAACTTCGTTTTGGCCCAAATTGGAAATGACTAGGCCAAAACACTCCAAGATCCCATTAAACCCTTCGTTAGCCCTCGGGACCATGTAGAACAAGGCTAACGCACACACACTTGGTCAACTGCTAAAATGGGGACATTACAGGGTGCTATGTGTTCCATTTATTCTCATGAGAGATGGATTAATGTTGAATCACTACTCATGAAATATGGGTCAATGAGTTTGACTCAAAAATCACATAGCTAAATCCTCATAGCAATATCACAATTTGTCTTGCTATGGAAATTATCTCCTACTTATCAATTGATGAGTTTAAGGGGCTTTCTAATGACTGGTTCATAAGGCACAACACTTGGTGAAGGTTTTGCAAATGGGGTTGCAAGCTTTGGGTTTAACCATGGAGGAAACTCCGTAGTTAAGCGTACTTAGGCTGGAGTAGTACTGGGATGGGTGACCTCCTAGGAAGTCTTGGTGCTTCACCCCTGTGAGCATCACCTAGATCCAATGAGTGCTAAGTGTTCCATTTATTCTCATGAGAGATGGATTCATGTTGAATTCCTACTCATGAAATATAGGTCAATGAGTTTGATTCAAAAATCACATAGTTAAATCTTGATAGCAATATCACAATTTGACTTGTTGTTGAAATTATCTCCTACTTATCAATTGATGAGCTTAAGGGGCTTTCTAATGAATGGTTCATAAGGCACAACACTTGGTGAAGGTTTTGCAAATGGGGTTGCAAGCTTTGGGTTTAACCATGGAGGAAACTCTGTAGTTAAGCACGCTCAGGCTGGAGTAGTATTGGGATGGGTGACCTCTCGGAAATTTTCGGTGCTTCACCCCTGTGAGCATCACCTAGATCCAATGAGTGCTAAGTGTTCCATTTATTCTCATGAGAGTTGGATTCATGTTGAATCACCACTCATGAAATAAGGGTCAATGAATTTGACTCAAAAATCACACAGTTAAATCCTGATAGCAATATCACAATTTGACTTGCTGTGGAAATTATCTCCTACTTATCAAATAGTATTTCTAAAATGGTTGCAACAATGCATAGTTGCAACTGAGGAATGTTATTCTTTACATTGGGCCATGAGAATGAAGTTTATTGAAGCGACACTACCTTGATATACGACATGAAATCCTATTAACTTTACCATGTGAGAAAGATCTGGGAGTATCTAATTGATTCTTTACTAAATAGAACACCAGTTGTTAAAAATGCCATGTAGATTCAATTGCAAGTTTCAGACACTAAGTTCCAAAAACAAGGTGCAATTTGAATGTATTATAGGAAATACAGTGAAGTTGGAGATATTTCAAACTTGTTTCTATTCAGCCAAGCCATCAAATGTTAAGGGCATAAAACTCAAAAGAAATAAGGCTTTGTGTGAAGCTTTTACCGCACAATGAATAGGTAACATGAAAATGTTTGAGGCAGCTATTTGAAAATCAAGATTGATGAAACCAGAAAGCAAAGTATGAACAAGAGATCTTTCTACATCATGTTAAAAGTTATTAGTACCCCTCTCAAGTTTTGACCTAAATTTAATAATATTAGAATGATTGGCAATACTGTAATGGGCACCCTTGGATGTCCCAAAAAACTAAACCAAATTGCCGAAAAGAATTATGTCAAACAGTTTGCATTCAACTTTTTATTTCTCCGTTTAATGTTTTAAACCCCTTATAACTCCGGAAATCAAACGTTTATTGTTTGTTGTGTTTCGTGCATGGAATTGGTATCATACAACATAAACAAAAAAGAAACTACAATGATATGCAAAGTGGAAATGAACTGCTGCTAATAAAATGTTATTTTCAGAATTCATAAAACCAAATACATGGCAGATTTATCAACTCACTAATTACTTCAGCAGTATTGACATAATACTCCAGCCCATGCTTACGTATTTGCTGCTACAATACTTTGTCCTTCAATCAGTCCACTACCTTCATGATACCATTCCCTCCAAGCGGCATAAGCGTCAGACAAGTAGTGAAGAAGATATGAGCAAAATGCCAAATCTGCCAGTAGCCGGAAATGCAACTAAACTGCCTGATAATGAAGCCAATAACAAAGAATTCCAAAGGCCAAACCCCAAGGGAATGACGTCTAGAATGTTACAAGAGAGGATAGACGTCCTCAAATGCCAAGAACGGAGCTGCAACTCACACACCAATTTCTTCTCATATTCAACCTTGTCTAATGAAGCCGCAAATGCTTCCTTTTATTCAATTCCCAAGGGTCCGCTCAACTCATATGGGCAATGTGAGATAAAAGATGTGTAATATATAAAACATATATTAAAATACCCCTTATGTCTCCCTTGGGTACACATCACCATAAAATAAATATTAAAGTAACACTAATATTTTACAATTAAATTAGACGTTATTTTAATAAAACTTCAGGCATTAAAATGTATTAGCAATCGGACTCCGAATAATGCGAGTGATAGCTCATCGGAAAGCTCTCACCGAGGAGCATCGAATCCAATCACCAAAATTGACCTGCACCGTGTCTTGCCGACTTACTAAAAATAGTAAGTATGCCTGAAACTGAGTAAATCAACTTCGTTTTGGCCCAAACTGGAAATGAGTAGGCCAAAACACTCCAGGATCCCATTAAACCCTTTGTTAGCCCTCGGGACCATGTAGAACAAGGCTAACGCACACACACTTGGTCAACTGCTAAAATGGGGACATTACAAATACTGACACATTTGCGGTCCAAGAAGTGACAAGAATTTATCATCTGTCTAAAATGTGAAAATTGCAAGTTTCTACCTACATTATGCTTTGCAAAATGACTCGGGGGTAGCATTGCAGCAATGATTTGCTGATATTATCCAGCCATAGCCTTAGTTCCTAGATAATTTTTATCATAATTAGGGAAAAACTATAAACCATTATTTAGCTACAAATCGCTACATAGGATCCACTTAATCAGGAAACTTGTATTAGACACATATGACAAACTTCATGTAATTATTGAAATATGGCTCAGTATGTTCCTAGCATGAATCCAAATTTGTACCAACTCCATATGTTTGCCAGCTTTTCTCTTGAAGTCTCATACACTCAACATTAGCCCAAGCAGAGTGTGAGTTCTGTCAGTAAAGTTATTGTATAGAATCAAAAGTAAGATTAATCTCCATGAAGCATGAATATTTCAAAGTTTGCTCCAGTTGACATATGCCATTCTGCACTTACCTGAGAGGCAAAATCACCTTCCCTGTTGTCCTTTTTGACTGAAATTCATAAGGCTTAATTCAGCTCAACCAAGTGAATTCATACATCATCAAGTACAGAACGGGACATTTTAAAAGGATATACTTTCACACTATTCCAGATATTCTGGTATGACCAAACCATACAGCTTATGTAATTAAATACAAAAGTTGACCTTATCTACCTTATCAGATATTAAATATTCAGACATTTCTGTAGTTCCATCTGTGACCCAACTATATAATTTCCTTCTTTAACAAGATCCAGAGAGCGTTATATTGGACACAAGATTGTGAACATTAGCCTAGAATAACTTTACATCAATGATCATTCTGCTAAATGGAACAATCAAAAATTTAGTATTAAACACAGATGAAAGAAGAGAATCCATTATCATCACAGAACACTTGTTACCTTGTGAAGTGAATCAACCACATTGTCTTAACTAAAAGCCGGTGAAATTAAAAACAGCCAGCTCAGTGTATATAACCGATTCATGTGAAAGTAAATCTAAGTGATATATATTATTCTGCTTAAGGTTTATTCAATTTACGTTATCATAATTCAAAAATTCCAAAAACATAAAGTACAGCCCAGCCATTCAGTGACTTTATACAACACCTTAGACCAAAAACCTCAGATGGTAACTAATACAAATAGCAAACATCAAACAGCCTTAACAGACTAAATAAGATATATTCACAGGAACCAAACAGATTTACTAGCAAACAGGCAAAAATTAAAATAGAGATGATACCTTCCACTCAGTACAAAAGTAAATATCCCCACAATACTACCATATTCAAACTCATGCTCACTTGGGCATATAATTAATATGAAGATGGGATTTGTTAGCTGCTCTGATTGCCAGGAATCAGTATTCCTCTTTTAGCACATAAGTTAACTATACCCGGCTTTATACTTGGCCTTTTATCCATTTTTCCAACATGGCCAGAAATGTGGATATGATCAATGTTAATAAGCTGCAAAAGCTTCTGGATTAGATTGTGTGGAGCCAAGGACTTACCTCTAAATATCAATCCTAGGTATCAATACAAAAGATTTTGTGAGCAAGCTAACAGGCAACAGCCTGATTTTGGATGATAATCTGCTCAAAGAAAGTGAACAGAAATATGGCTTATGTGGACAAAACTGGGCAGGAAAACAAGAAAAGACTGACAGATTGCACAGTTAAGCCAATGAGCAACAATTTCTGGATTAGGTGGACAAAATCGGGCAGGAAAACAATAAAAGACTGACAGATTTTGTAGGTAAGCCAACAAGAAACAATCTGATTTTGGATGAAAGCCAGATCAAAGAAAGTGAAAGAGGAATTTGTATTAGGTGGCTGAGCCTAAAACATCGATCATCAAAGAGAAGAAATTTCCACAATTTGTGATGATAAGCTGCAAGAGTTTTTATGCAATCATCTATAAACCTATATCATAGAACCCATTGCAAGCATCATAGAGAACTCTAAGAGTATCATGAGCTTTCAAGCGAGAAGCATCACAAGCATTTAAGTAAAATTTGCATTACCTATTACAATTTCTGCAAATGTATCACCTTACAATTCTAGCAAAGCAAGCACGGGTGTTGACAATTTTTGCAAATGTATCATACTTCAACCCTAGGAAAGCTAGTTTCCAAGGTGTCTATTAACTAGGTGTTAGCCACAACTATCTTTCAAATGTGCAAAAGATCTGGGAGCAGGTGACCAATAGAGACAAGATTCCACTCTATCAAATGGAATCATAGGCATGATTACATCCAAACTTAGTAATTTAATCCTCTTTAGAAGCTTCAAGTCTGAAATTTATGGTTAGGGGGAGGAACCAACATGCGTCAATAGTTTAAGTAAACCACACAATCCATCCTTGTCATCAAGGAGCTAAGCACTTCCTAACCTTTCTATTGGTTTTCAATGAATTTGAGTATCGCTTTCTTAACTCAATTATATCTATTCAAAAGTGGGATCAATTTGTTTTATTAATCTTCACACAAAATTAATATTAAGAGGGGTGTCTTCTTCTCTACTAGTTTATGTGTTTCAAATGGCTTGGTATTTTCTGGAATGCTGAACCATTTTTTTAAATGCTGATACCATTAACATCGATTTTTAAAAATCTATCTTAAGTTTTTCTTAATCCGATAGACTATTATACAATAGACTTTGGTCACGAAATGTAATGTCTCATATCGAATAATAAGTTCTGGGCCAACAATGTGACAAAAGGAAATAAATAAAAAGACAATACTTGATGAAGCATAGCTTGTAAGGAAAGTGACAAAAAAAGAAAGAGAAAAAAGAGACGGTGTCAGAAGAAGTGGAGCTTGTAAGGAATGCCACATCAAATACCCCTCTTAGGGAATTATCTATTTGATTTTTGTGATATTGCTATTTGATTTTTAATTACAATGGATGGAAACCACAATGATGATTTGCACAATTCATGCAAACACAATAAAGGGCTTTCTTTGCCGAATTATCCAATCGATGTTCTATTTTGGGGCACTTAGAGTTGGGTCAATTGGAGGAATTTGACTAAAGGAACTTCTTGGAAATCTATGGGAAGAATTGTAGTGGACATTTTGTCGATAGTTTTTACTTCTTGAGGGATCATCAACATATGTTTTCTCTTGGTGGCCCTTTGTCCCTCAAATCTCTCTCTGCTTGTCCCTCAAATCTAATGGTGGTGATCATGTTGAGTAGGATGGTTCAACTAAGGTTTGAAGAAGTTTTGGAGGACAAAATTGGCTCATAGAGCAACAAATGTTGACCTAGCTTGTAACAAGGGTTATTGGCGAACATGAAAATGGATATTTAATCAAATTTTCTATCTCAGGACAAATTAGTTTAGATAGCCACAAATCTTGATTTGGCCTATAATTAGGGTTAGTGGAGGACACTTGTGAAGATGGGTGTTTACTCTGACTTTATATTTCAAATAGATTGGAAATTAGCTTGCAAATAACAAGAGGTTTTTTCCTTTAAACCCCTCTTTGTAATTCACTTGTAGAAGAAAGTGAAAGAAGGCATGAGCATTTTGTATGGTTTGTTTTAAATTATTTATTTGATTTCTTGTAATCCATGTTTGGGTTAATGAGGAATCAACAAGTGAGAAGTTTTTGGGTTTGTTTTACTAAAGAATGAGGTTGAAACCTCCTTAGGGGTAAATTTTTCCCATTCCATGTTCTTTCCGACTATTGATTATAGCAAGGGAGGATGTTGACAAAGGTTGTGGACCTCGGCTTTAAACTTGCTAATTGTATTTTCTTGAAAGTTTATGAAGCTTTTACGACAAATCCATCTTGTACATATCTTGCGATCATTGTAGTCCATGAAATGACATCTCTTTGAGGCATTTTGTCAAATAATGCATGTGCCTTGTCTATGCTTCCACATTTTGTGTACATGTCTACTAGAGTATTTCCAAATGTAATATGATAAAAATCCACCTTCCCCTAAGTTTTGATGGAATTGCATGCCTTGTTCCCAAGATCCCATTTTGACATGGAGGATAATAGAAAATGGTTATAAGGTTCCTCCACCCCTAGAAAGAAATGAGATATACTATCAATTCATTCATTGGTAGTAAGAAGTACTCCAGATTATAAGAACCAAGAAATATATAGAGCTGGAATCTCCAAATCATCTTGCCACCATAGAGAGGGTTTGTGAGCACCTTAAATTGATAATGGTAGACCCACCAACCTTCTCCCCATACTTGCCAAAAAACCAAAACAAAGCGATATTGTCAAGCCAAAGAAACCAAACCGAGCATAGTATCATGAAGCCAAAGTGAACATCATACTGAAGAGGTGCTAGCTTCAAGCTTAAATAACAGTTGAGATAGATAAGAAGATATTGTCTAAAAAACATACTTCCGTTGGAGGCAATCAATTCCTTTGTGCTTGCTGAGTAATATTATCTTAAGTAGAAAGATAAGGGATTATGAAGATAGATATCAAGAGGCAGTGAAAAGGATAACACCCAACATGAGAAGACTTCATCACTTATAAATCCAATTCTGCCTACTAATTATACATAACAGGGAAAAAAATGCTTAGAGCACCATATATCACAAGAGGATCTATTTCCCTTGTATTTGTCTCGCGATATCATAACATTGAAATCAAAGGAGGTCAAAATTCATGCATAGGGGCATGACACGGAGGGAGTGGAGTTACCTAGATGTTTGATTATGAACTCAACAGAAACTTATAGGAGAGGAATCAGGGACCCTGTGAAGAAAGGTGAAACTTATATTAAGGACGAAACTTGCAGATTAACTCATCTAATAAGCTTCCATGGCTTCAAGAAGGGAGCCAAATAATCCTGGAAGTAATCATATTCTACCTTAATAAAATTCCATTAAGAGTACCACACTTCACCAGGGCCTTGAGTATAAGCATTAGGGGAAAAAGAAGGGCGGGGGAGGAAATTGGGGGTGGGAAGCCCTTATGCAAAAAAATCCTAGATAAAGAATTCATATACAAATTGGAAAAGACCATATTGATAACCAAAAATATGAAATTAACAAAACCAAACCATACCTTATATATCCACAAATTCTTAGCCACGAAGAGTAGTTCCCATACCATTGCTAACACTACTGTTAAAAGAAAGATACACGTACTATGAAACTCCCACAAGTGAAACTTTATATGAAATGTGGATTACCACTAAATATCCAATTAGTAATAAATCTAGCAAACTAGAAGTAGGGTTTAAACACAGATTGCATCCTAGTCATGAAATACCGAGCAGAGATGTCATAATCAAAGGAGGCCATTCAGGTATCAGAAAAAGGAGAACAAAATGCTTATGTTTATTAAAGACTCTTGCATTGCGTAAGTTAGGAAGCAAATCAATTAGTAGAACATTTGGGCCCAAACACAATCTTTTTGACTTTGTTTAGACTTAGTTCCTCCCGAGCCGACACATTGAGGGCTGATGAGACCGATCCACTCCTTGATACAAGAATCCCAATTAGTGAAGATTCCTTTAGGTTGGGGTCTAGAGTGCAATTTGCTATTTATGTTCTCCACCATGTTAGCTTCTCTCTTGTTGTTTAAGGAGTCTTGAAGTCTTGTTAGAGTTTTGAATATTCTACGATTATGTTCTTTCCATAATTCCCAAATAGGGGTTGCTAGGGCTAAGGTCCAAAGATTCATATGTGCTCTTGGGGACTTTGGATGACCATGCTTGAAGATAGCTAGGGAGTTAGGAAAGGCCAAAGAAAGGCAAAGTTTCTTGCAATGCCAAGACCAACAATGATGAGCATAGGGGCAATAATTGAAACTTACATAGATATCACTGGGAGGGGATTGCGAGCCCAATCTTCCTAAACCATTCTACTATGAGAATTCTCTTTGGGCTGCTGCCCAGAGGAACATACCTGCTTTGGGGAGACTAGTTTTCTTCCAGCATAAGTCTAGGGGAAGAGAGGATGAGGTCTAACTACTATGCAACACCATAGAATCATATTTTTTGCTAACACTGTATTGTCCAGAATTGGCCTTGGTCCATACTAAGGAGTCTTCCTTGAGTTTGGGGAAAATCTGACACTCTTTTAGGGCCCGTTTGGTTGCAGGCATAGGAATGGAGAATAAGAATGCATATTGGGAATAGGATTGGCTGTTCCAATAACAACTATTTTCTGGAATGGGTATAAGCTCATTTTAGAGGCAAAATGAGAATATGTATTCCTATTCCCTATTCCCATTGACAAACCAAACAGAAAATAGAAAACATATTCCAAATTTTCTATTCCTATTCCAACAACCAAACGGGCCATTAGGATATTCCTAAGTTCAACTTTTTCATCAATGGTTAAGGGGATACCTGCTAAGGATCTCCATTCATATCCTAATTGGGAATCATTGTTTGTTAAGAAGATGTAGTTGACTAGGGATTCGCCCCAAAGGGCCTTTAAGGAGTTAACAATGTTAGGGGGAGTGGTGTTAAGTAAGGGGGGTTAGCCACCCCAAGAGTCATCTCGTAATAGTGTTGTATGACCATTCCCTACATCCCAAGAAAGGTGATTAGTAATCAAAGGTCTATTGTTTAACATAAAATCCCAAACTCTAGACCCCCTGGGGGGAGAGATTGTTCTAAATATACTAGGGGACCATTTGGGGAGAGATATTTATGTAAGATTTTTTGGCCCATTTCATGTGGGACTCCTTGTAAAGTCTCTACATAAGTTTACCATTGAAAGATTTGCTTCGCCAAATTAGTTTCCTTATCCCAGACCCCCATTCTTAATTAGTTTACAAATGCCATTCCATTTGATTAGAGAAAACTTTCTATGTTGAGAAGTTCCTTGCCAAAAGAATGTTTTGAATTTCTTCTCTAGATCACTTTTTACTTTGCCGGTGGGGGGGGATACTTGACTTTTAGTAAGCTGGCAATGTTGTAAGAATTGACTTGATCATGGTTAATCTGCCAACACTAGATAACCATTTGGTCTTCCAATTGTCCAATTTAAAATCTACTTTCTGTGAGATGCGATCCTAGAGATTTGTAAATCTAGTTCCCTTGTCTAGGGGCATACCTAGATATTTGCAAGGGAAATTACCTTTCTTAAAGTTCATAATATTGCATATCCTATCCTTGAGGGTTGGATCTGAGATAATGAAGAAGATTTCTGATTTATATATGTTGACAATCTAACCTGAGGCTGCCATGTATAAGTTAAGGTTGGCTTTTATCTATTTGGCTTCATTAACTGAGCATTGGCCAAGCATGATTGTGTTGTTTGCAAACTGTTGATTGGTAATTTTGGAAATCCCTCATGTAACCTTGACCCCTTGAATGTGCTCTTGGTCTTGAGAGGCCTTACTCTACCAAAGGCTTTTTCCATGATGAAAAAGAGGAAGGGGGATATGGGATCTCCCTGTCTAAGCCCCCTAGAGATGTCAAAGAATCCTTTAGGAGCTCCATTGAGTAAAATAGAGATTTTCAGGGAGGACACACAACTAAAAATGAGGTGAATCCATTGTCTAGAGAAGCTGAAAGCTTCCATACATTTGCAGAGGAATCTCTAGTCAACTATGTCAAGCTTTTTGGATATCTAATTTCTCTAACATGCACGAGGATCTGGTCTTTTGGACAGAGTGAATAAGTTCCTTGATAATGATTATACCATCCATAATTATTCTTCTTGGGACAAAACTTAATTGTTATTTAGAGATGATGAGAGGGATGACATCACTGAGATGGTTAGCCACAACTTTGGTAAGGATTTAGTAAATAGTATTGCAAATTGCAATAGGTTTGAAGTCCTAGGGTGCAAAGCCTCGACGTTTCTTGGTATGAGGTGAGAAAGGTATGATTAATCTCTTTGAGGAGGTTCCCAAAGTTTCTACTCCCTTCAAGAGTTCCCCATAACTCATCTCCTAAATAGTGCCAACATTTTTGGAAGAAGTTAGCTGGGGCCTTATCGGGCTGCATTTGGAATATGGCCAATTTGATTTCTTCTTTTGTGAATTTTCTATATAAATTAACATTGTGTTCTATGGTTATAAGTTCTGATATAAGATCCAAGAGCTTCTTTTGAGCTAAGAGATCTGAGGATCCCCTATTGTTTAAAGTGTCCTTGAAATAAGACACAAGTTCATCGACTATATATGCTGGGTCCTCTATAAGGTACCCCTAGGAGTTTTTGATTTTAGAAATCCTATTAATACAATTATGGGCCTTGGAGCCATTGTGGAAAAATTTGGTGTTACTATCCCCCTTATTCAACCAAATTTCTCTTGACTTTTTTTTCTAGAAAACTTCCTCTTTGGCTAGTAAATCAACATACTTATTAAGGAGATACTTCTTCTGGAAATAAGCATCATTATCCATACCATTACAAAGAACCTTTTTAGTTAATTCTTTGATATCAGATTCAACACGAGTGTCCATATCTAAGAGATATAAGCCATGAGGTAGGATCCCATGTTGTATACTGGTTGATACAACCATCTCACTACAATCTAAATCAATGAGCATGGGAGGAGAAAATGTCGACTTCTTGGGATTGGAATTTGTGACGACTACCAAAGGGATAACTAGAATAGGGAGAGGGAAGGGAGAGGAGAAAACTTTTTGAGGGCAACTAGGAGCAGGGTGCAGGTGGTGATTGAAAAAAAAAACCTAGATTGGAGGAATTTGATCATAGTTGTTGTTGTTGAAGGATTGCCTTCCGAAGGAATCAAATTTAGGGAGCACATAGTAACTTGAGGGGAAGAAAATTCTTCCATTAAGGTTATCCTACTATCATCAATGTCATCATAATAGGGTTTCAGGAAAATGCAAAATGAAATATTATCATTGCTTATAGTCATTTTTGATAATTTAAATTAGGGATTAATGAGGATAAGAATTTTGTAGTCTTCTTGAGATGATCTAGGACTTTCAAACCCAAGAAAGGAACTGAGACATTGCCGAATACGTTGAATGGAATCCTTGTTTGAAAAGGATGTAGGGATATATTGGAGACGATGGGGCTCTGGAAAGAGGGACTGTGTTAGCTTCGTATGCAAAGGAAGGAGCCGAAGAAGATAATAGAATGGCTCAAATGCCAGCCTCTCTGCGTGGGAGGGCTTGATTAAGAGGGATGGAGGGAGCGTTGGGGAAATCTTGCGTCTTCTAGATTGAAGACACCTTTCCCTTATTGTCGTTGACAGAGGGTTGTGCTTTTTGTGCCAATAACTTGAAACCAATTATGTGCACAAAGAGATGGATCACAAATTGGGAGGAACATGGCAATCTCCATCCTCCATATATGGGGGTTCGCAGTGAAGAGGCAAGGGGATGTACATGGATCAACGCAAGGAAGACCAAGAAAAATCACAATCTAAATTTGAAAAAAAAACACAGAGCTCTGTTTTTCAATTATAAGTAGTTTATTTTTTTAAATCTATTTGTTTGATAAGAAATAATTTAATTATTGCTTGTAGTTAAAGAATAGGGCAAAACAAAGGGCGAGAATTGGTGAACCAAAAAGATGAACTATAAAGTAAAAAGGAATAGATTATCAATTTCATGAATTGTGTTTTTATTCTTAAACTAACATATGTATAAAGTATTCTATATCAAAATTAAATACTATCGTACTTGACTTTGACTGCAATCCAAAGACCAACCTTGATGAAATTTGCAAACATAATACTAAAATTAATCTTAATGAAATTCTAATAAAGAAGACATATCAGTCATCAAGATCAAATCTATTCGTTCTACCTTATACATTAGTTACATGTACTTTGAAGGATCCAAGAGTTCATGTATGATGAGGAGGACATCTTTTGTTGACTTATATTTATTCTGACATACTGACATTATTGTTGCTATTTCTTTTAATTTAAACTTTTCAGTACAATATTTAATGTTTATATCTATCACTGCAACTATTTGCACCTTTTGGTGCAAATGCTAGTATATATGTTTCTAATGCCTTAATATTTGCTAGTTTACAATGCCTACCTCAATGTGGAATGTATGGAGAGGTGAGGTTGAATATTTTATTGCCTTGATGTTTTGATTTATGAGCATTGCATCCAAAAGGAGTTGTCTACACGACTAACTAAAACATCTAGACTAGACAATTTTCCATCATTTATTAATTAAATTTAAAACTAGAAAATAATTGTAATACAAATTTCTATTAACTAAACCAATTGGTTGTTAGGATTAACCTTAGACAGAAATAACAATTACATGCAAATATAAACAATATTAGAAAGTAATAAATCTCATAGAAAAGAACACAAGACACCAAGATTTAATGTGGCTCAACCAAACCTTGGGTTACGTCCACCAAACAACAAGTCCAATATTATTACGATCCAGTGATCACAACTTGATTACAATCTGTAATCCCTTACAACTCAATACCGCTACAAGAAGCAATTTTTGTATCACACATCATGAAAATCCCTAATCGTAAGCTCTTTTATACAAGTATGTTTACTACTTTGGGGTTGTAATCAATAATTACATTTTAGCCCAAAATCCTAATAAAATAGGACCTAAAAAATTATGAAATATGTACAGTACTTCCCTGATTAGTCACCACAAACTAGCAATCTCCCACTCGGGGATTGATTAGGCTCCACACTAGACAACAATCTCCCACTTGGAGACTAATCTTATAGCTATGCCGCTACTCCATGAGGCTCCCACTGGATTAAACCACCTTGGACTTTGTTGTTCTTTTATTTTGTTCAGTCTAGAAGACCAACCAAAGTTGAAGAGGAGTTCAACTTCTCCCTTGTCGCTACCTTTGTAAACATATTCGTTCGATTGTCATCTGGATGTATCTTCTCTAGCTTGAACTGTCCATCATCAAAAACTAATCGAATGAGATGGTACCACAATGACATGTGTTTTGTTTTTGAATGTAGTGCTGAATTCTTTGCAAGATGAATAACACTTATGTAAACAAATAATTATCCTTCTAAGCCTATCCCAATTCTTCCAGGAAGAACTGAAGCCATATCATCTCCTTGGCTGCCTCTGTAGTAGCAACATACTCTGCCTCTGTAGTGGATAAAGCTTTCACCTTCTGTAACCTATAAACCCAACTCATTGTTGCCCCATCAACAATAAATACATAACCTGTAGTACTCTGCTAGTATCAATATCTCTTGCCAAATCCGAGTCAACATAACTCTGTAAATCAACAGTAGAGCCCTCAAAATGTAGACACTTAATGGTTGTTCCACTCAAATATTTGAGGATCCATTTAACTGCATTCCAACGCTCAAGCCTTGGATGACTCATGTACCTGCTAACAACTCCCACTGCATGTGCAATATCTGACCTCGTACATGCCATAGCATACATCAAGCTTCCTATAGCTGAAACATAAGGTACCTTAGACATCTTATCCTCCTCTTCTTGTGTCTTGGGACACATCTTCTTAGTCAACTTCATATGGCCAATTAAAGGTGTGCTGACAACTTTAGCATTCTTCATAGAGAAACATTGCAACACCTTTGCAATATAATCAACCTGAGATAATGTCAATTTTCCGTTCTTTTTATCTCTGCAGATCGTCATACCAAGGATTTGTTTTGCTACCCCCAAATCCTTCATAGAAAATGAGTGTACTAATTGTTCTTTTAACCCCTTAATGTGATCCATGTTAGACCCTGATACAAGTATATCATCAACATATAAACATAAAATAATGTAGCTGACATCATCCAACTTTTTAAAATAAACACAATGATCTGAATGACATGTACTATATCCATGCTCATGCATAAAACTATCAAATTTGAGATACCATTATCGAGGTGCTTGCTTCAAGCCATATAAACTTCACTTTAATCTGCACACTAAGTTCTCCTTATCTTTGACCTCAAATCCCTATGACTGTGCCATATACATCTTTTCATCCAAATCATCATGAAGGAAGACTATTTTAACATCAAGCCGCTCCAAATGCAAATCTTCAATAGCCACAATACTTAAAACAATGCGAATAGAAGTCATTTTAACAATAGATAATATTTTATCAAAATCAATGCCATTTTTTTGTGCAAATCCTTTTACAACTAACCTTACTTTAAATCTTTCTTACCTCCATCCTCTTCTTTCAACCTATAAACCCAATTATTCTGCAAAACCTGTTTACCTGCAGACAACTTGCATAAATCCCAAGTCTTATTTTTTTAGCAAGGAGTCCATTTCATCTTCCATAGCAAACTCCCACTGAATCTTACTATCCACCTACACAACTTCATCATAACATTCAAGTTCATTAACATCAGTAAGTAAAATAGAATACAAAGAAGAAGAAGAAGATCTTTGTAAAGGTCTACTTAGTCTTGTTGACTATCTAACATTCACTAGGGTGTGTGGTATTTGTTGTTATGGTTGTGGCGCATCATGAAGAATTGCTAAAACATCATTTTTTGGAGTATCATCCAACACTACATAATCATCTGCTTTCTTCTCATGTCGCTGCAATAGATTTTTGTACAACACTTTCTCATTGAATATGACATCCTCGCTTCTTACATTTTATGATTTTCAAATCACAAAGCTTATAACCAAATTCATCAATGGCACATTCAACAAATACACATTTCTTCGACTTAGCTTTCAGCTTGGTTCTATTTCCAGAATCTATATGAGCAAATGCTTCACAACATAAGGTTCTGAGAAAAGAATAACTCACATTCTTACCAGTTCATGCTTCCTTTAGAATACCACAACTTAAAGGAGTATAGGGACCTCTATTAATCAAATATACAATAGTATTGACAGTCTCCACCCACATGTTTAAGGACAACCTTGTATGCAACCTTATGCTCCTTGTACGCTCCATTATAGTCCTGTTTATGTATTCAACCACTCCATCTTCCTGTGGAGTCCTTGGAACAATTTTTTCTCGACAAATACCATTAGTAGAGCAATAATCTTCAAATTCATGACTGCAATACTCACCACCAATATCAGAGCAGAGACATTTTAATTTTCTACCAGTCTCATTTTCAACCAAGCATTCCATTTCTTAAAAGTTTGAAATACATCAGATTTCTATCTAAGGAAATAAACCCATACTTTTAAAGTTGCATCATCAAAAAAAGTAACATAATAATGAGAGCCACCAAGGGAAGATATTTGAGTTGTTTCCCATACATTTGTATGCATAAGTTCCAATCTCTCACTTTTCATTTCCTACCCACTCTTCATAAAACTCAGTCTCTTTTGTTTTCCATACACACAACTTTAATAGAAATCCATATTAACACATTTTAGACTTGGTAAAACATGCTTTCAATGAAGTACTTTCATACCTTTCTCTCTCATGTACCCAAGTCTATAATGCCACAATGCTGTATCAAAATTTACAGCAACTATTTGTTCTCCTTGCTCAACTCCAACAACTATTTTGAACATTCATTTTTCTCTAAAACAATCAAAGTAGAAGGAGCAATATGACTTGAACAAAGATATAAGGTGCCTACTTTCACACCTTTTACTACTACAAGGAAACCTTTTGAAACCTTTCAATTTTTATCATTAAAAGTAACTACACAACCCTCATCACCGAGTTGCCTTGCTGAAATTAAATTTGTACTTAGCCTTGAAACATGTCTTACCTCATGTAGTAGTCAATGATTCCTATTCTGCAACTTAATCTTAACTTTTCCCTTTCAATAATGACAAGATTCATTATCCCCCAAAATAAACAAGTCCAAAATACCTTTGGACATAATTAATAAAATAACCTCTATGAGGTGTAGCACGAATTGAAACACTAGAATCTGAAACCCATGAATCATCAACACTTTTTAAAGAAAGAAGCAAATCATCCTCTTCGAATTTTTTACTTACCAGATTTGCTTTGTTCCCTTTTGGTTTATCTCCTTCATTGTTCTTTCAAGTCCAACAATCTTTCTTCTTATGCCTTAGTTTACCACAGTACCAACAATCTCTCAGTCCTCTGGATTGAGAGCTCTTCCCCTTTGACTTTCCTCTTGATTTCCTACGATTTCTAAAACTATTTCCTCTCTTAGTCATTTTGCCTCTGCTTTGTGTGATCAAAACACTTCCTGATGTAGATCCACCTGAGGTTTTCCTACGAGTTTTCTCACTAAAAATAACACCGATCACATCATCATATTTTAGGGTATTAGATCCAGAAAGAAAATTAATCATAGCCATTACCAAGCTATTCTCGCTTTCAGGCAAAGAACCCAAAATCAAGAGAGCCCTAATTTCTTCATCAAAATTAATACTCACAGAAGATAACTGACTAGTAACAATATTAAACTCATTTAAATGATCTGCAACAGATCCACCTTCTACCATTTCATATTAAATAAATGCTTCATGAGATATACCTTATTTGAAGCGGAGGGCTTTTCATACAATTCCACTAGGGTTTCCATCAACTCTTCCGTCGTCTTTGCTTTTGTAATGTTAAATGTCACCAATGGTGCCAGGCATAATCGAATGCTTCCAAGTGCCTTTCCATCTAAAATATCCTTGTCTTCATTTGTTATTGTTCCTTGGTTCTTAGTTTTTCCTTCCAACGGCTTCCATAAATCCTTTTGATAAAGATAGTCCTTCATTTGCATCTTCCATAATTGAAAGTTTTGCTACCCATTAAACTTGTCAACTCTCAGTTTACCCTCGTTTGCCATCACTCCCACTTAACTGTGAGACTCGACCTTCCTACAGAGGATAACTGTAAAAAAACCTCTCTTTGATACCACTTGTTAGGATTAACCTCAAATAGAAATAACAATTATATGCAAATATAAACAATATCAGAAACTAATAAATCTCACAGAAAAGAACACAAGACACCAAGATTTAACGTGGTTCACCCAAATCCTGAGCTACGTCCATGAAACAATTCCAATATTATTACGATCTAGTGATTGCAACTTGATTACAATCTGTAATCCCTTATAACTCAATATTGTCGCAAGAAGCAATTTTCGCATCATACATCATGAAAACCCCCAACCCTAAGCTCTTTTATACAAATATTTTTACTGCTTTAGGGTTATAATTAATAATTACACATTGGCCCAAAATCTCGATAAAATAGGGCCTAAAAAATTATTATGTACAATACTTACCTAATTAGTCACCACAAACTAACATTGGTCTTGTCAAATAAGTTTTTCTAAGTTATTTCATTCAGACCTTGCTAGGCAGATATGGGCTTGGGTTTGCAACAAGTATGAATGGGTCCTTACAGGATATGTATTTCAGACTGTGGGTTCATCTGGTTTCACATTAGTGCGTAGCCATAGTTTGAAATATGAACCTTGTGGGGATTCGTTGAGGACTCGAACAAAACCGAGAAACTCAAGTAGAGGTCAAACTACTAGGTCAAAGAAAATATCTTTAATTGTTTTTAGAAGCATGTCCTATATTAGCTCTTATCTCTGGATAGAGAAAATGGATGTCTAGGTGAACTCTTAGTTCTTTCTAGCATTTGCTAAGCAATATAGTGCAATCTTTCAAAAATATGACATGTAAAAGCTTAATTCAGTAGAATATAGTATTATTCATAGATTTGTACTTAACTTTTGTACCTTTAATCAATTAAAAAGCTATTTTTACTTTCTCAAGCGTTGCTTATTGTGTGAATTGCATAAACTAGTTTGATGCGATCTTGTGATATTTTATCCTAATTTTTTGGTCTCACTTTCATCACAAATATGCAGAAATATATGTATGTTTCAGGTCATGACTTGTATTTAACTAGTTGTCGAAGAATTTAGTTCCGAGAATGTCGTGATTAAAAACCTCTAAAATACACTTTTAACTCCTCCGAAATGTTCGCTTGGATTTGAATCTTGTTATGAAAGTTTGATGCAACACATTAAAATCTTGAATTGTGTTTTCTCTAGTTTAGCTTATTGAATTGAGTAATAAAAAAAAAAGAATCATAAAACATCTCATGTATTACCTATTGTTACTTTGTAATGTTGCACCTAGGTGAATTGTATTGTAACATTGTGATAATGCTTGATGTATTTGTTTAATATTGGGGAAAATAAGTTAAATGCCCAATATTAAATGTGGGTTAATGGGGGATGGGGGGTGGGGTGAGGGGCATTGGTAGCACATGGTTTATGGAATATCACTTGGTGGCCTTGTGGGAGCTTGCTATTATATATGCAACCACAAGGGTTGTTGTAGAGAAAGGAAAAAGAAAGGTAAAATAGAAAGTCGAGTAACAAAATGCTTGACAAGTTAGCTAAGGGAGCATTTGTGAAGGTTAGAAGCATGACATGTGATCTGTGGATTTATGCTTGTTCACATGGATTGTTTGATCGTGGCTATGGATTTGAAGACTTACATGGTTGTCTTGCAATGATATTTTTGCTGAATAATACACGGTGAATGATGCATTTGAAGAATGAGTTTTTCCCTAAATGAGGGTTTCCCATGGTATATCTTGTGTCACATTTTTGTGTGCGTATGTTGTTTATTCTCTTGCATGTGGATTTTAAGTGCTTATTTATTTAAGATCTATTATGGGTTATGTGGAAATGGTAATATTTTTGGTTGCAAGTTTCCACACACACACAACACACACACACACACACCCACATCCCCAAGTGATAATTTTTTTTGCCTGAACCCACAAAGGCCGAACTTGAACCTGAATTGTCCCCAGACCAAAACCAACAACTTAGAAGTTTTGTTGTCTGTATAGTGATTTTGCATCTAAAGGTTATTAAGAAACTCACCGACAAGATACTATGAATACCTTGAAAATGACAACAAACTTATTAATTATTACATTAACAAATTATAATTAAATTAAATGATTGTTTGTAATGGCCAATATCTCATTCTACTTGGTGGTATCATCACTTGATTTTGAAATCATATCACTAACGCTACAACATCCATAAACTCAAATCCTAGATTCCAAGGATTTGTTTTTATGGAAACTTGTACAAGTGATGCAAAAAATAAGGTTTCCATCGGCACTTTAGTCTTTTAGGCACTTTCTGGCATTTTGATATGCTATATAAAAGAATCAAGTGTGTGTGCTCGTACATGTACACACACAGAGGGTAATAGAGAAACTAGCAATTAAGAAATTGAATAATCTTATTTTCAAAATAAACATGTGGGGCACTGATATAAGTGTGATAATATGCATTTTTAATGTGAGATCTTTAGGCTAAAATGTGATTTTACTCATTTAAATTATGGTTATATTGGTACCAGAATTTGTAAATTTAGAAAAATCAAACCTTTTGTAAAATGAGATACCAGTCAAAGACTCAACCTAGTTATCTATGGTGGAGGCTAAGCATTTGGGTTTTCCTCAACTAGTTGAGACGTGACATGGTCACTTCTCAAATTACCATGGGTGTTTGATGCACGAGCATCCAACAATGTGAGGGCAATCTTGTATCACCCAAAAATATGTCTAGAGATAGGTTCTGTTTGATGTGTTTGCATTTGAAGATACTCATTTGGAAAAAATAGAGATTCCAACTCTCAGATTCCCATCGTTACTTTTCTAGGTTAGTATTTTGGTACACCTCGAGATAAGTGCAAATACAGAAAATGGGCTATTTTGTTGGAGAGCCTTTATTATGAGAAATTAGAGGGTGTGAGGTGGACAAAAGTTTATAATTGAAGTTGCAAACACTCCAGAAAATATATCAAGTCAAAATAAGTCATGGTTTTAAAGTTATTGCAGTTTTAAGTTGCTCGAAGACCTCCTAGAATCACTTTAGAGTCAAATTTGAGGCACTAAATGGCCTTCTATGGCTCAGAAAAATGGGGGATGAATATAGGCATTCAATAAGACTATAGAGTGCTCAAAGAGAAATAATTTGTCAATCAGAGTCTTGAATCAAAAGTTATGCCTCTCAAAAGTTGGTCTACTTTTTCTAGAACCTTTTATTTTTGTACCAACTTCTCTAGAACCTCTAATTTGGCACTGGTTGCCAAATTTCCAAATGTAAATTGTATTCCTAACCCTAAACCTAAGACATTCTATTTAAGACCCATCCTTGAGGTGTAATGGCAATATTTTGGTGGACTCTGGGAGAAGGTACCGTGAGAAAGGCTTTTCTCCATAATCTAATAATATTGTAGCCTATAGGGGATGTAGTTTGGTTTGTTTTTGCTATAATGATGTAGTAGCTTCTTATTTCAAATAGTAGAAATTTTCCTTTTCTATTGTGTTCATTTTTGTCTCAAGTTGTGCCCTCATCAAAGAGAACAACCAAGAAGATACCAAATGAATGCAAAAGGGAGGATGTATTGCACGTAGATCAAATGTTGCACACATTGGCTCATGATTTGGACATTACAAACTTAGGTTGATAGTTTGTAACACCTCTACAATTTGCAAACACTAATGGATTGCACACACATCTCTAGGGGGAACATGATCCTTTTGCCATCCATACCATATGATCAAAATTATGAGTGATTGATGACATGGGAAAGAGAAGTGGGTGATGAGGGTTATGCAAAATTTGAGTCTTAGGCTAAGGTAGGGGTAATATGGAATGACAGTTTACATAAGGGTAAAAATTTAGGACATTATATTTTGCCCTCACTTTAGCGAGCATATCATATAAGATAGATGCAAGGCTGAAATAAGAGATATTTAATTGAGTTGCTTACAAAGAATTCATCACGTGGGGTTTCCCCTAGCTAGGAGTCCTTGAATTGTCGTTGAGCCAAATCCAACATAGTTTTTTCAAAGGAGTGTTTTAGATAATGAAGATAATTTGTAGACACAAGAACATCAAAGGTAGACCAATATGGGTAGCAAGTTGTGTTATGCCAAATAACCATATGATAGGGTAATTTACTGCTTTTCTTGATGACGGTTTAGGGTACTTGCTCAACCTAGTTTGTACGCTTTGATACTTGGCTTCTCTTTACTGAGGAAGGACCCTTAGTCCCTGCCTCATTCTTGTGCTCCTTACTTCTTCTTATATCTCTTGTTTTTCCGGTTTGCTTTCTTTCCTTGGCACTGTTTGGTGCTCTAGTGGCTAGCGGTCTTTTATCTTGTACACTTTTTAGTCCCATAGACTCTTGTGGTCTCTTGTTGGACATTAATAAATTTATCTTGTCTTACAACATGTGCAAAAAATTCTGGATAGTCATGTAATAAGGAGGCTTTAATAGTGTGCCAACATGCATAACGAATGTTAGATAGGCATGTGACAAGGAAAACTAGACATAAATATGTGTGTGATAGGGTAGCTTAAGATCATTGATTCCATGTGTATAATTAAGCTAGATAGGCATACGACAGAAAAATACTAAGATAATGAGACAATGGATTGGCCCCCACAAAGGCATATAGTGTCGAGATGAAAATTTGAAAGTTTAAAAAAATCACGTGGTCATTTGATAAAGTGAATTAGAGAGAAAGACGCAAATAATACAACTCACCTCGCTTCTCCCCCTAGACTGGATTATGCTTCTTAGAGGGGAGCATAATAAATTCTAAGGAAATAAAATACATTGTAACAATGAAAACATATGAGATGTTGCCGTGGAATGTAACTTCTTTATATGTGAGACATGATTTCACAACATCTGCACAAGGATAGGGGGATCTAATGAATTGGCATCAACTCCAAAAAATGAAAGAATACATGCTCTCAACATATATCTCGTTACTACAACCATGGCTGAAATCTAAAGAAAGACACATGAAGATAAATAAAAATAAAAAGTTGGGTTGACTTGGAAGAAGCGCCTAAATGCCCCAAACACTTTGCACTATCTGCAAAGGTCAAAAGTCAAATGCATAATAGAAATAAGAAAAAGATGGAAAACAAAAGAACATTCACAATATAAAACTTCTCATTTTCAGGTACTAACGAAGGACAAGGGTTCTTTGAGTATCTGCAAAGGTCAAAAGTCAAATGCACAATAGAAATAAGAAAAAGATGGAAAACAAAAGAACATTCACAATTTAAAACTTCTCATTTTCAGGTACTAACGAAGTACAAGGGTTCTTTGAGTATCTGCAAAGGTCAAAAGTCAAATGCACTATAGAAATAAGAAAAAGATGGAAAACAAAAGAACATTCACAATATAAAACTTCTCATTTTCAGGAACTAACGAAGTACAAGGGTTCTTTGAGAGGGAACAACATTGAACGATAAGCACTAGGGAACACTAGAAGATATGTGCTCAAATCTACAAATGTAGAAGAAGGTACTACCTTCACAAACTATTTATCAACAAGTCATTGTCCTTTTAATCTTGATCATATGGGTAGGGATGTAGTGCCTCTTGTGTTTGCATTTCTCTTTGGTTAATTTGATATGAAGGATACTCTAGTTGTTATGAGATGCATTGATGATTGTTCATTATTTTGATTGCCAATATCATATATAGATGTTAGAATATGTTGTTATTGTAGTTTGATCGTATCCACATGATGATTCTAGTGATGTGACATAATTATTAATGGTGATATATGGGTTGATTTGTATTTGGATTATAGATCATGGATTATGCATCTAGTTGATGTTTGTGGATTCATGTGTTTGGTGCTTATATGCTATAGATATTTGTCTTTTACTTTTAGTTGATAGATGCTTAGAATAGTCTATAAATAATTACTTAAATATTTTAGTTAATGCATTATTATATTGATTGTATGTTGTGTATTGTACCACTGCTATGCATTTTGTCCATTGATGCTGGTAGAAAATGAGACAAAGTCGTAGTTGATTGGGAGATCTACACGATGTCTCATTCTCCTTCATTTTGATTATCTTCATTATACGTGCTTCAACCATTTATTTATTGAGCATATGCACTTGATGTTTGTATGTTTATCTAATAGGTGCTAGGCACATTGATTCTAAGGTTTAGGAATTGAATGTGTACCTATATCCCTAGTAGTGACACTAGGAGATAGTGACTTTGGCCATGTATACTAAGCCAATGTTATCCCTGTATGGACGACGTATCCACACAATTGATAATATTAGCTCTTCAATACTTATGGTAAATCTGTGCTTCAAAATGCATTATGTGATTTGACCTGTGAGTGTGTTGATGCATTTAGAGTTCTACAACTGTCATGGAAGGTGTTTATTTTAAATATTGATTTTATTGTGCTTGGAGAGATTCTAATTCTTTAATTTTAATTTACAGTCTAATTTTTTGTAGTTGGATTCCATATGCCTGGAAATAATTTATTTAATTTGGATAAAGGGACCATTTGGTTATTTAAAATATTTAAGTAACATAATTTGTAAGTCACTTTAATAAAGTGTTTATATTGGAAAAGTGTGTTTTAAGCCCACTTTTTCTTTTGTGCCTTTGTGTTTTTGAGATTTTGGTCCAAAACCTCTTGGGGAAAATCTTGATTTTGTTGTTGGGAGGATTAGCTTGTTTGAGTCGTGGATGAATTCCTTATCTTTGCTGAGGTTTTCATCTGATTTGGCGAGTTTTCTTTTCATACATCTTTTTTCATGGTTTTCTTCTCTTTTGGTATGAGGTATGAGCCTCTTGAAACATTCCCTAGACTTCATCTTTTCAATTGGAATTGATATCTTTAGTTTTTTGGTCGAGAATTAGCCCTCCTCTGTAAAATTATTTATTAATGTTGCCCAGCTAGTTGAGGACAAGCATTTGATGTATTGCGAGCGTGGAGTTTGAAGTTTTGACATTGTTATGCTGTTGAATTTTGCATGCATGCTTGAAAATTATATTATATTTTATTCTTGGTAGTTTGGATACCAAAGGGGTAATAATTTTTAATTTCATTTATTTTTTAGAAGATTAAAATTTGGGCTTTTTTGTGTTTGCATCATTTTGCATGCTGCCCAGATTTATGTTGGGATCTTGTAAAGCATTTTTTTCATTTCCTTAATTGGATTTTCATCCATGTTTCCAATAATATTATGGTTTTACTATGGTTTCCTAACTTGTGGACAAATCTATACTCTTGACAAAGTGCCTAGTTGAGTGTGTTGTACATTTTCATTTGGTATTGGTATTCTTATCATTTTGCCTACTTTCTTTGTTTTAGATTGCATTGAGATGCAATATGTATTGTATGTATTTCAGAGACTCCTAATAAGGTCATCCTCTTATATGAAACTTTTATATTAGTATGTCATTTTGTGGGTACCATCCCCACTAGGGTTTTCCCTCTGATCAATGGTTTCCCTAGTTAACATATTTGGTGTTATTGTGTATGTGTAACTTCTTATAATTTTTGATTATATTGTTCACATGGTTTAGTAAGGTTGATGAAAGTTATATTGATTTGATAATTAATTCAACCCCCCTCTTAGTTCTCTTGGTGGACTTTACTTTCTAACAATTGATATTAGAGCATTAGGTCCTTAAAGGAAAAGCTTAACAACTTAAAGAGATCAATGGAGGGTCATTCAAGAAAAGAAAGTCTGAAGTGTGATGAAGTTAACTATGATATTTGGAAAGAGGAAGATGAGTAGCGAGATAAAGGTATGGAAATTTTTGTTTGTTGGACATGTAAAGAATTTAATCATTTTTCATCCAAATGTCCTAAGAGAGTGAAGAGGACAAGAAAACCCGATAAGTCAAGAATGCATGAGAATTGTCTTTTTGATGATGAAATTTTTTTCGCAAGATTATGATAGTGATGATGAAGATGATGAGCTTGGATTAGTTGAGAAAGAGTAAGGAAGAGATAACTTTATTAACTATTGTTGATTATAATTCTGATGAAGAAGCTAATCCTAAGGCTAACCAAGAGAATGTTGAGTTGTTTTATGAGACTGATACATATTCACAGAGTGATATATAGATTGTGAAACAGAGAGAAGAATCAAGGAGTCAACCTAGTGTAGGAGTAAGAATTGAGCCAATGACACCAATACAAAACAAGAATTTGAAAAAGAATCACCCTGTTGATCAAATTATTGGAAGTAAAGACAAAAAAATTATGACAAGAAATAGTGTACATGAAGAATTATGTTTAATTTCTCAAGTTTAACCAAAGAGTGTAGATGAAGCATGCAAGGATGATAATTGGATTCAAGCAATGAAGGAAAAAAATAGATCAAATTGTGAAGAATGAGACATGGGAATTGGTTCCTAGACCTAATGATAAGAATGTTATAGGAACTAAATGGGTTTTTTGAAACAAGATGAATGAACAAGGTGAGGTTGTAAGAAATAAAGCAAGATTGGTATATAAAGGATATTCACAACAAGAAGGTATAGACTATGAAGAGACATTTGCCCTGCTGCCAAAATTGAAGCAGTAAGAATGTTCTTGGGCTTTATAGCAAATAAGAAATTCAAAGTGTATCAGATGGATGTGAAATCAATATTTCTGAATGGAGAACTTGAAGAGGAAGTCTACATTGAGCAACCTGAAAGATTTCCTTTGACAATAGAAGAAGTCATGGTATGCAGATTGAAGAAAGCATTGTATGGACTAAAGAAAGCACCTAAAACCTAGTATGTGAGTTTGGACAAGTATTTGGCAAAGTTGGGATTTGATAAAGGTATTGTAGATAATAACTTGTATTTAAAAGAAATTGAGAATGGTTTGTTGGTTATTGTGATATTTGTGGATGACATAATCATTAGAGGTAATGATGAAGCAAGTGACAAATTTGCTAATGAAATGAAGAATGAATTTGAGATGAGTATGATTGGTGAGATGAAATATTTCTTAGGTTTATAGGTTGTGAAAAATAATGATGGCATTTTCCTATCATAGACTAAGTATTTGAAATATTTGTTGAATAGATTTGACTTGGAAAGTTGCAAGCTTGTTGGTATACCGATGATAACTAGTCACACATTATCTAGAAAAGATGAGACACCTACAGTTGAGTAGAAGAAGTACATATCCATGATTGAAGGTTTGCAATATTTGACTCATACAAGACCAGATATAATAGATGCAGTTAGCATAGTAGCAAGATTCCAAGAAGACCCTAAGGAAGCACACGATGTAGCAATAAAGAGAATATTTAAGTACTTGAAGGGTACATCTGATTTTGGAATATGGTATGATAGATCAAGTGACTTTACTTTGTGTACATATACTAATCCAAATTGGGTAGGTAGTATGGATGGTAGAAAGAACACTAGCGATGGAGCATTTTTCCTTGGAGGAAGATTGGTTTCTTAGCTGAACAAGAAATAAGACTGTATCTCATAGAGTACAATAGAAGAAGCGTATCTAGCAACAAAAAACAATTGTAATCAGATCATGTGGATGCAATAGATGTTGAAGGACATTGGGATTGGGTTTTTAGAACCTATTATCATACATTGTGATAACACAAGTACAATGAGCATGTCTAAGAATCATCTGTTACATTCTAAGACTAAGCATATATTGATTAAGTATCATGTTTCGAGAGAGAAATTTGCAGAGAAAGAAATCAGATTAGAGTATGTTAATACGAAAGATTAGATTGCAGATATTTTTATGAAGCCATTGCCTAAGGATAATATTTGTGAGGTATGCTTAGGGTTATGCCCATACCTACTTTTGAGTAGATGATGCAGAGAGTGCACTAGTCTAGTGGTACAAAGCACTATTGTTTATTTGGACTAAATGCTGATGCTTCTTGTATGGGGGAGTATCTGTGGTTGAATAGAGTCACAAAGGACTCTTGGTAGCTGGTACGAAACAATGTCTTTAGACACTTGAGCTAGTTGAAGACCTTGAGTGTTGATTGACATAATGATGCCTTTGTCATTGATGTCAATGGGGGAGAGATTGCATGAAAAACATCTTCTGGTAGTATGTGAGAGATGTATATGGAAAGAGAATGTATGGGGGAGAAATGTATTGAAAGAAGATGATCACATTGAGTTATATCATGTTAGGATTATAACTATAGTTAGATTAGTTTAATCTTAACATACAATGTTGATATAATATATTATATAATTATACTATATATAATATTATAAATATATAATATAATATTATATATATTATATTATATTATACATATATACTATATATAATACATATGTTATATTGTGATTGATATTGTTAACTTATAATGATTAATCATAGAGACATGTCTCCTCCTCTCATATTTATATGAGATCCAAATTTGCATTTGGAACATATCTATAACAATGACAATATAAAAGGAAAAAAGGTCAAGCCCTCCACTCCAACTTTTGATATGGCATTACATTCTCAAAAGACAGGACCAAAAGGTAAATCTTGAGGCCTAGCCTATTTGCGATTGTCCCGTTTTTGGATCTCTTGGCTCTTTTGGCCTGCTGTTCCATGTAGTTTGATATGGTTAGGGACTAATTGTCTATTTCTTTTGTAGCCATGGGGTTTTAGGTGCTTGTTCAAAACCTGTTTTGATGGTTGATGAGTACTGTGTTATCTTTGATGCCACCTTGGTCACCTTGTTTTGGTTGGTGACTTGTTTCACCAATGGGTTGTAGTATCTTTTGGTTTGGACTTCATTGAAAATATTTTGATTTGTAAAGGGTTTCAGGCACCCTTCAAAACTTGTTTTCCATAATAAAAAATAATGACAATATAATTACATTTGTAGAAATCGATCCATGTTACTTAACATGGTATCATAGCCAACTACAAATGTAAGAGAGAACATGAAGATATTCAAAACATAATACATATGACTACTAAAATTGTCATTGGTTGGAAATTATCCTGAGTGAAGACAACTAACTATTAGTGCTCAGACTGTGAAAACATAATGAATAATTAACTATATACTTCAAGATGACGTCAGTAAGCGAATTCCTATTTGGAAATTGAAAAGTACAAAAGTCTAAAGTATGTGTTCTTTGTGATATTCATCAAACAAAGAAGTGTCAATTCAACACGGGGGAAGAGAAAGTGAAGATTATTTCCATGTCAACTTTAAGAGGATATTTTCAAGAAAATGCAATTGTGAGTCATTGAACTAAATTCATTAGCCTTTACTCATGTCTTTTAAGAAGATATCTTTGGAAGAGGTCAGAAACATCCATCAAAGCATAAGCGATGAAATTTTGTGAGAAATTATAGTTTAAGTGCAATGCACATACATATGTTTGTTAGAGCACTAGTGGCATTGTATATAAACTCGAAAATTGGTTGTTAGAATACCTCTAAAGAGATGTATCAATGCATTGACAAATATTATAGAGAGAGACGCCTTCAAGTGTTTGAGATATTGTTATGAATAATTTAAAATGTCATCCCATTTTATGAACAATATGTAGAAAACATACTCACCATATTTATCAATTCATACTATACACGTCGCCAACCATAAAAGCCAATCTATGCTTATTACATGCATGTGCCATCATGACTTAAGGAAGGATTACAAACAAAATACAGAGAGAGAAGTGATGAAGAGTTTGGGTACAATTAGTAAGATGGTATAGAGTATATAGACGAGACGAATGAAGGAAGATACAAATTAACAGAGTACGTAAGGACACTTACATGACAGATAAAGGACCACTGTACACTAGGTCATGAAACTAGCAACACCTAATCTCTTTGCATAATCACAACTTCCAAGAAAGGAATTAAAAGATGTTTGAAAAGTTAGGCATCAAACACCTTTTGCAATATGTTCATATGAAAGGTGACATGGATTGGAAGATATTTGACAACCACCACTATGTGTAGGCACATGGGAGAGATATAATAGAGGGCCACTCAACATATATCAAATCAAATACACTTTCATTATTTATTTATTTACCTATTCATTACAAATTGGGATCTTTTGACTAAGTGTGTCGATATACACATAAGTAGCAATGAAGCAACAATTGCATGTTATCAAATGAAGACACAAAAAATGTGTCAAGATAGGTAAAGAGATATTCATAGTGATAGTGAACAAAATGCATTCCATAAGTATGGATATCATCAAATAGAAAACTTTCTACCACGTGTTATATACATATGTAAAGCCAAACTCGACAACCATTGCATGCATAACCTCCCAACCCCAATCCTTGGAAGGAAATTTGAACGATTTAAATACCACCACTGTGACATGATGAAAGTTAGCAAGGAATAAGTTACTATCAAATCTAGTGTATACTCTCTTACTCTATAATGCGAGAAGTACATTGAACGTAGAGAACCAATACAGGTGTATGGAAGGGTTAATCAAATCCAAGCAAAGGTATCTAAGGATGCTATGCTGTTGGGAGAGGGAATGAGATGCCTTTGTACATGCCAAAAAATTATATAAGAGAAGATCATTAGATAATTGATTCCCCAATCCCACCAAGGTAAGTTGGTGGTATTTTCTTCTTGATAATATATGTGAGGTTCCTTTATAGTATGAAGTCAATGAATGTATAATATGTTATGTGTGTGTGTGGGTGGGTGTGTGTGTCTATATATATATATATATATATATATATATATATAACAAAATACATTCAATAAGAATAATGGAAAAGTATATGATGTAGGAGCATCCAGAGGTGTAAGGGCAATCTTGTGTCAACCAAAAAAATGTACTTAGACTTAGTTTTTGTTTCATGTGTTTTCATTTCTGGATACCCATTTGGGTCAAATAAAGGTTCCAACTCTCACAGTTCCACTATTAGTGTTCTAGGATAGAGTATTTGAACACCTTGGGATACTTGTAAATGCCAGAAAAATAGGAGTATGTAATTGAGCCATCATTTTGGTGAATTAGAAGGTGTAAATTGGTTGGAGGATTGTAATTGTAATTTAGAGCATTCCAGAAAAAGAATCAGGTCAAAAGGCCCCACGGTTTGAAAGTTATCACAATTTTTTGATTTTTTGAGACCTCCTAAGAATGCTTCAAAGTCAGGTTAGGGGCATTAAATGACATCGAACAGGGCCGAAAAATGGGGGACAAGCAAAGCTGGTCCATAAGGCTATAGAGTGCTTTGAGAGCTATTCGAAAATGTAAACGATTTGTCAATCAGAGCCACGGTTCAAAAGTTATGCCTCCCGAAAGTTCGGTTACCATTTCTAGATTCTTCTAGTTTTGCGCCGACTTCTAACGTGGCTTCTGGAGCCTTCTGTTTGGTCGGTGGATGCCAACTAGCACTTTCTAGAATGTATTCCTAATCCTTAACCCTTCGGGGTCTATTTAAGAACATTTTTGGCATTGTAAAAGGTCGTTCGGAGTGGAGTTTGAGATGAGGTACTGAAAGGAGAAATTATCTCTAGATTTATGCCATTGTAAGCCCATAGGGCATGTTTTGAAGTCTATTTTCTTTGTACTGAATGTATTAGCTTATTTACAAAGTTACTAAAATTTCCCTTTCCTGTTCTGTCCATTCTGTGCTTGGGTTGTGTCCCCATCAAGTGGTATCAGAGCTGGTTTTCTTGAGTGTGTAGATAGAGCGTCGACTGTGAGGTAGTTTGCACCAGGATTGTGTGGTTGTGGGTTTGAGTTAAGAAGATGCCTCCACGAAGAGAGCGTGGTGAAAGGGCCAGAGCTATTAATCCTGAGGAGGTTAGAGCCCTCCAAAGGTAGGTACAAGCATTGCAGGAGGAGCTCTGTAGAGGAACAAATGTTGCCGCAGGTGACGAAAGTGAGGATGACAATGAAGAAGAAGAAATTGGACCAGAAAGGGAATTTGTCAGGGAAGTTCTGAATCAGGTAGAGGAAAGGCTTTTTAGGGCCATTACTAAGTTTAGGAAAAGACCTACAATTGATGTGGGTATATTTTCAGAAAATCTGAAACCAGATGAGTTGATTGACTGAATCAATGAACTGGAAGAGTACTTTGAGTACGAGGATATCAGGGATCCAGATAGGGTTAAGTTTAAAAAGGCCAAACTAAAGGGCCATGCCAAAATTTGGTGGCAAGAGGTTCAATTGGAACGAAATAGAAGAGGAAAGGATAAGATCACAATGTGGGATTGTATGGTGGACAAATTGAAGAAGCAATTCATTCCTATTGATTATGAGCTTGATTTGTTCAAGAAGATGCATGGGTTAAAGAAAGCAAGAAAATCAATCCAGGAATATATGGAGGAGTTTTACCAACTTCTAATTAGAGTGGGGCATGCAGAAGAAAATAAGGAGAAGGTTGCTCGTTACATCAGTGGGTTGCGACCTAGCATCCAGGAGGAATTAAGTCTGGTAAGAATGACCAATGTTGAAGAGGCATACCAGTTTGCCCTACGAGTTGAAGAGAATCTAAATAAAAGGTTTGAAGGAAGACAGAGAGGGCGTGGTCAAGGAGGAAGGGGTAGTGGTAGGTCATCTGGAGGCCGAAATGAAACCCAAAAGAAAAATGAAGATGTGGATACTAGCAGTAACCAGAGGAATGAGGGTTTCAACCGCTCCCATGATCAAGACTTTGGAAATCAGAGAGGAAGAGGTAGAGGATGTGGACAAGGAAGAGGAGGCTTCCGTGGTACCTGTTTCCATTGTAATGAAGAAGTTCATCGTGCCTTTGAATGCCCTCAATGACAAGGAAGGATAGATAGGAGAGCTGAGGGTCAAGCTAGGGTTGCCCATGTGGATGAGGATGCACAATCATCACATTTAGAGGATGCAGAAAGAGGAGAGACTTTAGTAAATGAAAGGGTCCTACTAAGTGGTGAGATTGAACCAGGACAAAGGAGGAGTTTATTCCGTACCAGGTGCAAGTCTGAGGATAAATGTTGTGATGTGATCATTGATGGTGGTAGCACTGATAACTTGGTATCAGAGGAGATGGTCTCTAAGCTAAAGCTCAAGAGGGAGAAACACCCCCAGCGCTATCAGATTGGTTGGGTGAAGGATGATCATAAGGTCCTGGTAAGTGAACAATGTTTAGTGAAGTTCAAAATTGGAAATTACCATGATGAAGTTCTCTGTGATATTATTCCAATGGATGTTTGCCATCTATTGTTGGGAAGACCGTGGCAGTTTGATAGGCATACAGTACATGATGGTCATGCAAACACATACTCTCTAACAAAGGATGGAGTTCGCCACAAATTGAAGCACATGAAAAAGGAAGGCAAAAAGGTATGTAGTAGTGCTAGGATTTGTCTTGTTGATGGAAGAAATTTTTTAGATGGCATAAACATTAGTGTATGTGCTATGCTTTGATTCCTAGGAAAGATAAAGAAGGTAGTAGTGAAATACCACTTGAAGTTTCAGATTTACTAGGTGAATTTGGAGATATCATCTCTGATAATGTTCCAGAAGGATTGCCACTAGTAAGGCAAATCAGTCATCAGATAGATTTAATCCCAAGAGCTAGTTTGCCTAACAAGGCTGCTCACAGGATGACTCCTACTGAAACTGAGGAGCTAAATAGATATGTTAAGGAGCTATTGAGGAAGGGCTTGATTCGGGAGAGCCTGAGTCCATGTGCAGTGCCTGCAGTACTGGCACCAAAGAAGGATGGAGAGTGGAGGATGTGTAGAAACTCTCGAGCTATAAATAGGATACCATCAAGTATCGGTTTCCTTTGCCAAGAATGGATGATCTTATGGACTGCTTGAGTGGAGCTCAGTACTTCACAAAGATAGATCTCAAAAGTGGCTATCATCAAATACGAATACGAGGAAGAGATGAGTGGAAAACAACCTTCAAGACCAAGGAGGGTCTTTATGAGTGGTTAGTCATGACCTTTGGATTGACGAACGCCCTAAGCACCTTCATGCGACTTATGAATGAGGTACTTAAGAAGTTCTTGGGAAAATTTGTTATTGTCTATTTGGAGGATATTTTAATTTTCAGCAAGACTTTGGAAGAACATTTATTGCATATTCGTAGTGTCCTTGAAAGGTTAAGGGAAGAGAAACTGTTAATTAATATGAAGAAGTGTATCTTTGCAAAAAGGGAGTTAGTCTACTTAGGGTTTGTTATATCACCTGAAGGTCTCAAAATGGATCCAGAGAAGGTAAAAGCCATCTTGGAATGGCCTACTCCAAGGTCTGCTACTGAGGTAAGATCATTTCATGGTCTGGTTAGTTTTTATAGAAAGTTCATTAAGAATTTCAGTGGCATATGTGCACCCCTGACTGACACAATAAGAGCGGATAGAAAAGAGTTCAAATGGACTGCGACAACTACGAGAAGTTTTGAATTGCTGAAGAAGAAGGTGACTGAACAGCCTGTGTTGGCACTTCTAGATTTTAGAAAGGTGTTCCAGGTGGATTGTGATGCTAGTGGTAGTGCTATTGGAGCTGTATTGAGCCAAGAAGGTAAGCCTATTGCATATTTTAGTGAAAAATTGAATGATGTGAAAAAGAAGTATTCTGTTTATGATCAAGAGTTCTATGCAATAGTTCAGGCCTTAAAGAAATGGAGGCATTATTTATTGCCAAAGGAATTTGTTTTGTATACTGATCATCAGGCATTATAATACCTAAATAGCCAAGGTAAATTGAATTAGAGGCATATGAAGTGGGTAGAGTTCTTGCAGAGTTATACATTTGTGTTGAAGCATAGAAGTGGAAAATCCAACAGGGTTGAAGATGCACTAAGTAGGAGACAGTTGTTGCTTACAGTAATGCAGGTTGAAGTAGTTGGGTTTGGTGAACTCAAGAATCTGTACCCTGAGGATCCTAATTTTGTTGAAGCATGGAAAGCTTGAAAAGAGCCTGTTGCTGTAGACATAACTAAGTTGTTAGACTATTTGATTCAGGATGGTATGTTATTCAAGGGCAGTCAATTATGCATTCCAAGGAGTTCCATGAGGGAAAATCTTATTAAGGAGAAACATAGTGGAGGGATGGTAGGAAATTTTGGTCGAGATAAGACAATTACCATTCTTAGAGAACATTATTTTTGGCCTCAAATGTCACAAGATGTGAAGAAGTTTGTACAGAGTTGTCAGATTTGTCAAGTTGCCAAGGAATTTAGTCATAATACTGGACTATATCAGCCATTACCTGTTCTAGCAAAGCCATGGGAGGACATAAGTATGGATTTTGTTCTTGGATTGCTGAGGACACAAAGGGGTAATGACTCAATATTTGTGGTGGTTGATAGGTTCTCCAAAATGGCACATTTCATTCTATGCCACAAAACTCATGATGCTGTCCATATTGCAGACTTGTTTTTCAGAGAGGAGGTAAGACTACATGGCCTCCCAAAGAGTATAGTTTCTGACGGAGATACTAAATTTGTGGGGTATTTCTGGAGAACATTGTGGAAGAAGTTGAGAACAGACTTGAAATTCAGTTCCACACATCACCGACAGACTGACGGCGAAACAAAAGTGGTAAACAAAAGTCTAGGCAATTTGTTGAGATGTTTAGTTGGGGATAAGCCCAAGGGATGGGATTTGATTCTACCACAAGCATAATTTGCTTACAATAACTATGTAAACAGGAGTACTGGTAAATCACCATTCCAAATTGTATATGGAAGTAGCCCAAGGACTGCACCAGAATTGAGGAAGATAGAGCAAGGGGCGAGGACAAGTGCTGAAGCTGAAGAATTTGCTGAACATATCAAGTTTCTACATGAGGAGGTTCAGGCAGACATTACCAAGATGAATCAAGAGTATAAAGATAGGGCTGATCTAAGGAGAAGACTTAAGGAGTTCCAAGTAGGGGATCTACTCATGGTACATTTAAGAAAAGAAAGATTTCCAATCGGTACTTACAACAAGCTGAAAATGAAGAAATTCGGCCCCTGTAAAATTATGAAGAAACATGACTCAGGGAATGCATACGAGGTGGAGTTGCCAAATGGTATTCACATTTCTCCTATTTTCAACATTGCAAACTTAAATGAGTATCATGATGATGGTGTAGATGAGGTGCTGATGTTAGAGCCATGTCCAATTCCTGCTTCTAAGAAGGAGGAGATAGAAGACATTCTAGATCATCGTGTGGGTAGGAGTACCGGAAATAGGCAGTATGAAGAGTATTTGGTCAAGTGGAAAGGATGACCGATAGAGGACTCAGCTTGGATTTCAGCAGCTGAGGTTTCGCGTTTGAAATTTCCTTTTCCATTCATAAAGTGACAAGGTCACTTTTCAATCTACCCTGGGTGTCTAATGCAAGAGCATCCAGAGGTGTAAGGACAATCCTATGTCAACCAAAAAAATGTACTTAGACTTAGTTTTTGTTTCATGTGTTTTCATTTCTGGATACCCATTTGGGTCAAATAAAGGTTCCAACTCTCACAATTCTACTATTAGTGTTCTAGGATAGAGTATTTGAACACCTTGGGATACGTGTAAATGCCAAAAAAATAGAAGTATGTAATTGAGCCATCATTTTGGTGAACTAGAAGGTGTAAATTGGTCAGAGGATTGTAATTGTAATTTAGAGCATTCCGGAAAAAGAATTAGGTCAAAAGGCCCCACGGTCTGAAAGTTATCGCAAATTTTCAGTTTTTGGAGACCTCCTAAGAATGCTTCAAAGTCAGGTTAGGGGCATTAAATGACCTCGAACAGGGCCGAAAAATGGGGGAAGAGCAAAGCTGGTCCAGAGGGCTATAGAGTGCTTCGAGAGCATTCCGAAAATGTAAACGGTTTGTCAATCAGAGCTACAGTTCAAAAGTTATGCCTCCCGAACGTTCGGTTGCCATTTTTAGATTCTTCTAATTTTGCGCCGACTTCTAACGCAGCTTCTGGAGCCTTCTATGTGGTCGGTGGATGCCAACTAGCACTTTCTAGAATGTATTCCTAATCCTTAACCCTCTGGGGTCTATTTAAGAACATTTCTGGCATTGTAAAAGGCAGTTCGGAGTGGAGTTTGAGAGGAGGTACTGAAAGGAGAAATTATCTCCAGATTTATGCTATTATAAGCCCATAAGGCATGTTTTGAAGTCTATTTTCTCTGTACTGAATGTATTAACTTATTTACAAAGTTACTAAAATTTTCCTTTCTTGTTGTGTCCATTCTGTGCTTGGGTTGTGTCCCCATCAGTATATTAAGGGACATTCAAATCTCCTTTGCATGATGAGAAATATAAATTGGGAATGATAATAAAGTAATATTAGAATATCAAGCCATTCACGCGCATGACTAACACAAAGACTAGAGTGTCCCACTATGAAAGTTCATTTCAGTACAATAAAGTTCATTTTAAATGTTTATTTCTTATATAGATTGTGAAAAATTGTCATTCTAGATTTTTACATGTGGCATTAATAAATATGAGATATTTTCTCACGATTTTATATATATATATATATATATATATAAGAATGTTAGTAGTTTAATTAATGTTTGTTACTAACAACATAAATATATGTCTCATTACTATCATGATTCACATTATAATCCTCAATTGTATAAATTTACGACACCTATGGCCATCACAATTGCGACGGTAACCCTTGCTATGAAAACTTGCGACAAAAAAAGTTTGAAGCCCGTCTGACAAGAGCCAATTACAACTGATGTCAGTTGGACGATGGGTTACTATCGTAATTGCAATGGCCTTTTGTCACAATTTGGGCCCAAATGTAGTAGTGTCATAAAGATGTTCCTTCTACTCCATCCACTAATACTCCTCCATATCAAGTTAAAATCACTCCATCTCATGGTTTAATTTCCTCCACTTGATTATATGATTGACCAATCATTCCTTCCATTTGACCACATAATACTCTTATAAGTCAAGATCAAAGTACCCCTTTCATTTGTATTTCATGATCCCAATCCATCTCAAGCTCCTATTACCTCTCATGATTCTCCTCATGATCCTAATCCTCCACAAGATCCCATCTCACATATCCAATCCACTTATGAACCCCATGTACATGGTCTCACATCTTGTGTTGAAAATAATAAGTATCCCATTGACAAATGAATGTCTAAAGATGTTGGTACTCCTTCCAAATCCAAAATTCCTTCATATGAACCTAAATGTTCCCATCACCCATATTCCAAACCTAGATTGGATCCTTATATCCATGTTCCCATTCCTTTCTCACCTCCATCCATTTTGGGTCCTTATGTCCCAAATCCAAATGCTTCATCCCTTCCATCCATTTTGGATCCTTACATCCATCCATTATAGCCAAGTTTCCTACTTCATCCCCTCAAATTGCTAAAAACATCAACAAAGGCACACATCCTTGAATTCCTTCAAATTTTCACCCACTACTATTTCCTCTGTCATCTCTCTACACCATTTATCTCATGCACTCGTAACATGACCAATGGAAGAAAATTGGATTCCAAAAATAAAATGAATCAAGCCAAAAATCCACAAACATACAAGGATCAACATGTCCCCTCTAAAACTCATGTTCAAGAAAACAAATATGTGATACAAAAGAAAGAAGAAATAAAAAAGCCACAAAGGCTCAAAATGAAAAAAACAAAAATTATGTGGATTCCAAAGCTACTTAATGAAATGATAAATTTGAAAGAAAAATTCAAAATGACATCCAATCCAAAGGCTTCTTTCATCCATAAATCCTTAAAACTTCCATTTTCCAAATCCATTTTGGGTCCGTATATCCCAAAATCCACTACCCTAAATCCATCATCTACTTGATCCATTTTGGATCCATATATCCCAAAATTCAAACTTTCTTCTGCAAAATTTCCTCCTGTCCACCACCTTTCAAGGTGTTTAGCAATGATGATCTTTCCACCTGCGCTATCCCCTCTTTCACAAGTCTTCCAACCTAGCATCCATCAACCACGTTTCATTCCCAACCATTCCATCCCCATAATCCAAACTTCTTCACGAGTCCTTGTCCTACATTTCCCAATATACTTCATCCTTTTTTCCACCATCCTACCAACATCTATAAGAAAATAGAAAAAGTCCCTCGAAAAGAAAAAGAAAGAAATATCAAGGGATATCATCCATTTAATTAGATGCTTGAGTCCTCCCTCCATTTCCCTATCATGTATCCATTGTCTTCTGGATTCATATATCCATCCATTCACTTTTCCTCTTCCACTTGCACTCTACACTTGGGGGAATGATCCATACATCCTTATGCCACATTGCATATCTTCCATATCCCATATCCCCTTTCACCATCCATCATCCTATCTAAGTTCATCATCCTTTCGAATATTTGATCTTGACTACCATTTTTCTTTTATCTATCCATATTCATCTACCATGTCCATTTCTCATTATCCACACATTATCCTACATACTTTCGTCATCCTTTCACATATTTGATCTTGAAATCCTATCTATATTTTGCATCCCATAGTCCTTGGCATGTTCATTTTTGCCATCCTCTATCCACAATCCTTCATAAGTCCACCCTGTATGCTTAATCCTACATAAGTCCATAATTCTTTCATATGCATTTGGTTTTGATTATCCCATGCATTTCCTCCATTCCATGTTATGGACATACCACTCATATCATGTTTTTTCCCTCTATTTCATATCCCTTCCACTTTTATACCTTTTCTTGTGATCAAAACTAGAGGCACATAAAAGAAAAAAAGTAATAATATCCATGCATGCTTTGGACAATACACAAGCCTTCATTCCCCCTATGTATCCCCACACCATCTTTCCATTACCATGCATCCTTTTCCCACCATTTTTTTTCTCTTTTTCCTATCCTTGGTATGGGGAATTTCAACTACTTTGAAACACTGTCCTTGGCATCCCATTTTCTTATACCACATCCTTTGGTTCCCCATATTCTTTCACCATTTGTTTCATCACTGTATCATCCTACATCCATAAGAAAAAAATCTCCCCATGATTCCCAGTCATTTTTACATTCCTTGGTTCTCCCTTCTCATTGGTTTTAATCTATTCTACCTTCTATTAATTCAATCAATTCATTTTTCCTCTCATCTAATCGAATTCCCTTCTTCCAATTGGCTCATACAAATAAATTTCCATCATATATATATATATTCTTCTAAATCAACCTTATCAAATTATTCTTCCAATCTAATCAAGTTATTCCTTCATCCATCATCTTATCATATCTTATCCAAATTCTTCTACTCATCATCTAATCTCATCAATTTTAACTTCACTCATTTTCTGAGCTTGGAGAGAACATAAAAAAAGTAGTATACCATGGACATTTTCACATTTGTATCATAATCTATTCCATATGTATTATGTTTGATGTACTATATTAGTTGTATTCTATCAAATCAATTTCACTATCACCTCATCTTGAGATTTTGTAAACAATGATTGCAAAAGAACTTACAAAAATTCACATTGAGACCAAATGATTTGAGAACCTTGTTCCTTTCATCACAATCGCTAGTGAACAATCACATATGAGACAAACATTTCAACAAAATTTTATTAGACGATCAATCTTTGTCCTTCAGGATGACTCCTTCCTAAGTTAACATATCAAATTTTACCATCAAAGTTCATGGAAAGAACTGTTAACTGAATGACTACTTGGTCAGTAGGTCTTTTTGTTGATTTCATCTTTGTGTGTCAGTAGTCACTTCCCTACATTTCCTTGATTTGCAATATCTTGGTACCACATGAAGGGCTCAAAATGAATACATGTGTCATTTGCAGTATGCTTTGTTTGTTTATCTCTAAGCCTTGTTTCCCATTATTATCTAGCACTTAGTCATTTCCTAGGTAGCATTGTTCGATGATCACTACAACTGATCCATCTAAAGAAGGCCGAGCTACACATACTTGTTTATATTTTCATTACATGTTAAACAAGTCAAAGGTTGTCAAGCACCCTAGTATAGATCGAGTGACAATATATGCTGAGTAAAACATATGGAGACTGAGTGATGTAAAGATAGTCTATGCCGAGTGAGTCACTACATCTCAAGTATATAGAAGCAAAGGGACATCATGAATGTTAGTTATGATTGAGTGTCAACACATTCAATTTCTGAGTAAACTAGTTTTGACATATGTGTTTGTAATGGCACAAACATTTACATAAATCATTTTGGCTGACTTCTATGCTATATTTATGGATTGTAGAAACAGTTAAGGAGGTAATTATGCATTTATTTAGAGGGCATCAATCCCTAGGAAGGCATAGTAATCAATAAAAAAAATAGAAGGTCTAAGCAACAAAAATAATAATTTTGGATTGTTGATTTTGACCTAGAACCTTCCATGATTGTCTATTTAAGAAGGGATCAAACCCTAAATCATGTATAAGTGAAGGAAGATCATAAATGCATGAAAATGTCAAGGACAAAGCAAGGAAGGCTAAGTATGATAAAGAGATCAAATAGAGAAACCAGTAGTGAATTGTAGAATAGAGCAAATCAAATAAGGAGATCAATTCAAACAAGGAAAGAGGAGATCTATAATTTGGCATCAAGTGCTAACCGAAGGATCAGGTACTGAGACATTATAACCAATGTATCAGGGAAAATCTCTTAACATAGTGGTTTTAAAAGACCTAGCCAAATATCCTAACAAAGCGCTTACTTCATTGTAAGTTCAAATCCTTTAATCAAGGTAGACTTAATAGTCATGTAATGCTCTTAAGAGGACAAACCCCTCGTAGGGTAGATCGATAAAAGTGATCAAAATTATAGCCCTAACTAGCAAACTTTATTGTTGTAGCAGTGAAGATTTGTGGATGTCATCCCCACCCTAATTTTACCTTCACCTTGAAGGGTTTTTGGGTTACCAAAATCTTTCTATTATGTGTTTACGTTTTCATATTGATAGATATCATGCATAGTTAGATTCATTTCAATTTTACAGTTCATGATTATATGTCATGTCCCCTTTTCAAATAATTAAAAAAGAAAATCTTTGCTAAGGCAGGCAGGCCCAAGAAAGTGAAGTTTCGGAAAAAGGGGGTTAATCTTTGGAAACCGTTGGACTAATAAATGAAAATTATTATTAAAATAAGTTTCATTAACCTCTCTTGGACGTGACTTACAGTTATGCCCTCTTTTAAGGGGTTTGGAGGCATTTTGGGCTCATTCCAGAACTTGATTTTTGCTCATTCTTTGTTATTCTTCAGAGGCTGCCAAACCTGTGGAGAAGGAGACCCAAGAACGAGAGTTTGCAAGTTTCCAGGGAGACCCAAGAACGGGAGTTTGCAGGTTTCCAGGAAGGCTAAGGACGGGAGTTTGAAGCCATTCCATGTGCATGCTCATACAGAGTATGCCTTTGTGCTGAACAATGCAGATTTGTGAGTTTCCGGGTGTGTTTTTGTATGAGTTTGGTGTTTACAGTTGAGTATTTCATATCAGTTTGGGTTGCTGTTGTATATTAGACTTTTAAATGTTAAAATAGAGTTGAATATATATATTGGGACGTGATTAAACTTCTGAGATAGATTATTAGTGTTTTTGTGGTGTTTCCGGGCATATTTTGTGCTATTTCGGGAGCCCGATGAGCATAGTTTTGGTCCTACATTTTCGAGCTGTTGTGTAAAGGCTATACAGATCTGAAAACGTCAATTTGTAGTTTGTTATGCTACTGAAAGTTTTGTAAAAATTTCCATTTTCAGATTCATTAATAATTTGTGAAGTTGTGAAGCTTTTAGCACTATTTTCAGCATACCCGATTTGGGGTTTCTTGAGGAATTTGGTGGATCTTTGGGATATTAGCTGTTTGATTTTAAAGATCTGATTAGAGGTTGGAAATATCATGTAAAATCAGAAAAGGGACATTTCATTATATGGTATATGATTTAAGATATGAGATGGATTAGGAGTGACTGTAGCTAATCTTCTCTTAAAAGAAGTTTAATGGCTTGAGAGTTCAAATTTTGGAAATGGAGGCTTACAAATTGAGGAAGATTATTGAGAATCATATGATTGACATCTAGATCAAACTGCATCAACTTGAAGTAGCAAAAGAGGAGTTAGGAAATCCTTAAAGAAAAGGAAAGATATGGCCATTTAACAGAATGATACACTTCATAAAGAAGTGGATACCAATGGACTGCTTGTGATGCCTCTCGTGTTTGTAGTTTGTACCTTGTTTATTTTGATTCAAGAGATACTTATTACCCATGTTATTGTTTTAGCATTTGAGATGACTTGAGGGTCAGATGTTATACCTTGATTTTAGTATCATAGATGTTAGACTACTATGTTGTTCAATTTATCATATTTGCATGTGATGCCATTTTGAGATGACAATATGTTTTATGATGATATCTGGTTATCTGGTATTTGGATATATCTCTCATTTGGTTGTATGTTGGATTTAATGCTATGGTTATTTACTTCATTCTCGCTTCATTTTCTTTATGCGAAAGCAAGTGATGTAAATGGACTATTTTGCTGTAATTGAATAAATGGTTAAATTAGGTATTTATTGCATTTATTGCTTTGGCTATGTTACTATATGCAATTGAACTTGATCACGTGTTTTAGTGTGCATGATTTATATCTCTAGCAATGACACATGGAGGTAGTGATTTAGTTGTTCATATTTTACCAATGTCATCCCTATATGGTCGACGTATCTTATTTAAATGTTAAATTAAACCTTTTGGTGGTTTGATAAATCTAGACTCATTTGCATTATGTGACTAGACATGTGAATGTGTCTATGCATTAAGAGTTCCACATTGCCATGAAGTTGTTAAGGCTTTCTGTGATTTTGGTTTCAGGGTTGTCAGATTTTATTTAATTGATTTTTAATTTCTGGCAGCTTTGCCATAGATGAATTCCAATTACTTGGAATAGCCTGTTTTAATTTGGGTTGATTCAAGGTCTAACTAGTTTAATTGGTTATTTACCCTAATCAATTATTCACCCAAAAAGTGAATAAATATTGAAAGAGGAAATTAATTCCTCACTTCTCACTTTTGGAAATTGCAAATTTGAGAGCTTTTTCCAAAATCCTCGTCTAGAGGATTACATTTCTATTCATTGTGAGAGCTGTGGGCATGGGATCTTTGCGAGGTCAATTTCATTGGATCCAGCGTGAGGAGACCTTGCTTTGCCATGATTTTCAGTAGCTTCTGTGGATTATTTATTTTATTGGGCCGTTTACTATTTCTACCCCTTTTGCTGTTAGGTAGGGCTTTCCCATTTTCATGTTTCAACTCTGTTTCTGGTTATGTTTCTAGTAGTTGTTTGTTAGGAGGCTAAGAACTAGTGTTTTCTTCCATTCTTATTTTCTGGTTTTACTCGGTTAGTTAAGTATGAATGTTTTGCCAATTTTTAGGATGAGGGTTTGGGGTTTTGCACCGTTATGTTGGCCATTTTTGGCATATAAACTCCAAACCCATATTTAATGGGATTTTCGTGGCTTTTGTGCCCTAAGACCAAATGTGTTTTATTTTTGAAGTTTTCTAGTTTTGGGGTTTTTACCTTGTTTTGCATGTCGCCTTCTTTTCTTGGGTTTTCTTGGCATGATGTTGATCGTGGACTTGGATCATTTGTTGGGATGCCAATTAGATCATTGTTGTACTTTTATGTTGCATTGGGATGCATGCTACATCCATCCTCTCGAGCTTGGTTTTGATTGAGGGATATTCTGCTTGTGTTCTCATCCAATCGTTATGATCTTCATGATGGTGGTGTGCCACACATGAGCATGTGCGTGTGCATTTGTTGGGTGACTTGCAAGGCCTGATATCTCATTTGTACTTTGGTGGAGAAGATCATTTGGGGTTGGGTTGGGAATATGCATGCCTATGGTTCCTCATCGTTGAATGAGCATGAGTAGGGTATGGTAGCATATGGAGGGGACTTCTATCTCTCTAGCTTGGTAATTATTTCCTGAGGGTTGGCGTATTGAAGTTTTAATCAAGTGATAACTAAATAAAACATTGGGTGGTAATAAAACTTAAGATAATAAAATGTCTCAATGTGAGAGCCTTATGTTGGGAAGTTGAGTCTGTACAGTTCCAAGCTTGGGCTTTCCAATTCCAAATGACTCTCCATATAATGTCAGCCCGTACATAGTAACCCATTGACTATCTAACCAGGTTCTATAGTACTTGTATTGTCTCATGTTCTTCGTTTCAGTCATCTTACTATTTGGTGTGAGTGTTAGCCATGTATGTTTTCTTTATTTGTGTTTGGGGTTGGATCATTATCTCCATCAACACGATGAGAGTGGACATACAGGTTTCATGTTGTTGGGAGGCATAATTGCCTATACCACTATTGGTGACTGGTGTATAGAGATGGTCTATTGTTCGAGTGTGACTATTGTTTGATGTTTTCACTTGGTACTTTGAGTTCCAGAGTATGCTTTCTTTGGAATGCTTGGATATCATGTTTAGATGATGTTAGCTTATTTGACCCATTCCCTTGTTATGATGTTTAGCATAGATTAGATGATGTTATTTGCTTAGTTAGAGTATCTATTGCTTATTGGTTTAGCATGTTAGATTTCTTGTTCTTATGCTGTTATTACGCTTTAGTAGTGATGTCCTCATAAGACATCTCCAACTATCTAGTTGGCAGCTTGGGATGTTATGCATGGGGGATGGTTAGGACCTTTGAGGTCTCATGATGCTATTATGGTTGGGAGGAACCACATACTTAGTTTTGTTGTTTCAACTCATTACGATGTTGCTTTTAGTTCATTTCCTTCACTGCTATGTTTAGATGGTTAGTTTCAATTCCATCTTTTAGTTGTGTGTTGGAGTGTCTAAGCCTCGATTTGTGGATCCAGTACTTCTTGGTGTGCAGGAATAGTTTTACCTTTCTTTCATTTTTAGTTTTCTTGCTTGCTGTTATGATTTCTTGTGCGAGAGTGTGAAGTTTCGCGTGGCTCTATGAATTTATTTGTGTGGTTCTCTACATTTCTTCATGGGATTCTCTATGTTCTTCATGTCGATTTATGCATTTCTTTGCATGGATCTTTACACTTCTTCATGTGGTTCTTTGTAGTTCCTCGTGTGATCCTTGACACTAGTTCTGTGGGTTTGGTGGTTGGGCTAGACATTTCTTCGCGTGAGAGGGTAGTTTCTCATGTGGCTTGGTGCACTTTCTCACGAGAAACTATCATTTGTGTTTTCTCTCATGGAAAATATGGGGTATCTCCACTTTTTTTTTAGAGAATGCAATTTGGCGATTTGAGTACCCTTTAGGACTGTTTGTATTACCATGCTTTGACTGATCATTGATTTTATGTTCCGTTGTTGTCTTTGGTTTGTTATCTTTCGTAGTTGTCATCTTGTTCAGTAGTGGCGTTTGGAGATCTGTTGATGTCTGGATGGTTGGTTAAATCTTCTGTTGTGATCTTATTGATCCTTGTATGTTATATGTTGTGTGCATCCATACTTGTTTAAAAAAAAATAATCCTGGCTTGTATTGAATCCTTGTTCCAAGGATCTCCGGCTGGGGCATTACACTGCTTAACAATGGGAATTCCAATGAAAGTGATGCATCAATAGTAAACCTACTAGAGAAGAACAACATTCTAAGTGAAAAAGTCAGAGGATTGAATAGAGAACATAAAATCCAATCAGTAAGACTGTGTGAAGTGATTGAACAAAAAAAGAAAGTTGAAGAAGACAAATCCATGATTAAAGAAGACAAGAGACACATGGCTAACATACTTGAAGAAAGGTCATCTGATGTGCAAAAGCTTACAAACAATTAGTTGGACACGATGAATCAACTTTTATTTGCAATTTATGAGTTGAACATAAAGGACATTTAGATTACAAATTTGAGATCACAAAGTGACCACCTGAGGAATGCACTAAGATTTATGAAAGAACTTATGGAGAGAATGAAAAAACCTATTGAAACTACAAGGTACTTTGAAGAACTATTCATCCAATGATACTTATGGTCTAGGACATATCAAGAAGTCTTCATCTACTGAAGAAGGAGAATCTTCCGAGAGTGGAGAGTAAAGAAATGCAAAACCTAAAGTCAAACCTACATGTCATCATTATGGAAAAGTATGACATAGGACAAATATTTGCAGAAGTAAGAATGATAAGCAAAACCCTAAACCTAAGTTTATTGGTAATTTCTTTAATTGAAAGAAACAAGGACATTGAGCACATGAGTGTAGGTCAAAGGCAAGTGATACACCTACTACACCTAGATTTGAGGGACATTGCTATATTTTTCATAAATATGGACAAAGAGCTCAAGAATGTAGATCCAAAGTGAAATCCAACTGGACATCTAAGAAGCAAGTACATGTACCTAAGCAAGGTAACTCTTATAATTGGGATTTTCTATAACACATAGTCTAGTTATCATTATTGTGGAGATTATGGTCACTTTCTAGACAATTACATCATAACACATTTTAGAGGCAATTACAAGAAGTGGTTGAATGGAAGCTTAGTTGTCACAAGGTTGGACAAGTCAATAAGAACTGCTAGACCTGAGCACCATCACCAAGCAATGGAAACATAAAAGGAAAACGAAAAGTTGACATAGAACAAACAAAGAAGGAGATGAATCAAACCTGGAAGAAGAAAGTAGAAGCTAGACGTAGTGGATCAAGAGAAGCTGAGATCAGCCAATCCTATGGATCCAATGATCACACCATATCTAACTAAGAAAAGAAGGTATGCGAGGAACTATACACTTGAATGACAAATTATATATCAGTTCCTAACAAGAAATGTGATTGAAAGTCCATATATGCATGAATTAAGATGCATTAGGAGAAATTTGAGGAAAGAATTGAACAAAATAATTCAATTCATAATCAATGTCGAGTATAAATATTATAGCCTATGGGTGAGTTCACCAAGATGGTATACAAAAATGAGATTTAAGTGGACACTTTTTTACTAAAATCAAGTAAACTTGAACTTAGACAAGACATTTGAGGGTCATGCACTAAAAATGACAAGATGTATAAAACATACAAATTGTAGTACTCTGAATCTACTTTCTAAACTACTATATTTTTTTAAAAAATGGATAAGATTAGGTAGATCAAACCTTGTGCACAAAAAAAATAGTCCCTAATTTTTTAGAAAACATACATAGCTATTTTTGTATGCAGTACAAAAGATCAAGTTATATTTAGTATCTTGCATGTCCCTTTGGTAGGATGATATTTAAGAGTCATATTAGAACTTGTGTATTTTTCTATAATTTTATGATGAGTATTTTTTATTATGAATTATTGAATTGACTACATCCTCAAATTTTTGTAGCTATTCATGTGCTGAGCATAACTTACATCAAAATAATTAAAAATGATTTTAAAAAAAAAAAGTGTATAGAGCCAAGTGTAGAACAATAATATATAATTTATTTTTAATTTGGTTAGGTATATAAAAAGTTAATAAAAAAATGGTAGACATATGCTTGTGAGGAATGTCAAGGCATTGGTAAAAGTAATTAAAGTTTACAATGTTAATGTTGTCCAAAAAAAAGAAAACTTTATATGGTTAGAAAGCTAAAAGGACATGTAAGATTATGGTGGTGATTTTAGAGATACCCACTTCACAAACTTGATGAAGACAAAGATGAGAATTCATCTTAAAAGATGAAAAAATGTCTAAAGGAAAAAAATTGGAGGGAAAACAATCTCCCAAGCCTTTGGGATATTTCCCTATGTTATCACCAAGCCATAACCATATTGGGTTTGTAGGATTCAAATAATCCAATCGGGTTATGAAATGAAAAATTGTATTCAAAACTCGATCGGGTTTTGAAGAACTAAAAGTAGGTTTTACTTTGAAGGCCATAACTTTCACACATGGAGTCCGATTGACTCCGTTCAAAATGCATTGCAAAGATATTGAAGAAACCTACAACACGATGTACATAAATCAATCCCATGTCATCAAAATTTTATTTTTCCATCAATTGGAATTAAGAATAATCTAAAACAAGCAGTCATTATTTTCCAAATGCATAATCAATAGGTAAACATGAATGCTAACATAGTGTTAATTCTCTCTCTCTCTCTCTCTCTCTCTCTCTCTCTCTCTAAAATACATATATACAAATCACTCACTAACTAAATAAATCCTACGATATATCTCTTACTTTTCCTAACCTCTCACATTATTTAACTAACTAATAACCTCTCTCTCTCTCTCTCTCTCTCTCTCTCTCTCTCTCTCTCTCCCTATCTAACTTGTTACCCTTACGCATTGTCTCTCACCAAGTAATCCATAAGTCCCTTGTTTCACACCAAATACTAAACTCTCTCTCTCTCTCTCTCTCTCACGCGCGCGCACACACACACACACATCCCCCTCCCTTCCCATCTCTCTCTCTTCATCATATGCCCTAATCTCTCTCTCTCTCTCTCTCTCTCTCTCTCTCTCTCTCTCCTACATCCCTCTTGTTGAGCTATTATTTTGCATGATGCTTAACAATAAGAATTATTTTGAACTCCTCTCTTGAAAAGCTAATCTGGGATCAACTCTAAGCTTCTAGGCGATCTTGCGACCTACTGGAATCTGCTCAGTAGAAGATAAATGTGAGAGTTCATGAGGAGGCCTTTGCTGGTTTGAAACAACTTCAGATAAGATGATCAATTTGCTTGCTATTTCAAAATTAACCACAAAAAGAGATATATTTTTGGTATTTTCTATATTTTAATGAATGCAATCTAACAATGCAACTATATGAATTCCTAATTTAACCATGGGTTAGTAAAGAAAATAATAAAGATAAAGTAACAATAAGTTTAAGCAAATGACTTGAAAAGTAAATCCCTAATGGACATAAGCCGCAAAAACAACACGTCTACGAGTTAAGCCTTTGAAAAGATTGGTAGGTAACCAATGAAAATAGGAGTAGTGCTTCCTTAATTCCATTGATGCAATCATCGATGGGAATTCAGTAACCGAAAGATGTTTCACTTTTTGTCAGATCACAAGGCCATGTAAAGTATGCTCATATGAGATAGAAAGCTATGCAAGAACAATAGGGTGATCTCTTCAACTCGGTACATCAGTGAAATTTGTAAACATGTAGCAAACACCAAAGCTAAAATATCCCACAATCAAATCAATACAACAAAACCATTGGCTCCATTATTATTATGAACAAGAATTCACAAAAATAACACATTTAAGAAAAAATCACTACACTCCAAACGCGAGCACCAATAGCATAAATAATTGCATCAAAATAATGGCCTAGAATCCATATTACATTCCTCAATTTATAGGAAATCTTCTCCTCAACTTTTGTTGAGAGTGAGAGATCTCTTTATGCAAACATATACTTCTAAACTAATAAAATAAATCTATTTATGTACAAATTGACTCTCTAACTGGTGCTAAGTAGTACTCCATCCTTATATTATTAAATGAATGCATTAGCCTTTACATGTCCTAAAAGAAAAAAAGCATGAGAAAATAAGAAGAAGAAAGCCATTAGATGATGTAGAAGTCTCTAAAGGTGCAAAAAATAGAAGCTCAACCTTCTCTGGATGTTTGTAGGAGTTAAACTACTACCAGAATGCATTATTGGTGCATAGAAAGCTCTAAATTTGGAACTAGTAGTCAATTGTTAGCACACCTCAAAAGTAGTGCATCTTTTGTACTTAGCACACCTTGCGCACCTAGCGTACCTATGCACCTGGTGCACCTCAGAAGCTTAGAAGCTTGGAAGCTCAATTTGCCAAAAAATTAAAGTTCTCAGTTTTGAAAATGGTTTCTAGGTTTTTCTCAGATGAGGTCTAGGAGAACTCTTGTGTACTTATTTTTTTTCCCTTTTTGATGATTTATACTCTTTATAGCCAAAAATTTTCATAGATTCGAACTCCTTCTACTCCTTTTATCTAAAATCCCAAGGTACATGTGTTGAATCTTATCGTTAATAGTTTCATAAGATGAGGAACTTGTTCTGGTTCATGTGTCCAACCTCTGTACCTTTGATCTTTAGTATAAATTCATGAATCAAAACTTTCATGTGACTCCTTTGAAGCTGAAGGTTACCAGCTTAGGTGAGATCTCTATTGCTGCTAATAATGAAGATGCTACAAAAATTTGCACACTTGCGCGTTATGCACCACACCTTCATGTTATACGCACTTTGTGCATTGTGAAGTCCATTCCTTGATTTCTTCTTCTTTCTAAGCACCCAATCCTTCTGTGTCAGAGACAAGGTGATCTAGATTATCCAAAAGGATCAATTTAAATTTTTTTTATATATCTATTTTAACAAGTTTTTCTAGGTCCTTTTAATTGGCTTTTTCAGAGGTCTTTTGCTCAAAATTTCAAGTTGAAACTTTCATCAATCCCTAAAACAAGGCAATCGAAGGCTCACTATTTTAGGGACTAAAATTAGACTTTTAGTTCTTCTTTCCAATAGCGTAAACAATTTTGAATTCCAAGCTCTAGGTCAAAAGTTATGACTCCAACAAGTTAAGGATGCACTTTTTATCTACATAAATAAACAAACATTAATCCAGAAAGCTAAAATCAAACCTTAAACAAACCCTAATCATGAAAAAAATGTTCCAGAACATAAAACCTTATTAAAACACCTAAAAAACCTAATTTACACCTTTGAAGAATGAAACATTGGCACACCTTGCACACCTTGAAGGTGTGTTAATGTGCACCTTAGGACCCAAATTCACTTTCCAACTGGGTTTTTGAAATAGTGAGCTAGACTAGGCTTAGCCACCAAGTAGGACCCTAAAAAAGTCTTAGACCCTAGACTAGGGGTGTAAAACACTAAAAAATATACTAGGGGTCCCCATTTTGTAACTCAAAATGGGACGTGTGTTGTGAAACCACAACACCTCTCTATCCATCACTTCATCTCTCTCACTCTCTTCATCTATATCTCACTCTCTTTTATCCTATCCCCTCTCCCTCTTCCTATCCCCTTCTCTCTCTCTCTCTCCATCCTATCCCCTAATCTCTCTCTCTCTCTCTCTCTCTCTCTCTCTCTCTCTCTCTCTCTCTCTCCACCTATTCATCTCTCTCTCATCCCCTAATATCTCTCTCCTATGTCCCTCTCTCCACCAATTCATCTCTTTAACTCTCTCTATATTATACCCTCATAGCTCTCTCCCATGTCCCTCTCTCCATCACTTCATCTCTCTCTCACTCTCTCTTATCCTATCCCCTGCTCTCTTTGTACGTGAAGTTCCCATTTCAAGGATCAGAGGTCAGGGAGAGAGAGGGGGTTAGAGATTAAGGGTTAGAGAGAGAGAGATAGAGTAGGAAGATAGGAAGAAAGAGAGGGGATAGGATAAGCGAGAATGAGAGAGAGATAAAAAGATATATAGAGTGAAAGCAAGAGATAGCGGCATAGGATGGAGAGAGTGAGGGGGGATTGTGAATGAATAGAAAGAGTGAAAAATATGGAGAGAATGGGTTAGGATGGAGATGAGAGAGAGAGAGATGGGGATAGGATGGAGAGAGTGAGAAATATGGAGAGAGAGAGAGGTAAGGGATGAGGGTTCAAAGATAGATAGAATGGAGAGAGAGAGAGAGGGGTTAGGGATTAGGGGTAAGAGAGAGAGAGGGGGGGATAGGATGGAGAGAGTGAGAAATATAGAGAGAGAGAGAGGGGGGGATAGGATAGAGAGTAAGAGAGACAAGGGAATGTGTGTGTGTGTGTGTGTGTGAGAGAGAGAGAGAGAGAGAGAGAGAGAGAGAGAGAGAGAGAGAGAGAGAGAGAGGGGTTAGGAGTTGGTGTGAGAATGAGAGATGTAAGAGTTAGTAAGAGAGAGAGAGATTAGGAGTTAGTGAGTGAATGAGTGAGTGATTTTGTGTGTGAGAAAGGGATAGAGGGAGTGAGAGAGATGATAGAAAGATAAAAACTATCATAATACAAACAAAGAAGGAGATGAATCAAACTTGGAAGAAGAAAGTAGAATCTAGAGGTAGTGGATTAAGCAAAGCTGAGATCAAATATTCCAATGGATTAGGTGATCACACCATATATAACTAAGAAAAGAAGGTATGTGAGGAACTATACACTTGAATGAAAAATTATATATTAGTTCCTAACAAGAAATGTGATTGAAAGTCCATTTATGCATGAATCAAGATGCATTAGAACAAATCTAAGGAAAGAATCGAGCAAAATAATTCAATTCATAATCAATTTCGAGTATCAATATTATAGCCTAGATAGTGACTGAGCTAAGTAATGAATACCAAGTATTTGAAGGAAAGAAATGCGAACACATTGCTATGTAAAGGTCGAGACAACTATAATGCACCTGCTTTAGTTCAACACATTTATTGCAGGACTACTTCGATAGATTGAAGGTATATATCAAACTTTTGATGTTCATTTACTAGGAGATTCAAAGGTGATTAAAGATGATTTCAAAAAAAATGAAAGGATCACACTATGCCATTGATAAATTTGAAGAACTAAGTAAGGTTGAAGTATCAAGTTAATTTATTTTTGAAATTGTTGCAGTGAAGTTTCAAAACGCTAGTTTCAAAATGACATTGTCTTCTTGTGGGAAAGAGATGTTGAAGGAAAGAAACACATAATATGTGAGTAACAACCAATGTACTCCACCTAAGTTCATGGCTTACTATGATATCACAATGATTAGAGATGCATCTAGTACCAACCTAGAGTCTTGATGGTTCACGATGTTTGGCTGTGTTACATGTGTAATGTTGTAGAGGTTTTAGATTATGAAATGTGAGCTTCATATGACAAGTTATGTAATAATGGAATTTTGAAATATGAAAACAAAACCAAGAAAGGGCTTAATTGTGCCCTATCATTTCCTAAAGTATTCAAAGTGGAATGGATAAAAATTGTACTAAGTCAAGTACATGATAGTAAATTATGGCTGGAAGGTGGATTGGTCAAGATAAATAAAGCAGTCATTCATCGAGTTACTAGTTATCCCACCCTAGACAAAGCAAAGACTATGAGATGTAAAGTGGCAAGAGTGCTATCACTCACAATGTCTTTGTACTTTTCAAGAAATGCTTGTACCTTTGTAGGAAATGGGTCTTTGATTGTCTTGTCTTCTCCCTTGGATTTCAACACAACTGCATATCTTTAGGTCTCATCATCTTTGAGATCATTAACAAATTATTTTCCACTGCATAGTAACAAACTAGGCACCTTAGATTGTGATTTCTCTCCTTCCAACAGAGATTAAATTTTAAAGGTCATGCCTCCTTCTTGAATGATATAGAGTTTGCCTTCCCATCATATATTGCTTCTCTATCAAATTGTCATGGTCTACCTAATAGCAGATGACAAGCATACATGGGTAAGATGTCATACAATAGCCTATCCCTGTACCCTTCTATGGAGAAATCAACCCAAGTCTATTCATTCACTAATATACTTTCATCCCTATTGAGCCAAGTCACCTTGTATGGATTCACAAGGGGTATCTTAGTTAGTTTAAGCTTTTCAATTACCTCCTCTGATATTATGTTGTCAGTAGAATCAGAATCCACGACTACCTTGTAGACCTTCCCAAGAATCTTACATCTAATCCTAAACAAAGCCCTCCTATGCTTAGGTTCATCAGGACCTATTTGCTTGATCAGTACCATTCTAAACATAAGGTTCTCACCTTTTTCAGACTCTATGTAATCCACTTCATTCTCCTTGCCACTAGAGTTGTCTTCTTGAGTATAGGCCAGACTCTTGTCATCGTTTGAAGACGAGGGCTTTTCAAGGCATCTATATGCTAGATGGCCTAGTTGACCACAATTGTAACACTTCATACTAGAAAAGTATGGGTTACTTCTACTTGATCCTCTGCCTCTACTAGAACCTCCTTGGTTACCTCTTCCTCTACTATAACCTCCTCTAGGAATGCTTTTAGTGGCTTTCCAAGTGAGCTTGGTCTCACCTTGGTTCCTCTGCTCATTAACTCTGCCTTGGTATTCTCCTCTTTGTCTGTTCTGATTTCTACCCTTGCTTATATCCTTGAAGTTTGATTCCCCTTTCTTTCTAGTCTTCTCTTCCACCTTTAGGGCTAGTTGATGGCACCTTTGAATAGTGGTAGGTGTCCAAAAACTTAGCTCCTCTTAGATGTACCACTTTAAACCACCCAAGTACCTAACCAGTTTTATTTGCTCTTCCTCTTGCTTCTTGGATCTAAGGCATGATATCTAAAACTCCTTTGTATAAGAGGCCACATCCAAGTCTCTCTGTTTTAGTCCTTGTCTCCTCTTGTGGACTTGAGTCTCATAGTCCTTTGGTATAAAATTCTCCCTTAGTTTGGTTACCATGGAATTCCAATTGGCTATAGGTTTCTTGTCCATCCTAATCCTCTTATCTTTGACATATTTCAACCAAGTTAATGTTGATCCTCTGAGTCTTGACTTGGCTACTTTGATCTTTTGTGCCTTTGACACACCTTCACATTCAAAATGGTTCTCCATCCCATCTATCCAATCCATCATTACATCAATGTCCATCTTCCTACTAAATAGTCACACACCTTCCAAAGCCTTCCCTCCTATGGCTTATATAGCTTTCAAGAAAGACTCTTCATTCAAGACAGGGTTTGGCTCAGGGACAACATCTTGTTTTGCTATCTCCTTACCCCTAACATTTCTGTCTTCTTCCTTTTTCTTGGTTGCATCAGCAACTACATCCAACATTATCTTCAAATTTTCTAAGGGTTCTTCAAGGAGTCTATTCTTCTCCTTTTTCTCATAAACTTCTTTATATAGCTCTACATTTTTCACCATACTTGACTCACCCACTGACTCTCCAATAGTTGCAGACATACACTTCCTCCCCAAGTCTTTAACTTTCTTTGATACCACTTTGATGTGACAATTAGTCTTGCTCCTACCCTAGCTTCTTCTTGGGTCTCCTTAGGTCTACCTCTTGACCAAATAGGGTTTCTAGTTACCCTAATCCCCTTAGGATCCTAACACTAAGGTCCTAGTCCATTCAACTAGTGCACACCAACTAGGTAGAATAAACATGCCTTTACAACTTCCTAGGCTTGCTTTGGCCTTATTGCTTCCTCTTCACAAACTCCACAAACAATACAAACTTCATAATTAACACCCCAAATGGTAGTATAAGTATCTCATAAGACACTAGGATATTCCCCAAGACTTACTACCACATTTGGAGTTGAAACCCTAAATGAGTTCCATGGAACACATCAAATTGCACAAAACTGCTTGCAAGAAGGCTACAAGCAATTAGCCCTCCTAATGATGAAAAATTGGAATAACTTGGAAAAATCCTTAGGGTAAAAGCACAAACTTGTGTCACCTTTTATAAAGAAACAGGATATCAGAATATGATGGTTCAACATTAATGATAAAAAAATGGCATTTGTGTTTAGAGATTGAAGATGATGTAAATTGATGAAATATGGAGAATTGGATGAATGATTTTAGGCCTATAAATTTTTTTTTTTTTAAAGTAAGAATTTATTCATTTTTTAAATGTTGAAGTACCTTTTTTTAATTAAAAATATAGGGCGTAGTTCCCATCAAAGAAGTATATGCAAATCATCTTTTTTTGTTCTAATTTGAAAATATCTTATAGATGAGATGTATAGCTAGGGAACAAAAAAAGAAGTAATTATTTTTTATGTATGTTTTCTTTGTTATAAGTACTCAAGCTCAACCTTATCGAAATCCAATAGTTTTTTTCCTCCCATCAAAAATTCCCTATCAAATCTACACCTTCTTGAAACAAAATTACATATTCATGAAGAGGACACTCTCCTCTAAAGATAAATATAATTTTTAATTTTTTTTGATATGATTTACCTTTTTTTTTTTTCCTTTTTTAGGGAGCATCTTCTGAATGTTTAAATATTGACTTATAATATTCTCAAATTATAACATATTATAACTAGTCAAAACACCCATAAATTTATATAATGATGAAATTGAATCTGAGATCTATAAAGGTTATTTTTAGTTTTTGAAAAAAATTGAGTTTTGATAGAGAAATGAGATTTGAACAAAATAGGTTTTGGTATTCTAAATGGTGACACAAATGTTCTTTTAATAGGGGGGTAACCTATTCAATGATCCTGACACCCTTTTTAGAGAACTAGAGGATTCATGAGGTTTGAATCTCTCAAGACATCTGTACAGTACAAACTATACTGGTGCTTAAAAATTAGGGTTTTGCAAGAAACTAAACCAGTCTGGAAAGAATAAAGTTTCACCCTCCTTAGAACCTTCACCAATGCTTCACCTTGGAGTTGGGGCTTCTAGACACATTCTCCTATCACAGTTCATCCTTTGATTGAAGCATTTCAAGTATTCAATCACTCCTAAAACCTTTGCTGCATACTGTGATCCCTAGCCATGCATCACTGGCTCGCTTAGGGAATCACCAAAAAATTACTTCCATTTCTTCCCAAGGCCACTCCTTTCACTATGAATTATGTACAAGGAGTCATCTTCCTAATCCCAAGGTATCGTACAAATCCTACAGTAGAAAGAGGAATTATGACTCCATTTTGCCCAGTGGCTTGGTTTAGAACAACAACCAAACAAGAAACAAAATAATTTATTTGAGAAACCTAAACCGTATAAAATAAAAAATTAAAGTTATACAAAATCTCAAAGAGAACCCCACTAATACTTCCAGACACTATAGATCCAAATTCAATCCATCTAAATGCCAAGATCCTAAAAAAGCATAAAACTGTAACTATTATCTTGCTGATAGTTTGTACACACTAAAATTGCTAAAACTTCTAGTATTTCAAAAGGTCAAGGATGGCCTTAAATAAACATCCAAACTCCAACTCTAACTATTTTAGATAGTTATCAACTCCTAACTACAAAGTTTCTCGAATGCAACAAAAAGTTGTCAATGACAACATTGACAACTTTTGAGCAACTTTTACACCTTTTAATGTTTGAACCTCAAACTTGCTTTGAAGGTTACCAAACCTTACCAAAAGACTTAAATGGATAAAAAACATGTAAAAAGGACCTTATATCATCATTGTGGCTATCCTACCCTCCATAACACAAAAATGCCTATTTGACCTAGCCACGCACTAGGAGCAACTAAGGCCTTATGAGGCTTTCTAACCTTAACTTACCTCAACCAATGAATATGATAGCCCTATTATTCACCTAGTGATGTGGCTAGCACCACTACAAGCCAAAATTAAATAGGATCCCTAGGTCTTCAATGAGCCTACCTAGGTGCTCCTGCACCAATATATTTTTCTACATACAAAATTCATTTCCTACAATAGGCATAGTTGTATGGGATAGGACAAGATTGGTTACTAAGTAGATCAACATTTTCATTGAAAAATTAGGCAAAAAATTTGAGATCATTATGGATAATTATTTTGATGAATTTAAGAGAAAAATGAACAATAGAATGAGGATCCCATAGTTTGTAGTGGATCATTACTATGAAGATATCTTCTTCATGGTAGATACAAAGTTCACGTATGCACCAAAAGTGTTACCAAGGGTTTCATGGTTAAGGCCAATGCAATATGAAATAAATGCGGATGAAATCGCTGTAGTAGTTACTAAATCATTTTTTGAATAAATAAACAAGGATGTTGATTCCTTTGACAACTATGAGTCTACCAAGCTTAGAATGGTGATGCAAACAAAAGTTCCCAAGATGGATAGGAAAAGGAAAAAGATGATCATAGATGAAGACAAACAATCTGATAATGAAGAAGAAATGTTAGAATTGTTAAAAATAACTGAGAGGGGGATGAATTAGTTATCCAAGGTCCAAACATACAATTAAAACTTTTTACTACTTAGTGAACCCATATCCATAATTTTTTTTCATCATGCATGCATCCATTGGATCATACAATCACTTAAACTTGTAGGTTGCTATCAAATCAACTTTGTAAAAATGCAAGCATGAAACATAATTGATTCAATAACATATTTGACACAATGATTTAATATGGAAACCCAATTTGGGAAAAACCACTAGTAACATGCTACTCATTCTAGCTCTTATGAAGTGATGCCCTATGAAAGGCCAACCCTGTTAAAGGTTACAATGCAAACTATTAAATGTGACTTGGTTAAAGGATTTCAATCACCCTATTAGGTGTGAGCCCTTTTAGAGGACTTTAGATCATTCACTTGGAATGTCACCCAGTTAAAGGATTTACAAATGACTATTAGGTCAGTCTTAATCTAAATGATTTACCCTAGACTAGTACAATGATTAGAAAGTAACAGTAAGGCTTGATCTAATAACAACTTAAAACTCTATTTTGCAAATTATAAATCCCTGTTTCAGTCCTCCATTCTTTTTGGTTTTCATACACTTGAACTCTGATAACTTGGTCACCCTTCAAGCATCCATACCCTTAAGCCTTCTTTCTTTGCTTGCTAATAGTAGTCTCTTCTCTTAGGTCACTGAATGAAGAAATACCTTAGACTCCTTATCTTCCTTAGGTTATCACACATGACAACCTTTGCTTCTAACCAACTATCTCTATAAATTAAAAATTAAGATCTTTTGCCACTCATCCTCCATTGTCCATTTTAGGGTTAGGTTGGATTAGGTAGGATTTAATGAATCTACCCATCATTTCATTTCATTCCCTTTTAGAAACTTCTCTTTCAATCTTCTTTGAATTCACTTCTAAATGGTTCATCTTGAATTCTATGCCACTAGCTCATCAAGTTTATCTTCCATACGGTTCACACAATCCAAGAAATCAAACATGTCAACTTAGATTCATCGAATTCATGATCTTTCTCATAATGTTGAAAATTGACATTAACTTACTTCTGATGCTCGACACATAGTACATTGCTCAGCATCCACTATCAAAACACTCAGCATGAACTAAAGTTTACTAGTGCTTGACATCAACTAAACTTTACTTGGCTTACACTATATCACTGGCATACACTTGAGTTTAACTTTTCTCAGCTTCAACCGATTTTCTACTCGGTTTACACTAACTTTTCTTGGCATATTGTTAAGCTTGGCAGACATACTTCGTTTAACTTGTTCTTCTACACTTAATCAGTGTATCCATTCTTTGCAACCTTAAGTAGATTATTAATACACTGTAATATCATTGTCTTAATTGATCCTTGTACTCTTTCTCATATCATAACTCAACCTTTCCTCTAGGTTCTATTGTTACCTCATTTGATCAAATCCTCTTCATCAATCAAACAAATGATAGTACTCAAATCATCTAAGCAATTGTCTTACCAGCAAGTAGTAGGTTTGATATCAGTAGCAAGACAATGATTGAAACACATTATCATACTTATATCAATCTGTTTTCAACAAGAAGAAGATGAAAAATCAAAGTGTAAAGAGCTAGTTGTTGTCGAGCCCAAGGAAATTGTCATCACAAAATCTTGCATCGTTGTCCAAATTCTTATCTAAGGATAGCCTCATGAAACATGGAACAACCTCCAAGCTGTGGGACTTGAACTATGAGGTTGAGTCTCCGAAGAAGTTTGGCTTCCTCTACTATTAGGATGCACCTAAACTATTCTTGAAGAGAAAAGGGAGACGTAATACATGAAAACAACTACCTAATCTATTCTAAAGAGCCGACGAACCAAAAATAGGGTGTCCAAATCTGTCTTTGCCCATACATACATAATGCTATTATTATGAAAGTCCAAAGATATATGGATTCAAACTTTGCTTCAACCTATAAAATACACATAAATCAAACAACCATATGAAGGACACAAGAAAAATACTTAACTTCTTATCATTCATGGGCCCCTAAGATACATGGCATGCAAATTACAAATATTTTTAGTATGTCAAAGAAAGGTAAACAAGTTTAAATAGTACGATGATGGTTGAAAGAGATAAGGTAGAGAGTCATATAACTGAGAGGCAATGCGAAATTTATAGTAGCATGCTAAGGTGGTACTAAAGAAATAGAGAAGATCTGACGCTAAGAAAGAGTACAAAATTTGCCTTTATAGTGCAGACATAACATAGATAACTTCTATTACAAGGTAAAATTCAACCATTACAATCAAATCTCTAGAGAACAATTACTGTCAAGCTGAAAATCTGGCCATTGAGTAAATCCACACATGAGAGGATCACTTCCTCACCAAACAAATCTCTAAGACGTCAAGAATGGTAGCTCTTTAATCTCTGACTGAATGAGTGGATTAATAAGTCGCAGTGGAGTATTTCTTTGCACTTATCAGACCTAGGGATCAATGAAAGTGGTTGTAGGAGATCGAAAAGATTGTTCAAGGAACTACTCCCACTACTATTGATATCCTACTCGTTCATGATCTTTAGTCAATTGAGGTCTAACCATTAAGTTCTGCTACATGGACCAAACATTTCTCATTGTTATTGTACCTTGTTAGTGTCCAATTCTTATGCCTTGCATTCAATAATCCATGATCACATCATCACCACCACATTCCCTTAATAACTATAGCTGCTCATGAAATAATGATTTTTTGGTCATTGCCACCTCACCACCTTGAACTGATATTACTATTAGACCTTAGCGATCAAGCAAATCAAAAGGAATCACTTGATTGCAACTTGAGGCATAACCACCTCCCAATTCATAGTGATCATGCATTGGCCATAGAACTAAATGATATAATAATGGAAGATATGTTTTGGACACCAAAGATCTACTTTGTCATGCCATCACAAATCAAACTATAGCATGTCAACATAACCATGCAATTGGGTGAAACAAAGCAAAGAGCACCTTCATCGCCTTAACCTTAGTTAGCACTTAACCACCCGTGACCATGTGAATCATACTATCGCAACTTAAAACATTAAGGGAATAACATGTAATAGAGAATATGACTAACGTTAAGTCATTTCATGAGCATCCTTGGTGATCGTTAAAATGGATCATTATTTGATTTTGATTTTTGGTGGGAGAGCAATTTGGGCTAACATTTCTGGCGACTCAGGGGGGATGCAAGCTTGCTTAACATATGACCGGTGACCATCAAAGAAATCCATTAGGTTATAGATTCTTTGAAACCATAAAACTCATCAATTTATCACCTCTGTTGCACTCCATGTAATAACAAGTCCTCTTCTTCTGCAACTTGCAAAAACTTTAAGAACTAGACCCCTCTTCTACAAAACAAAACTTGTGCCCGTGCACCTTTGGTTATCCTCCATAGTCCTCTTGACAATCTTAATCAAATTCTTACTAGATGACTCGGCCAAGCCATTACCCTGAGGGTAATAATTAGAGGATGTGCTCAAGTAAATAACATGATCAAGTGCCCATGTACAAATCTGAGCTCCTATGAATGATTTAGTATTATCTTAAATAATAGTTGAGGGGGCATCAAACCTGGTTACAATTCCATCAAGGAATTTAATGACTAAAGGTTCTATGGAATCTCTTAGTGCTACTACCTCTATCCACATTATAAAGTATCCTATAGCTGTTAAAATCCATTTATGACCAAAGCTGGAAGGAGGATTGACAGGATCAATAAAATCTAATCCCCACTGGGCAAAGGGTTGATTTTCCTAGATGGGGTGAAGTGGAAGAGCTGCAAGTATCTACTTACTTGAGAAGCAAGAACACTTCTCACACCTCACATGTTTGCGGAAATCATGGAATAGGGATGGCCAGTAGTAACCATCTCTGATATTTTTCATAGTCCTTGCTGAAAAATGGCCACCATCGGGACCATGATGAAGTTCTTTGACTATCCTTTCTACTTGATCTGTATCAACACATCTTAGCAGGGCTCCATTGAAATCTTTCCTAAAAGGAACACCATAAATTATGGTATAAGGAATAGACTATAGTCTAAGTTGTCTTCTCTTAGTTTTATCTAGCCCTTGAGGATACCCATTTCCAACCAAGAAGGCCTTCATATCATCCATCCAACCCCTACGATTGTCATTTCTTGTCTCCTGTTATTCTGTCAACACCAAGACAACCTCTTTTTCAATCGCATGAGATGAGATCATCTATTCGCACAATCCCCTTCCCCTTATCAGCTTGGTGATCATATTCCATTACCTTGGTGATCCAACCAACTCTTTTCTCATTGATTTATTTGCTCAACAAGAAATCCTTTACACTAGCATGAGGAACTACCAGGTGGATTTTGTTATGAGACAATAAGTGTCTAAATTTCTTTAGGGCTCTTATGACTACAAGGGCCTACTTTTCCACATAGCTATATTCATTTTCATATTCTTTGAGTTCTTCACTAAGAAAGACAATTGGTTGTTCTTCATTTTTTTCATTTAGCTACATCAAAACAAAATAAATACTCAACTCACCTCCCAAGGTATAAAGGATGAAATCCTTATCAAAATTCAGATTAATGAAAGTGGGAGCTAAAGCTATCGCTGCCTTGATCTCCTCAAAACTTACTTTCCCTTCCCTGGTCCATGAGAAAGACACATTCTTTTTTAGCATAGTTGTAAGAGGTTTCACCATGGTAGCTAGGTTAGGGATAAATCTTCTTACAAAATTTATCCTACCAAGGAAACTTTGTAGATTCTTCTTGTGGCTAGGGAGAGTGAGGAAAAGTATTGCCTTTTTTATTACTAGATCAATAGTCAGACCCTCTTTAGATACAATATGCCCTAATAATTTTACTTGACTAGTGGAAAAGACACACTTGCATGGATTCAGGGACACCCCATACTCTCTACATCTCATAAATACCTACCTAAGGTGACCAAAATGTTTTTTTACATCCTTTGAGTATACTATGATATCTTCAAGGTAGACCAACACAAACCTTTTAATCATATTTTTGAAGGCCATCTCCATCGCTTTTTGAAATGTGGCACCTGCATTTGTTGGTCCAAATAGAATTTTACTATAGGTGTAGGAACCCCATTTAGTGGTGAAAGTAGTTTTATATCTGTCAGTCTTTGTGATTAACACCTGATTATAACCCAAGAACCCATCCAAGAAGGAGAATCTCTCTAAACCATTGACCTTAGATAATATTTGTTCCACAAAAAGGAGGGGATGGTGATCTTTGAGGGAGGCTTGGTTAAGATTCCTAAAATCTACGCATAGTCTAATTTCTCCATTCTTTTTCCTAATAGGGACAAGGGTTTCCACTCAAGCGAAGTGCTTGATAGGGAAGATGATATTGCCCTCAATTAATTTGGACAACTCATTTCTCATTAGGGGCTCAATCTTGGGGTTTATTTGCCTCTATTTTTTCCTAATAGACTTGGTGTTATCTACCAGATCTATAGTATGTTGAAACAGGCTAGGATCAAATCCTTTCAAATCATCGCTGTCCAAGCAAATATATCATTGAATTCTTGACATAGATGAACAAAATTTTCTTGCTCAGTTTTAGAACATGCCTTTTCCAATTTTAGCATCTTACCATTAGTGACTGTGATTGGTACATGGTCTCCTTTATTTGCAGCAAGATTCATGCCTCTTTCCCTTTCTTGGTCATTAGGGTTGAAGATACTCTCTAGGGTAATGATACTCTTAGGAAATTTTTGGGAGCTGAGGTTGATGATTTGATCTCCATATTGATCATGCAATGTCACTGATTTCTATTTGAGAATTCTGCCTCATTCTACATTTTTTTTTGAATTTGTGCATCAGATTCAAAGACCTACCAATTGATGTCATTATCAGGGACAACGAGCCTTACTACCATCTTAATTCTCTATCTCTTCTCATCTTGGAGGCTTCTTGGGACATCATGAGATGCACCCACTATTGCAAGTTTGTCAACATGTCTGTTTTCTTTTCTAGGAATGCTTTGAATATTGAATGCACTGAAATATTCAAGCAAATCCCATAACCTATGTTTGTAAGCCTTGAGAAAATTATTCTTAGTGACATTTTGATTCCTCACCTGATTGATCACCAACTCACTATCCCCATACACACTGAATGCTTGGATTCCTCTTTTTTGTGCAATTAAGAGACCTTGAATCAAAGCCTCATATTTAGCTACATTATTAGTACAATTGAACTATAGCCTAAATGAGAAATACTACTTTTCTAATGTAGGAGAAATCAACATTACACCAATCCTTGACCCATTTTTATTTCTTGATCCATCAAAGTACATGATCCATATCCCACTTGTATCTTCTTTGGCTTTCATCAAGTTAGGGATGAGACCATCCTTTTCTGATATACAATATGTACCCAAGTCGGTCTCTAAGGTCTCTAATATGGGATCAAACTCATAAGCATTAGCCCATTCATCCAAGAGGAAAATAGGTGTATCAGATAAGGAGGTGGCAAGCTCATTTGCTGTATCATTCTCATCTACTTCTAGGATGGTACAATTCATATAGATGAGGTTAGGAGTATAGGGCTCAATATGATGGAGGGATAATGGCTCTATTTTAATTAAAGCCTTGGTTTCATATCTAGTTCTAAAAAACATATATGACCAATCAGAAGATTTGTAACCACCTATTTGAGCAGTGAAGTCCCTTGAGTGACAAATGGGAAAATGTAGCTTGACTTCTGTAAGAATTTGCGTTAGAGAAATATTCAACCAAGATTGTAGAACTCAAAACAAGCACAACTGTAGACCAAAAATGGATATGATCTATGTTTAGTATGTGATCTACAAACACACTAGGAGTGCTTTTATATAAAGGCCTCTTAGGAAGCACCTAGAATGTCTCTAGAAACAACTAGGAGATAAGATAAGCATTGACGAGTAAGCACACACCTTATCCAACATTCTAGAGGAGTGGATAAGATTAAGAAGGTTGTAGACACCATGTGCATAAAAGAGGTGCGAACTCCTATGTTGTCAACATGACAACTCATAAGAGTACACATACTCCTAGGTGGCTAATAAATAAATAATAAAAAATATGCATTAACATAAGTAAAATTAAGTAAGTGTAAATAGTAAATACATATTTACACCAACACCCCCTCTTAAGTGCAACTTAGGGGAATTCCCTTAAGCTTATGAAACTAGGATGAAGTGCAAGATGGGTCCCAACTACTATGCCATGTTAGGTACCCATGTACATAATGAAATACAATTCTCTCATAAAGTAGAGAAAGAGGGAAAACCTCATGGGAAAAACCCTCCCCCAAATAGAGAGATGAAAAGGAATGCATGGATGGATGGAGTAATCTAGACCCCCCCATTATGACATACATCCAGTATATACAAAAGAAAAATGGAGAAGGACAAAACCCCCTAAGAGGAAAAAGCGCGCCGCCCCCCCCCCCCCCGCCGCCCAAAAGGAGAAGAAGGAGACAAGGTAATCCTCCCCCCCTAAAAGTAGTGTGCTAATTAGTGAGAAATGCTCTGATGAAGAAGTTGATCCACAACCTTTGTATGATGTTCCTCCTCTTTGGAAGAAACAAATGCAAGGGTACAAAGGAGATGCATCCCCTGTATGGAGAAGGAATCTCTATGATGATCGGTGTCTTTGAAACTTGCTGAAAAGTCCCTCTGTCAATACTAATGATGGCTTCCAAAACTGCTGAAAAGAAGTACAGATCAAACAAGGAGTAATGTAGAACCTTCTTTAGGAAACCAACTATCTTCTTAACTGATGAAGATACCTCCTGTAGATGCTATAAATGAGAATCCACAATCACGCCAAGGATTAATTATGTAGAGAATGTGTAATCACTGTAGAAGAATCTACCTCAGCAAAGAGAAGCGATAGATAATCATAAAAGTCTCCCGTATTTGCTGTGTGTGACTCCAAGAATAGAGCTGAAATGTCTAGCAAGAAATCATCACCTGGAAGACCATGTGTACCTTGCAGTGTTGAAGTACATGAATTTGTCATTGTGGAAAAAGAAGAAGTATCCGCCTCAAAAAGAAGATGAATGTCATCAAGAATGTCTCCCATATCTTCAATGTGAGACTCCATGAATAGGCCTACAAGGGCAGGAAGGAAGTCTTTGCATGAAGGTAGTGTAGGAAGACATAAAGAGTCCTGTTGCACTGAATCTGAAGCATCTGTAGCTAGAATAGGATCAGTAGGAGCAACAAGAGCTGGAGGTGTGATCTCATCTAAAGTCAAAGAAACCATAGCTAGAGTGACTAGATGTAGAATGTCCTCTGGAGATGGAGGAACACATGGATCTCCATATGCTTCCCAAATAGATATCTAAATATTATAAGGAAAATGTGCCATTCTATGAGGAGCAAAAGATTCCTTAGTCATACTATTATATAGAAAGTGATGAAGGTTTACAAGATGTGTCCAATTAAAATGTGGTGGCATTGAATAGAGATAAGGAAGCATTTCTGGATGGTCTCTTAGATGAGCAACTATCAAGGTACTCCATTTGTGATAGTTCCTTGTTGTCAACTGTGGTCTAATACCATATTGACAAATCTGACAAGACTCCATGAGATCAATCAATGAACCTCCAAAAAATCAAGGTATCCCCCCTGAAAAAGACTTCTAATTTTCTCTAGTTCAATTACTGGTCGAGGCCTAAAATTGGAGCTAAGAATTGTAGTAGAATTCTGAAAGCAAGATAATGTAGAAAAGGCCCTAGTTCTAAAAGTGAGATTTCTATCCACACAACCCTAGTATCTAACTATAGATTTGGAAAGAAAACCAAAAAATACGTAGTTTCAAAAAAAATGGAACCTGTTTTCGAGTACAAATGAGCCTGTACAGATCATTTCAAGTTGTAAAATGCATGATTGAGCATGTACAATCATCAAAAGATGCAAATTATGACAAATCCTTGCACCAAAACCAAAAAATAACACCACCACTGGAAAATTTAGGAAATTTTATCCAATTAAAAAAAAAATTGCACTTAAATTGGAGTTCGGATGTTTAAGTTATGGGCTCACAAAGTCAGGCTGCCAAACTAAAAAGCAATCTGGAGAGGGGTCTGGAGCAAAAACTGTGATGTTAAAATTGATGGTTAAATGACTGTCACTATAGTTGTAAATGGCCTGGGTTTGATGGTCAAATGGCTGTCAAATTTAACCTCATGCCTAGATGATGTCAGCAAAAAAAGTCCCCTAGTGACATGTTTTCTGACTGGACCGTATAGATCTAACATGTCCTGTATGGATTATGCCACGTGGGCACTAGCATTGGCACTTAGCTAGACTGGTGACTATACCAGCTATTGACATCATAGTGTGATGTGGCGCTTACATGGATGCTGCAGCTGGTCAAGTCTGCAAACATGGGTAGTAGTCTCACATGTCGCTTTCGTGTGCAGGAAAGGATGCTGACTCAGTTGAGTTGTATGCATGTTTGCATTGTGAGTAGGCACCTGGAATATGGAATATTCTGTGATAGGTTATAAAAAAAAGTGCCGAGAAATGCATTATACTATTGCCGGATAACTGTAAAGATGCGCTAGAGTTCACAATACCATGGCCAGAGAATAGGTTTCATGCATAGGGGCCAGCACAAAGATTTTCAACGTAAAAAATGCGAAGTCTGAAGACAAAAAAAATCATCGGCAAGGTGATTATTTGCGGTGACCGGAGATACCACCCACATCGTCGAAATGTTCTGCTGCGACCAGAATAACGGTCCACCATGCTGGACAATCATTTTTGTGGGGAAGGAAACAACAAAATGCGGGCCAAGATATATATCAATAATCCCACAGTGATCAATTTAAAGCCCTTTGCATTGTTAAAAAGATAAAGGTTTCCAAAGGCAATATAAAGGCAAGCCACTGGTTGTGTTGGTTATGGCACCAGTTGGTAAGGATATTGCCACAGGTATGAAATTGAGGTCGGAATAAATGTTGGATTTAGAAGCCTGATAAGGGGGGGTAGTCTCCAAGAAATAATGTGATGCCCAAATATTGAAAGTTCGCCAAAATGTACCTATGCAAACTTGCAAGGTCGGGAGCTGATAGCTTGATACTTACTAAAAAAATTTCTCTGCAAGGCCGCTTGGCCTAAATTTTTTTTTGAATTTTTTTTGAAAATATGTTGCTGAGAAAATAAAAATACCAAATTTGAATAATTAAATTGCAGATCTTAAAATCATACCTGTGTTGCAAATTGGGGCCTTCGGGGTTTGGTTTACAAAAAAAATTTGCTCACGGTCCACTATGGCCGAAGATAGCCAAATTTATAGCCGATTTTCATCGAATCGACATTTTGGACACAATGGTGAGGTTAGATCTAGTGCTGGACACTCCAAATTTTTGTGATACTCTGAAGTCGAGTTGCGGCGATGAAGCAAGATGATGGTCTCAAATGGTTTTGTGAAGAGGAATTCTCCAAGACATCTAATACCATGTAAGAATTTTCCTTAGAACAAGATTCACCCAAGATCGTAGAACTCAACACAAGAACAACTATAGACCAAAAGTGGATATGATGTATTACTCATAGTATGTTCAGTATATGATCTACAAACACACTATGAGTGCCTGTATATAAAGTCCTCTAAGGAAGCACCTAGAATGTCTCTAGAAAAAACTAGGAGATAAGATAAGCATTGACAACTAAGCACACACCTTATCCAACATTCTAGAAGAGTGGATAAAATTAAGAAGGTTGTAGACACCATGTGGTTAATTAGTGTGCTAACTCTTGTGTTGTAGACACCATGTGCATAAAAGAGGTACGAACTCTTGTGTTGTCAACATGAAAACTCATAAGAGTATGCATACTCCTAGGTGGCTAATAAAAAAATAATAAAAAAATGCATTAACTTAAGTAAACTTAAGTAAGTGTAAATAGTAAATACATATTTACACCAACAACTTCAGTAATTGGTATATCCTAAACTACAGTGCAACTTGGACAAGCTTGTAGGGCCATTTCAACATTCCTAAGGATTCCCACGATCTTGACGATACTACCATCAAGTGGCAACACATCTTTAACAACGGGTTCATGTTTAATTTCTATGCTATCAACAACACACTTGGGCATTACTGAACTACTGGCCCTTGAGTCAATCATATAGTTATGAACTAGCTTGTTATCTATGAATAGAGAAACATAGATTGGAGGAGGTCTAACCTTTTTTCTTACTTCTACCTCCCTTGATGGTTACACCAAGCTTATAACATTCTCCTTGCTAGGAGGTTGATCTCTGAGTTCAATGCTTTCCAACTCCTATTGTAGTAGCCTGCTTTGTGATGGCACAGTAGTTACAACTTGCCACATGGAAATGTTTGCATTGGTCTTCCTCATTTGCTCTACCAAACTAAAAGAATTATTAGATGGTCTGGTAGGAGCCTTGGAAGTAGAAGTCTAAGATAGGATAGTTTGTGGGTTGTTCACATCATTCCAGCTTTCATCCCATCTCTGCTATAGAGAAACATCAACAAGCTAATTCACATTGTGTTGTTGGGTGACTACTTTTATATGTGGCTTTGCACTTGATGTGGAAGGTTGAGGTGCCATCTCCTCCATAGCCCTTTTCTTGCTCCTGGTATTGTAAGCATAGGAATCCTGGTTTACATTACCATGCTCTTCTACTAGGTAGTTCATAAAAGAACAATCATCCTACTGAAAGGTATCAAGAGGCTGATTAGCATTGTGTTGCTAGGCAACCGTTCGCTCTGGTACAATTAAGGCCAAGTAAAATTCTACCTTCTAGCACATGTAGTATCCATAGGAGTAATTACAAGAAGCGAAAAAATCTTGTTCTTGGGCAAGGTTGTTTTGAGGGACTAAGACCCTGTTTAGGTTGGCATTTGAAGATTGGGTGTGGTTGATAGGTCTATTCTGACTATGAGAGTGGGCAATAGGTCTATTTTTATTTTAGGGGGTATGAATCTAGTTTGAAGGTCTACCATGAATAGGAACTTGACTTTGGAGTTGGAGAGGCTTATTATTATGAGCTTGTTGCCTCTTCATGGTCACTAACTCATTCCCCATTTTCTGCACTACTACACGATTCTCTTCAATGTTCCTTTCCTGATCCACATCCTTCTATCTACATTCTATATTAATGTTTACATCATAGCCTCAATCGTATCAACTCACTAGAGGATGTAGAGGCTATTAGAACCACAACAAGAGGTTGACTTACAAAGGGAACACGAGTAGGGGCTACAGTGGGTTGATGGTTAGACATGTTAGGGAAGAAAGGCATTGGGGGTCTTGGAGCTATCTTCCCTTCCTGTATCAAAATATTTTCATCTCTTATGGTAACCTCATAAGCATTTGGTAAAGTGTTCCCCCCCATAGATTGCAAGGTGGTAGCGATATCACTATTGAAGGCTCCAAGGTAGTACAAGAATGCATTACCGGGAGAGGGCTTCACTGCAGTAGGTATCCTATCCCATGTTTTCTAGAATCTATAATTGAAATCAATCATACATTCATGAGGGGCCCTCTTGATAGTTGTTAGTTTCTCTAAAAATGACAAGTGGTCACTTTTGTCCTCAAAATGCTTACATAAGGCTACCTCTAACCTATCCCAATTAGTAATAGAGTTGTGAAGCATACCTCTATACCATTGTAATGCCTTTCCTTTCAAGGATTAAGCCATAATTATGACTACTACATCATCCTCAAAGATACCATAGATATTACAAACATTAGACACTTCTTGAATATGTTAATAGGGGATGTGGAGGTTTCACCTGTAAACTCTGGTTCACTTTTGAGAGTTGATACTAGTATGTCATGCCTTTTGGCCAATAGGAGGGGGCTCCCACCATTAAAGGTGGCAAAAGTATGAGCTCTAGCCATATAAGCAAGTGTTCTATTGATATGAGCAGATGGTGTCCTAGGCTTAGATCTAACAACATGAGGAGTGGAGATGGATCTTGCAAGGGTGTGCACTACTGTCCTACTCCTAATTGGTGACAAGGATACTCTAACTTTTCTTCTTGTGTTAGAAAGAGAAAGCTCTTGATACTAGAACTTTCCTTTGGAAGATACCCTCGTGTGTCTCTTGGGCATGAATCATAGTAACCTTGGTCTAAAAATTGGATGCACTTTGAAGCTTAGAGTCACCAAGTACTTTTGAATAATGAGCCTCTTCAAGGCTTTACACTGAAGGTATTACTATTTCTTCAGCATGAATAAGGAATCTTTCCCGATGCTAGTGAGCTTTAGAATATGAAAATATATGATCGTCCCATTGGGCGTGCCAAAAACTATTGTCACAAAAGCTTGCACCCTTGTCCAAAGTATTATCTAAGGACAACCTCATGAAACATGGAAACAACCTCTAAGCTATGGGACTTGAACTATGAGGTTGAGTCTCTGGAGAAGGCCGACGTCCTCTACTATTAGGATGAACCTAAACTATTCTTGAAGAGAAAAAGGAGAACATGAACGAAACTACCTAATCTATTCTAAAGAGGCGATGCACCAAAAATAGGGTGTCCAAATCAGTCTCTACCCATACATGCATAGTGCTATTATTATGATAGTCCAAAGATATATGGATTCAAACTTTTCTTCAACCTATAAACTACACATAGATTAGACAACCATATGAGTGAGACAAGGAAAATATTTCACTTCTCATTCACGAGACCCTAAGATATAGGGCATGTAGATTACAAATATTCTCAGTACGTCAAAGGAAGGAAAAAAAGTTTACATAGTATGATGACAGTTGAAAGAGATAAGGCAGAGAGTCATATAACTCAAAGGTAATGGAGAATTTATAGTAGCATGCTAAGGCGGTACTAAAGAAATAGAGAAGATTTAATGCTAAGAAAGAGTACAAAATTTTCTTTTATAGTGCAGGCATAACTTAGATAACGTCTATTGCAAGGTAAAATTCAACCACTATGATCAAATCTCTAGAGAACAGTTACTGTCAAGATGAAAATCTAGCCAATAAGTAAATCCACACATGAGAGGATCAGTTCCACACCAAACAAATTTCTAAGAGGCTAGGAGTGGCAATTTTTTAATCTCTAACTGAATGAGTGGATTAATAAACAATGGTGGAGTATTTCTTTGTACTTATCACGCTTAGGGATTGATGAAAGTGGTTGCATAAGATTAGAAAGTATTGGAAATATAAGAGGAGTAACTGAGAGGGGAGGGGTGAATCAGTTACTACTAAAATAAATTCTAGATCCCTTTAGATGTCAGTACAAAATAAACTCTGAAAATTGAATACTGTTGATGCTCAACAAGCACACATAAAATGCTGTAACTCAGTAAATATTGAATATGCTTGGTAAATACTTAACATGCAAATCTTAAATGTTATCTGTGATTACCACAATCTTAATTTAGATGCAAACACATAAAAGAAAATAGCATGAGCACAATTGACATCGAGATTTAACGTGGAAACCCAATCTGGGAAAACCATCAATTATAACTAGTTATCATTTTCACTCTTTTGAAGTGAGCCATGTTAGGAGCCAACCTTGTTAAAGGTTACAAAGTACACTATTAGGTGTGACCCTATTCAAGAATTTAATCACCCTATTAGGAGTGGTCTTGTTAGAGGTCTTTAGTTAATTCAACAGAATTGTCACCTTGTTAGAGGTTTTACAAATAACTGTTAAACCAACTTTGTTAAGAGAATTAGATCAATACTACAATGGTTAGAGAGTAACAATGAGATGACCTATTTTGAATGCAACTAAATTGCTGATTACAAATCTTTGTTCTGGCTTTACTTGATCCTTCCTGATCAAATATATCTTTTCTATTTGATAATGAAATTCTTCTTATCCTTCTAATTTGTTATCTTACTGCATCATTAGATCTTCAAAATTATCCATGCATTCACATTCTTACACACTTTCAAATTCATAGCTTGAACTTATACTTATATCATTCATATCGTCAAGTCAGCTCATATACAACTTAGAACAACTAATATTCATCACCTTAGTAAGATAGAACCAATAGATAAATCTATTAAGCTTAATATGCCAAAACAAGAAAATCCTTCGTTAGTTAACCCAACTCGGTAGACACTAACTCATAAGCAATTTCCTATGTTAACCAATAGAAGCTCGATTAACACTACAAGATCGCAAAGATTCTTTGGTAACTGAGTGAGCTCAGTTAACACTAGTTCCATCCAACATTTTCTTCATTAACCAAGTGAGCTCAGTTAACACTCATCTTTATAGTCTTTCCATTGACACCCAAGTGAACTTGGTAGACACTGCGTTCTAAACTAGGCAAACACAGTAATGCTTGGTAGACACAGAAAACTATCTTCACTGCCCGAGTGAGCTTGGCAAACATTGACTATTAATGATATGACATTTGTGTAACATCAAAGACAATGCACAATTAATCAATTGTATCCAACATTCCTCCTCTTTGGCATTGATGGCAACACAACATGTCATAACATAATGAAATTTTGGAACAAGAATAAAGTAAGGAACATATCCTTAGTTTCATTTTGATTCACATCTATGAGAACTTTCTCTATCAATATGAACTCTTTCTGCCTTTGGTTTCTCCCTCTATTAGGAAACTTCTGTCTATAACAACTTCTGATAAGTTCATTCTCCCTCTTAGACATCTCTATTATAGAATGCTTCTCCATCTTACCAAAAACTTCTTCTCTTTGTAATAAAAGAAATTTTTATGAGATATGACAGTAAACTTCTCCCTCTTTGACAACATATGCCAAAGAAAACAACTCTATTAATATCAATGTACCTTAAGTACTGAATCATTTACAATATGCCCTTGTGAATTCTGTACCAATTGATTGATCTTCAACTTTCTCTGGTTGATGCATCACTAAAATTTTTTTAGTGAGCTTCAAATAGGGGAATGACCCCTAGCTTACCTCTTAGATACAAAAATGCATCTTTAGGTAATGGCTTGGTGAGTATGTCTACAGTTTGTTCTTTTGTATTTACACATTCCAATCTGACTTCTTTATCCTACACCAATTCTCCTAAGAAATGATATTTTATAGCAATATGCTTTGTTTTGGTATGCATCTCTGGATTTTTTGATATATTGATTGCACTAGTGTTATCACAGTATATGACTATTGGATCTTTGATCTCTATTTTCAATCCTTCCAATAGTTGTTTGAACCAAACATTGTTAGAACAATCAACTACTGTTACCATATATTTTGCCTCTGTTGTGGATTGAGAGATGCAATTTTGTTTCTTGCTTGTCCAAGACACTAGTCTTTTACCAAGAAAGAATGCTCCAACACTAGTGCTTTTTCTATCATCAAGACTTTCTACCCAATCAGCATCAATAAACACCTTCAAGTCCAAATTGCCTCCAAGTTTATACCATAAGCCATAGTCTTTAGTACCTTTTAGATATCTCACGATTCTCTTGATTTCCATCATTTGATTTTCTCTGAGATTTTCTAAGAATCTTGCCACCATAACAACTGCTAATGCAGTATTAGGGCTTGTATGCACTACATATTAAAGTTTTCAAATCATTGATCTGTATGTGGTTTGATCTACTTCTTTAGAATCATCATTCTTAGAAGGCTTATGTCCAATAGACATAGGGGTTTGAACTAGTCTTGAATCTTCCATTCCAAACTTCTTTAGTTTCTCCTTGATATACTTAGATTTAGTGATGTAGAGAAAATTTTTGTTCTGTTGTATTTGCAACCGAGCAAAGAATTTTATCTCACCAAACATGGACATTTCAAATTCTTTACTCATTTCTTCTAAAAATGCTTTTCACAAGTCATCATTTTTTATGAATAAAGCACCATTAACAAATATTTCTACCAACACAATCTTCTTGTCTAGTCCTTCTTTGATATACAGACCCTACTGTTATGATTTCTTTATTGAAAACCAATATGTATCAAGTGATTATGAAGTCTTTCATACCAAGCTCTGGGAGCTTTCTTGACACCATATAATGCTTTGTGTAATTTGCAAACCATGTCTTTTTTGCTAGGATCTACAAAACATTTTAGTTGTTCACTGTAGACTTTCTCATTAAGAATTCCATTCAAGAATGTAGATTTAACATCCATTGGATATACTTTAAATCCTCTATGTGCTACATATTCTAGTAAAGTTCTAACACCTTCGAATCTTATAAAAAGAGCAAAATTTTCACCGTAATCAATACCTTCTTCCTGAGAATAGCCTTTACATACTAGTCTTACCTTGTTTTTGGAAACTTTTCCATCTTCGTTCAACTTATTTGTGAACACTCACTTTGTGCCAATTGCATTTTTATCCTTGGGTCTAGGAACAAGAGTCCAAGTTTTGTTCTCTTCTATCTGTTCTATTTCTTCATTCACTTCTTCAACCCAACTTTCATTATCTAATGCATCTTTAATATTTCTTGGTTCAAATTAAAAAAGCAAACATGTATCTTTTAATTTGCTTCTTGTTATTGTTCCATCAGATTTGTCTGCAATGATTTGATCAGGTGCATGATACCTTCTGACATATCTTGCTAACACATGTTCATTGGATTTGGGATGAGTTTCACTTATTTCATCTTGAACTTCAATATCAAGCTCAGGTGCCATTGTCTATGACTCGGGTCCATCAGACTCGATTTGAACTAGCTTGGTAACTTCTGATTGTGACTCAGGTCCTTCAAACTGTGACTCAGGTTGCACTGTTTGCAACTCAGTAAGTATTTGAGATTTTGGGGAGTCAGGAGATGAAGTCTGCTTTATTTAAGATAGGTTTGGTAGGGTATCAAGTTCATAGTAAACAAATCTTTTGTAATCCTCTGGCTTTTTGTTGTTTTCTTCTTCACTCTTTTCTACAAACTCATCAATTCGCACATGTGCACTTTCTATAATTTTATGAATAGACAGATTTAAACATTTGCATACTTTACTTTTGTAGGAGTATCCTAGAAATAATCCTTCATCACATTGTACATCAAATTTTCCTTTTCTAGATTCTTTCAAAATATAACATTTGCTATCGAATATTTTCAAGTAACTCACATTAGGTTTGTAGCCATACCATAGTTCATAAGGAGTTTTATTTGAGTCTTTCTTCAATTGAACTCTGTTCAAGGTATGAATTGTAGTGCTGATAGCTTCTTTCCAGTATTTGATTGCAACATTCTTTTCTATCATTAATATTCTTACACAATCGATGATGGATCTGTTTCTTCTTTCAGCTATACCATTCTGCGGTAGAGTATCAAGGGTTGATACTTGTCTTTTGATCCCTCTTTCAATGCAAAAATTATTGAATTCATTGGAGATATATTCACCACCTCTGTCTAATCTTAAACTTTTCAATCTCTTTCTAATTTCTTTTTCTACTCTTGCTAGATACCATTTGAACTTTTGAAAGGCTTTTGATTTTTCTTCTAGATACATTACAGTCATTGTTCTAGAATAGTCATCAACAAAAGAATGAAAAACTTTTCTCCACTAAAACTCTATATTCCAATAGGTTCACATAAGCTTGTATAAAAAATTTCTAAGACTTCTTTGACTAGTAGTTTTTGCTTTTGAAGCTAGTCTTTCCCATCTTAGCAATTTGACAATCCTTGCATAAACCCATATCAAGTTTCTTCAAACTAGAAATACCTCTTACTCTTCTATGTTTGCTTATCTTAACCAAATTATCAAAGTTTACATGACATAGAGTTTTGTGCTATAACCAACTTTCTTCTACTTGAGCAATAAAATATGAATATTCACTGAGATCAAGATAAAATATATTACCTTTTGTTTGCTTTCTAGATCTAACTAGATTTCCTTTTCCATCTAGTAGTTTGGCATTTCCATTCATGAATTCTACCTTTAATCTAATGTTATTCAACTGTGCCACACTAAGTAGATTATGCTTTAGTCCTTTAACCTAATAAGCATTTTCACATACAAGTTCTTTAATTAATGAAATACATCCTTTTCCTTTTATGTTACAAGGTTCATTGGTTCCAAACCTCACACTACCTCCATCATAATATTTCATGAGCTCAAATTTTGTTTTGTCTCTAGTCATATGATGTGAACAACCATCATTGATAATCCATATATCATTTTTGCTAACATGAGAGACAAGTGCCATCTTATCTCCTTCATCATTAGATTCATCTTTTATAGCAATATATACCATTTCATCTTCACTATTATCAGAATCTTTAGTTATAAAACAAGATTTCTTACCTTTGTCCTTGTAGTTCTTGTTGTTCTTCTTGCCTTTGTGCTTATTGATTTTCTTTTCATCTTTGTTTTCTTTGTTTGGACACCTTGTAGCAATGTCACCAACTTCTTCACAAGAAAAATAAATCAAAAGAACTTTACCTTTGTACTTTCCTCTGCCTTTGGAACACTTTCTTGTAAGTAGAGCTTCAACAACTTTAAGATCCCTGTCTGAACTTTCTTTTGGTTCTTCTTCTTCACTTCTTGATTAACTAGACTTTGATTTCTTACTCTTTTCTTTGAGTGAGAGTTTAGCTTTAAAAGCATACTCAATAATCTTTGAACTAGGAACATACTTATCAAAGTTATCTAACTCAAAAGCTATCAATCTTTCAACTAGAGCATCCAAATATATTTTATTATTTGGATCACATCTCATCTCTTGAATAATAGACACTCTAATTGCATAAATAGGAAGAAGAGTTCTATGTACCTATCTTACAACTATTTTCTCTTTAATGTCTCCTCCAGATGCTTTGATTGCACTTACACTTGCTTTGATTCTTTCCACATATTTTGCAATGTTCTCATCTTCTCTCATTTTCATTTGATCAAAATGACCTCCAAGACTTTCAGCCTTAGCTCTTGTTATATTCTCATCTCCTCCATATATGTATTTTAGTTTGGTCGACATCTCATGAGTTGTTTTGTAGTGTTTACTTTCATCAAATTCAACATAACTAAGAGCAGATGCAATATCAATCATCATGATGTTATGATTCTTCTTTTCAACAATATCTTCAACTGATAATGTTCCAGTGGGAGTCTTTTATTTAGCATCAAGATATTTGCACCCTGAATCACTGATAGTAGCTAGATGTAACCTCACAATTCTTGGCCATGCTTCAAAATTGTCTCTTTTCAGCTTGGCAATCTCTCTTCTGTAAGACATCCTATTCTTTAGCTTAGGTCCTTGAAACCTTCTCTGTAAGCACCAAAAGCTCTAATACCAATTGTTGGAAATATAAGAGGAGTAACTGAGAGGGGAGAGGTGAATCAAGTACTCCTAAAATAAATCCCAGATCCCTTTAGATGTCAGTACAAAATAAACTCTAAAAACTGAATATTGCTAATGCTTGACAAACACACATAAAATGTTGTAACTCGGTAAATACTAAATATGCTTGGTAAATACTTAACATTAAAATCTTAGATGCTATCTATGATTACCATTATCTTAGGAAAAACCACCAATTGCAACTAGTTACTGTTTTCACTCTTCTGAAGTGAGCCTTGTTAGGAGCCAACCCTATGAAAGGTTACAAAACAAATTGTTAGGTGTGACCCTATTAGAGGAGTTAATCACCCTGTTAGGAGTGGTCTTGCTAGAGGTCTTTAGACAATTCAACAGAACTACCACCTTGTTAGAGGTTTTACAAATAGATGTTAAGCCAACTCTATTAAGAGATTTAGATCACTGCGACAATGGTTAAAGCGTAACAATGAGATGACCTATTTTGAATACAACTAAATTGCTGATTATAGATCTCTATTTTGGCTTTACTTGATCCTTCCTGATCGAATATATCTTTTTTGCTTGACAATGACATTCTGCTTATTCTTTTGATTTGCTATCTTACTACATCATTAGATCTTCAAAATTATCCATGCATTCACATTTTTATACACTTTCAAATTCATAGCTTGACCTTATATCATTCATATTGTCAAGTTAGCTCATATACAAGTTTGAATAACTAATATTCATTACCTGAGTTGACTAAATCCAATAGATAAATCAATTAATATTAATATGCCAAAACAAAAAAATCCTTCATTAGTCAACCCAGCTTGGTAGACACTAACTTAGAAATAATTTCTTGTGTTAACCAATAAAAGCTTGGTTAACATTGCAAACTCACAAAGATTTTTTGGTAATCGAGTGATGATGGGGACACAACCCAAGAACAGAATGGACACAACAGAAAAGGAAAATTGTATTAACTAAAAAATAAGCTAATACATTCAGTACAGAGAAAATAAACTTCTAAACATGCCCTAAGGGCTTACAATAGCATAAATGTGGAGATAATTTCTCCTTTCAATACCTCCTCTCAAATTCCACTCTGAACTGCCTTTTACAATGCCAGAAATCTCCTTAAATAGGTCCCGGAGGGTTAAGGACTAGGAGTACATTCTAGAAAGTGCTAATAGGCATCCACCGACCAAATAGAAGGTTCCAAAAGATGCGTTAGAAGTCGGCGCAAATCTAGAAGAATCCAGAAACGGTCACCGAACTTTCGGGAGGCATAACTTTTGAACCGTAGCTCTGATTGATGAACCGTTTACATTTTTGAAAAGCTCTCGAAGCGCTCTATAGCCCTATGGACCAGCTTCACTCGTCCTCCATTTTTTGGCCCTTTTCGAGGTCATTTAATGTCCCTAACCTGACTTTGAAGCATTCTTAGGAGGTCTCCACAACCCGAAAAATTGCAATAACTCTCAAACCGTGGGGCCTTTTGACCTAATTCTTTTTCTAGAATGCTCTAAATTAAAATTACAATCATCTAGCCAATTTACACCTCTTAGTTCACCAAAATGATGGCTCAATTACATACTCCTATTTTTTCAAGATTTACACGAACACTGATGGTGGAACTGTGAGAGTTGGAACCTTTATTTGACCCAAATGGATATCCAAAAATGAAAACACATGAAATAGAAACTAAGTCTAAGTATGGTTTTTTGGTGACATAGGATTGCCCTTATACCTCTGGATGCTCCTGCATCAGACACCTAGGGTAGATTGAAAAGTGACCCTATCACTTTATGAATGGTAGAGGAAATCCCAAATGGGAAACCTCAGTTGCTGAAATCCAAGTTGAGTCCTTGATCGATCATCCTTTCCATTTGACCAAATAATCTACTTACTACCTATTTTTGGTACTCCTACCCACACGATGATCTAGAATGTCTTCTATCTCCTCCTTCTTAGAAGCAAGAATTGGACATGGCTCTAACACCAGCTCCTCATCTGCACCATCATCATGATACTCTGTTAAATCTGCAATGTTGAAAATGGGAGAAATGTGAATACCATCTGGTAGCTCCACTTCATATGCATTTCTTGAGTCATGTTTCTTCATAATTTTGCAGGGGCCAAATTTCTTCATTTTCAGCTTGTTGTAAGTACCGGCTAGAAATCTTTCTTTTCGTAAGTGCACCATGACTAGATCCCCTACTTGGAATTCCTTATGTCTTCTCCTTTGATCAGCCCTAACTTTATACTCTTGATTCATCTTGGTAATGTGTGCTTGAACCTCCTCATGTAGACGCTTGATATGTTCAACAAATTCTTCCGCTTCAACACTTCTCCTCTCCCCTTGCTCTATCTTCCTCAATTCTGGTGCAGTCCTTGGGCTATTCCCATATACAATTTGGAATGGAGATTTTCCAGTACTCCTATTTATAGAGTTATTGTAAGAAAACTCTGCTTGTGGTAGAATCAAATCCCATCCCTTGGGCTTATCCCCAACTAAACATCTTAGCAAATTGCCCAGACTTCTGTTTACCACTTCTTTTTGGCCATCAATTTGTGGGTGATGCGTGGAACTGAATTTCAAGTCTGTTCTCAACTTTTCCCACAATGTCCTCCAGAAATACCCCACAAATTTAGTATCTCTGTCGGAAACTATACTCCTTGGAAGACCATGTAGTCTTACCGACTCTTTGAAAAACAAGTGTGCAATATGGACAACATCATGAGTTTTGTGGCATAGAATGAAATGTGCCATTTTGGAGAACCTATCAACCACCACGAATATTGAGTCATTACCCCTTTGTGTCCTTGGCAATCCAAGAACAAAATCCATACTTATGTCCTCCCATGGCCTTGATAGAACGGGAAATGGCTGATATAGGCCAGTATTGTGACTAAGCCCCTTGGCAACTTGACAAACCTGGCAACTCTGTACAAACTTCTTCACATCTTGTGAAATTTGAGGCCAAAAATAATGTTCTCTAAGAATGGCAATGGTCTTATCTCAACCAAAATTTCCTGCCATCCCTCCACTGTGTTTCTCCTTAATCAGATTTTCTCTCATGGAACTCCTTGGAATGCACAATTGACTACCCTTGAAGAACATGCCATCCTGAATCAAATAGTCTAACCACTTAGTTCTATCTACAGCAATAGGTTCTTTACAACCTTTCCATGCTTCAGCAAAATCAGGATCCTCGAGGTACAATTTCTTGAGTTCTTCAAACCCAACTACTTCAACTTGCATTACTGTAAGCAACATCTGTCTCCTACTTAGTGCATCTACAACCCTGTTAGATTTTCCACTTCTATGCTTCAACACAAATGTATAGCTTTGCAAGAACTCTACCCACTTCATATGCCTCTGATTCAATTTACCTTGGCTATTTAGGCACTGTAATGCCTGATGATCAGTATAAAAACAAATTTCTTTTGCAATAAATAATGCCTCCATTTCTGTAAGGCCTGAACTATTGCATAGAACTCTTGATCATAAACAAAATACTTCTTCTTTGCATCATTCAATTTTTCACTAAAATATGCAATAGGCTTACCTTCTTGGCTTAATACAGCCCCAATAGCACTGCCACTGTGAAATGTCCCTTTTCTGATTTTACATGATATTTCGAACCTCTAATCAGATCTTTAAAATCAAACAGCTAATATCCCAAAGATCCACCAAATTCCTCAAGAAACCCCAAATTGGGTATGCTGAAAATAGTGCTAAAAGCTTCACAACTTCACAAATTATTAATGAATCTGAAAATGGAAATTTTTACAGAACTTTCAGCAGCATAACAGCCTACAAATTGACATTTCCAGATCCGTATAGCCTTTACACAACAGCTCGAAAATGTAGGACCAAAACTATGCTCATCGGGCTCCCGAAATAGCACAAAATATGCCCGAAAACACCACAAAAACACTAATAATCTATCTCAAAAGTTTAATCACGTCCCAATATATATATTCAGCTCTATTTTAACATTTAAAAGTCTGATATACAGCAGCAACCCAAACTAATATGAAATACTCAACTGTAAACACCAAACTCATACAAAAACACACCCGGAAACTCACAAATCTGCACTGTTCAGCACAAAGGCATACTCTGTATGAGCATGCAAATGGAATGACTTCAAACTCCCGTCCTTAGCCTTCTTGGAAACCTGCAAACTCCCGTTCTTGGGTCTCCCTGGAAACCTGCAAACTCCCGTTCTTAGGTCTCCTTCTCCACAGGTTTGGCAGCCTCTGAAGAATAACAAAGAATGAGCAAAAATCAAGTTCTGGAATGGGCCCAAAATGCCTCCAAACCCCTTAAAAGAGGGCATAACTGTAACTCACATCCAAGAGAGGTTAATGAAACTTATTTTAATAATAATTTTCATTTATTAGTCCAACGGTTTCCAAAGATTAACCCCCTTTTTTCGAAACTTCACTTTCTTGGGCCTGCCTGCCTTAGCAAAGATTTTCTTTTTTTAATTATTTGAAAATGGGACATGACAAGTCCTCCCCTCCCAATCATTGCTTGTCCTCAAGCAATGGCTGAACAATAAACCAATCAATCCACCTGGATCCCAAATGTAGTCATGAACTATACTACTACCAATTAACACAGGCTCTTGCAATATCCTCTGCAATATGACCAAGAGGAAGCCATAATCAAATTGACAATTATAGCTCAACCAAACTCCAAAATCACCACTACCAAAATCAAAAACCCATGAGGCACAAACTCTTAGAACATCAGAACCCAAGTAAAGTGGACAAATCAAACTACCAACACAGTAAATACCATCAACGCATCCCACTGGCCTATATAGAATGTACAATCCAACTCTGCAACAATGGTGAACCCTCTCGAATGAAACTGTACCAAGTATGAAGAATCCACACACTATACAACTTCTGCAGTCAACACAACTCTGCAAATCATCGGCCACTATCTCATAACCATAACTCCCATACACTGCTGATGGTGAAAAGACATTACAAGATAAAGAGTAAGAAATGGAATCCAAACCAAATTTGTCTGCCATCAACTCCTTAGCACAAGGATCAAATGCTAACTGATGTACATACCCTGCTAAAGCATCACTCCAAAACTCCTGCTCTAAGTCATGTAATATCAACCTCACAGTGTAATGCCGATAGAATGCACCAATCTCAGTCAGCGGCTCAGACTGCAATCCAGATGTAACTAACTGCAATCGATCATTAACCAAGTTGGAACTGACTACTACCTCTGAAGACATTGCGAAGGGAGTAGTATTACTAGTAGGAACCATGCCAACTATCAGCTCACCAACGTCACACATGGTCTTTGATACAACATCTCTAGTCTTCGTGCCATTAGTACTAGAGGTCACCACCATGTTAGGCACACCACAAGAATCTGCTACAACACCCAACTCAATTGAACCTAACTCTAGTGGGAATGAACCTGATATGCCAATGTTAGTATCAAGGATGGATGCATCCCCATAGGCCAACATAGGAATGCTCGATAGACACAAAAAACTATCTTCACTGGCTGAGTGAGCTTGACATATATTGACTGATACTGATATAAATTTTTTGTAATATCAAAGACAATACACAATTAATCAATTATATCTAGCAGAAAGATCGTTCAAAGAGCTACTCCCGTTGCTATTGACATCCTACTCGATCACGATCTTTTGTCAATTGAGGTCTAACTATTAAATTCTTGTAAGAATCTACCTTAGGAAACAATTTACCCAAGACCAAGCAACTCAAAACACAAGCACAAATTAGACCAGAGTATGATCAAAATAACTATATAGTATTCAATGTAATGTACAAGTACACTAGGAGTGCCTCAATATAAAGGCTTCTGAGATGCATCTAGAATTCCTTAAAATTAGCAACATGATAAGTCCTACAACCAGGCACATGTGCACCAGATATGGGTTATCCTCCATTAAGCAAAAAAGTAAGTGTGATGATGAGAGGATAAGCCTACAAAGGTGTGACACGCTAATCAGTGTTGTAGACAACATGTGCTAAATTAAGAGTGTGAATAACAATGTTGTGTACATGACAACTTAGTGAATGATGCAAACTCCTGTGGTGTAGACACCATGTGCATAATTAGAGTTGCGTACTTTTGTGTTGTCTACATGACAACCCAAAAAGGTGTGTAAACTCCTAAGTGTCTCATAAAGAGAAATAATAAAATAATGCACTAACCTAAGTAAAATTAAGTGAAGTGTAAATAGTAAATACCTATTTACACTAGCAGTTCTGCTATGTGGACCAAACATTTCTCATCGTTATGCCACCCTGTCAGTGTAAAATCCTTATGCCTTGCATTCAATTATCCATGATTGCATCATTGCCACCACATTCCTTTAATAACTATAGCTGCTCGCAAAACTGCAATTTTTTGGTCATCGCCACCTTGCCTCTTAAACTGGTATTATTTTTTGACCTTTGAGATCAAGCAACTCAAAAGGAATCATCCAATCACAACTTGAGGCATAGCTACCTCCTAATCTGTGATGATCATGCGCTAGCCGTAGATTTGAATGATCTAATAGTGCAGGATATGTTTTGGATAGTAGAAATTTACTTTATTGTGCCGTCGCAACTCAAACTGTAGCATGTCAACATAACCATGTGATTGGGTGAAACAAAACAAAGCAAACCTTCGCCACGTTAACCTTAGTTAGCACTTAACTACCCACGACCATGCAAATTGCACAGTCGCAACTTAAAATATTAAGGGCATAACATGAAATAGAGAATATGACTAACGTTAAATCATTCCATGAGCATCCTAGCTGGTCGTTAAAATAGATCATTATTTGATTTTGGTTTTTAGTGAGAGAAATTTGTGCTAACAACAACCAAAAAGAAGAAAATTGTAACTATTGATTTGAAGGTGAAGGATCTAAAGAATAATGTAAAGAAGGCAGTTACACCTCTTGAACCTAAGCCTAAGAGGATGATATTAACAAGATGCAAGGAAGCTTGGTAGAAAATCACAACAAAGAGGAACCAAACAAAAGGGACTGAGAAGAGTCCACCAAAGGGGACAAGAAGTAAACTGGTTGTCACACCTAATGGGAGGAGGACAAAGAAGAGGAAATCAAGTCTGATGATTTGAGAAAGCTTCAAATTTTACCAAGGCAACCTCCTATATGATAGATTAGTATATGAAACTATTAGGAACTTAGCTGGCATAACAAGTTTCAAAAAAATTAAATACGAATCTTTAAATAAGGAAGATTAAGAAAAGGCTTAGAAAGCCATGATAGATATGATGATAAAATTTAAGAATACACCTATAGAATTAGGAAAGGGTATTCTTGAGGATTTGTATAATAAATTAGATGCAAAATGGAAGTGGGAATTATCCATTGAAAAGAAAATAAGGGAGACTACATTGGCACAAATAATGTTTGATTTAGGGAAGACACATATATGTATTTCTCTAAGAGATTTTGCCAAGAAATTCATGCCAAAAGTAAGGGCATATAAAATTTTGAAGAATAAAGCATGAGGTTGAAAAAGAAAACAAATTGATTTGGAAGAAAGCATTTGGATTGCTACTTCCATCGACAAAGGAGGAAAAAGAGGAAGAGGGAAGAGATGCTATAGAGTTAGATAATAAAGAAGATGATGATGAGCTCAAGAAGCTAGAAGAATTTTTTTTTGAAATTTGATTGAAAAGATCATTATTGAAGAAGGAAGATTGTTGATAAAGAATGTTTTCAATCATTATTTTTTCACTGATGTCAAACCTGCTATTTGCTGGAATGACAATTGCTTATTAGGTCCAAGTACTATTACTTAGTTGATTGATGAAGAGGATTTAATCAATAAGATGTAAAAAAAGCACCTAAGGGAAAGGTTGAGTTATGGTTTTGTAATGAAGTACAAGAATCAGTTAAGGCAATGGTAAAATGATATATTGATAATACACTTGAAGATATAGAGGTTGGCTACACTTAGAAACTCTAGGAGAATAAGCTATAACAAAGCTTTCTGCAAAGCTTGACTAAATTCATTAGTGGGTGTTGAACAAGTTAGTTCATGCTGAGCAGATTATCAGTAAGTGCCAAGAAAATGTAAAATCTAGTGTGTGTCGAGTGAAATAGAAGGTGCCGAGAAAATTTAGGTGCCAAGCTAGACAAAATGTAATAGGTGCGGAGGATCAATAAAACATATTTGATGCTAAGTGAATCCACAGTAAGTGTCGAGTAACATAGTATGTATCAAGTATCAAAAAGCCAATAGTGCCAAGCTGCTGCATTATTTGAAAAGTCAAAGATTTGCTAGATCTAAGTCAATAAGTTTATTTGTAAGAATTTGGTATAGCTTTGATACCATGTAAGAATTTGGCTTAGGGCAGAATTCACCCAAGACCAATGAACTTAAACACAACAACAATAGTAGACCAAAGAGAGAGTATGATCAGAATGACGATATGTTCATTCAATATGCCATATTAAAGTACACTAGGAGTGCCTATATATAAAGGCCTCTGGAGAGCTTCTAGAATGTATAGAATTCAACATCATGATAAGTCATACAACTAGGCACATGTCCACCATATATGAGTTATCCTCCCTTAAATATGAAAGTAAATGCAATGATGAGAGGATAAGCCTACAATGGTGTAGCATGCAAATCAGTGGTGTAGACAACATGTGGTAAATTAGGAGTGTGAATAATTATGTTGTCAACATGACAACTCAGTGAATGATGCAAAATCCAATGTTGTAGACACCATGTGCTAAAATAGAGTTGCATACTTCTGTGTTGTCAACATGACAATTCATGAGAGTACACAAACTCCTAAGTGTCTCACCTAAATAAATAATAAAATAATGCAATATAATAAAATAAAGCATTAACTTAAGTAAACTTAAGTAAGTGTAAATAGTAAATAGTTTTTTACACCAACACCCCCCCTTAAGTGCAACTTAGGGGAATGCGTTTAAGCTTATGAAATATAGGATAAAATGCATGATGGGTCCCGACTACTAGGCCATGTTAGGTACCCATGTACATAATGATATGCTATCTCTCATAAAGTGGAGAAAGAGGGAAAACCTCATGGAAAAAACCCTCCCCCCAAAAAGAGAGATGAAAAACACATACGATGTAGGGATGGATGAAGTAATCAAGCCCCCCCCCCGTATTATGACATATATCTAGTATATACATAAGAGAGAAATGAGAAGAGGAAGAGAGACAAGATAGGTTCCCCCCTTGAAAGAAGAATGCTTGCTAGTGACTGCTTTGATGAAGAACCTGATCCAAGACTAGAGAATGGTGTTCCTCCCCTTGGGAAGAAACAAGGCCATGGTACAAATGAGATGCTTCCATTGGTGCGTGGAAAGAATCCCATGGATAAGTGATGTCTCTTAGACTTTCTCAACTGGCTGAATAACCTATCTTAAAGAACTATCTGTCTATTCAACTAATGAAGAAGTCCTCTGTAACTGTTGATCCTAAGTATCCACAATCACTTCAACCTGTAAGGATTGATCATGTAGAGAATGAACAAGAGGATTAGATGGAGCCCTTGTGACAGTTGAAGAAGGTGCTGCTGCATCAAGAAGAAGAGACAGATCATCAATACTGTCCCCCAAATCTGTCACTAAAGTTGGACCTAGAAGATTGGATGTACCGTACTATGCTGGACCTATAACTGTGGCAATATATGCATGTGGCCTAAATTGATATAGTGACCTCTTGCTGCAACTATTGATAGAACCCCACATGTCTGAATCTGTTGAAGCACTATCACTGGTGTCACTATTAGTTTGCACACAGTATGATGTGCGGAGAGGATTAGAGGAATAGCTTGGTGAACCTTCCTCAAAGTGTACATCCTTCTCCACTAAAATTTGATGTGTCTCTAGATCCATAAGTCTGTATGCCTTCACACCGTCTTCATAACCAATGAAAGTACAAGGCTGAGGTGATTGTGCCTTGCATCCCTTGGAAGATATCTTTGCCCATGCAGGACAACTGAAGACTCTGAAGTGTGTCACAATAGGTTTTCTACCACACCATGCCTAAAAAGGAGTCTTGCCATCTAAGGATAGATGAGGAGATCGTTTAAGAATGTGAGTGGCACTACTAATTGCTTCGACTTTAAGTAATGGATCTAGAGACTTGGCTTGTATCATGCAACTTGCCATAGATTTGAGAGTGCGGATCCTCAATACTGCAACATTTGTCTTATGCAGATTGAATGTTGGTAGATTCTGAAGATCAATGCCCTCAAGTCTGAAAAAGTCTATAAGTCTTATGTTCACATACGTTCTTCCATTGTCCATTCTTAAAACTCTGATTGCTTTCCTTGATTTTTGTTCAACATGAATCTTGAAGGCTAGAAACTTGTCAAACACTTCATTCTTATGATGAAGAAAGTAGACCCAAGTGTATCTTGAAAAGTCATCAAGAAAAGTAAGTATGTAGCGACCTTGACTGACTGCAAAAGGACCTGCTAATACCATGTGAACCTTTTGTAGAACACCTAGTGCTCTAGGAGACTTCCCTCTTTGTAACTTCTCCTCTTGATGCATATCCACTGAATCTATTGAACATTCATTGTGGGAAAATTTGATTTGAGGTAGACCTTTGACCATTCTATTTGTGCAAAGTTGTTGAAGATAGCGGAAGGAAAGATCTCCATACCGCTCATGTCATAATTGCATTGTTGAGTTTGATTGAGATAAAAAGGCCTTTAAAGGAGACTTGGGCACAAAATGGGAGAAAGAGTACAACCTCTTGTTATGATTCACTTTCCCCACTATAACCAAGGAGTCATCTTTAAGACTGTGCACCTGTACTAAGTCTGGAAGGAACTCAACTCTATGTCCATCTCCGAGGTGAGTGATTTGGTAGATCAATAGGAGATTTGAACTTAGGTATGGAATATAGAGAACATCTTGAAACTCTCCATTTTACATTTCCACATTTCCTTTCCCTTCAGCTTCCACTTTAGTATCATCCCCCACAAAGATGTGTGGTACCTTTGATTGCTTCATTGGAGAAAATTCCTCTTTTGAAGAACCCATGTGATAAGAGGCACCTGAGTCAAGGATCCATTCCTTTGAAGAATTTGTATTTGCCATGAGTGCTTGCCCTTTGCCCTTTGAATCTAAAGAAGGCCCTTTATCCTTATAAGTATTAGGCAATGGAAGTTTATGTCTCTTCATGATGTTGGTCAACTCATCAATCTTCTTAAGATAACACTAATGTTCTTCATGACCCATTTTCTTGCAATAGGCACACTTTTTCTTTTCCTTATTATTGTTGTCCCCCTTTTGTTTGAATTTGAGGAAGACTTTCCTTGTTGGTTGTATTGTGGTGTTGTCTTTTCTGCATCCTCTGATTTTTTCTTCCACTTCTTTTGCTTACCCTTTCCTTTATTTGAAGACTATCTAGTTGAATTTTGAGAACCCTTATTATTGGCCACTAATGCTTTAGACTTAGGTGATTTGAGAATCCCCATTGATTTCAACTTCTTTTTTTCTGTATCCAATAGATCAACATATTCATCAAATGATACTTTCTTATAGGCAGACCATAATGTAGTCTTTGAGGTGTTAAAAGAAGAAACAAATGTGGAATACTATGATGGTAGCTTGTTATGAATAAGATAGATCAATCTTTCATCTTTAATAGAACTCCCACAATCAGTAAGCTTTGTCCTTAGTTCATTCACCTTGATGATGAAATCCTGTATAGAATCAAATGACTTAGGATCTAAGTAGACAAGCTCTTCTTCAATTTTTAAAACATCCTCTTCAGACACTTTACTATATAGGTTTTTGAGGGTATCCCAAGCTTCCTTGGATGTAGAACACTTCTTAATTTGATACATAATCTTTTCATCAACCCCCAAACATCTATCACCTAGGGCTTTCCTATCTATTTCCACTGAAGCTGAAATATCAGTTGCTGATACCTTATCACCTACTAGTCTAGGAAGAGTACTGTCTATTTATTGTGAAACTCCATTGTGCATTAAATGATACCACATTTTGATGGACCGTGTAGCATAATTATGTGGGGTTAATTTTGGAAACTTAAAATTTCCCATAATGCAGAAAATGAAAGAAAATTGTAGAAAAAAAAGAACACAACACCAAGAACACCCACCCCCACCCTTTCATTAAATCAAGAATCCCCCCAAAATAGATTCTTTTGGCACTTTATCAGTAGTAAGATTACAATGGGCCACTTGCCAATTTTTCCCTTCGTGGACTTCTGATTTTTTTTACAACCTCTTGATGGACTACAAATGTGGAACTTTACAATGTACAATAATTTTGAAATACAAAGAAAAGAAAGGCCCTATTTCTGAAAGTGACAGTTTTATCCACACAACCCTACAATCTAACTACAGATTTGGAAAGTAGACAAAAAAAAACACACTTTCTAAAAAATAGAACCTATTTTTGAGTCTAGATGTGCCGATATGGAGCATTTGAAGTTGCAAAATGTAGGATTATGTAGGTATAGTCGTCAAAAAATATAAATTCTGACAAATTCATGCACCGAAAATAGAACAGAGCTGCACCACTAAAGTTTTTAAGAAATTCTATCCAATTTCAAAAAAAATTGTACTTGATTTAGAGTCCGAAAGACTAAGACATGACCTCTCAAAGTCGGATTACAAAATCAAAAATCAATTTGGAGAGGGGTCGCATCAGCAAAGGACGGGGTTAAATTTAACAGTCATATAGCTATCACAACAGTTCTAATTTTTTCTAGAATGATAATTAGATAGCCATCAAATTTAGGCTCACGAAATAATGACATCAACGTACTCTCAAACTATGATGATGTCAACTGTACGGATCTATACGACCATACTGTACGAACATGGGTAGGAAGAAAATGGCATGTCTGCTCACATGTTTCACTGACGTGTCCTGTCGAGTTGGATCTTACAATTGCTGACGTGGATGCTAATAGGGAGATGAATGGATTCACCATACTGCTGACTGTGCAAGCTAATTTAACATTGATTAGATGTGTCTGAGATGTATGGCTAACTGGTTTCCACAGTGGCAGATGGCATGGTTTGTGGGTAGCAATGCATGTTGGCTTCAGATTGGTCACTTGGCATGACAAAGGTGGGTGAGCTAGCATGCGCGGATTGAGCCCCGTGTTAGCAGGTGGAAAGTAGTCATCAATTTTCTTTTATCTATCGTCGAGAGTTTATTTGGCAATTGTCGTGTCTTCTATTGCAGGCCAGATTACTTTTATGCGATGGTGGATTCCTTTTAGTGATCGTCGTGCTTTTGGTAACTATCCCACATTCATGGGTTGGGGAGGATGGGAACTATTTAAAAATAATAGTCCGCAACATTTTAATAAAATGCCAGCTCACTGGTGGAAGGATGCCTGCCACTTAGTGTGGTTTGGTCACTCGAAAACTGTGGAGAGTAGCTGGTCTGGTTGAGATTGAAGCTAGATTGAAGCCATAAATATTGTGTGGTCAATTTGTATATGCTTGTAGATTTATTAAATGAATTCGCTGATTAAATAGAACTATAAGGAATATACCTGCGATTGATTAATAACCCTCATAAACAAATTGCAGAGCTGGGGTGTGACTACTTGGTTTTGCAAAAAAAATTCTTTAATTGGGGGAAAAATCTGAAAATACCCAATTTAGAAAAATTACAGAGATTGAAATTAAAAATTAGATTTGAAAAACAAATAATCAGATCAATTAAACGATCATACCCAGTTTGCAAATCGATGCCTTCGGGTGCCTGTTTGCAAATTTTTTTTGCCTCGTGATCAACTTTATCTCGACATAGGTAAATTTATAGTCCATCTTCACTAAATTGACATTCCAAACACAATGGCAAGGTCAAATCTGGCTCTAGAGGCTCTCAATTTTTGTAGATTCTTCGGATTTGGGTCGAGGTGCTGAAGCATGAATGGTCTCGAATGACTATGTGTAGAGAATCTCCCCGAACTTTGATACCATGTAAGAATTTAGTATAGCTCTGATACCATGTAAGAATTTGGCTTAGGGTAGAATTCAACCAAGACCAATGAACTCAAACACAAGCACAACAATAGACCAAAGAGAGAGTATGATCAAAATGACAATATATTCATTCAATATGCCATATTAAAGTACACTAGGAGTGCCTGTATATAAAGGCCTCTGGAGAGCTTTTAGAATGCATAAAAGTTAGCATCATGATAAGTCATACAACTAGGCACATATCCACCATATATGGGTTATCCTCCATCAAGCATGGAAGTAAGTGCGATGATGAGAGGATAAGCCTACAATGGTGTAGCACACAAATCAGTGGTGTAGACAAAATGTGCTAAATTAGGAGTGCAAATAACTATGTTGTCAACATGACAACTCAGTGAATGATGCAAACTCCAATGTTGTAGACACCATGTGCTGAAATAGAGTTGCGTACTTCTGTGTTGTCAACATGACAACTCATGAGAGTACACACTCCTAAGTGTCTCACCTAAACAAATAATAAAATAATACAATATAATAAAATAATACATTAACCTAAGTAAACTTAAGTAAGTGTAAATAGTAAATACTTATTTACACCAACACCCCCCTTTAAGTGCAACTTAGGGGAATGCCCTTAAGCTTACAAAATCTAGGATGAAATGCATGATGGGTCTCGGCTACTAGGCCACATTAGGTACCCATGTACATAATGATATGCAATCTCTCATAAAGTGGAGAAAGAGGGAAAACCTCATGGAGAAACCCCTCCCCCAAAAAGAGAGATGAAAAACACATACGATATATGGATGGATGGAGTAATGAAGACCCCCCCATTATGACATACATCTAATATATACATAAGAGAGAAATGAGAAGAGGAAGAGAGATAGGATAGGCACCTCCCCAAAGAAGAATGCTTGCCAGTGGCTACTCTGATGAAGAAGTTGATCCAAGATTGCAGAATGGTGTTCCTCCCCTTAGGAAGAAACAAGGCCATGGGTACAAATGAGATGCTTCTGCTATGCATGGAAAGAATCCCATGGATAAATGATGTCTCTTAAACCTGCTCTATTGGCTGAAGAACCTGTCTCAAAGAACTATCTATTTGTTGAACTGATGAAGAAGCCCTCTGCAACTAATGATCATAGGTATCCACAATCACTTCAACCTGTAAGGATCGATCATTTAGAGAATGAGGACAAGCTTGAAAAGAGGACAAGTTGCTAGAGTTGTAGATACAAAAAGCCAAAAAAATTTGTGAACTGAATTGAGACCTAAAATCTACAAGTTATGTTGTGAGTTATATCAGATCAAAAGCCCTTATTGTTACTCTCTAGCAATTGTATCACTTAGGGAAAAATCCTATGGACTTAGGTTGGTCTAACCGCTATTAAGAAATCCTTTAATAGGGTGACATTCCAAGTGAATTTTCTAAATTTTTTTAACCAAGCTCACTCCTAACAGGGTGGTTGAAATCCCTTAATCGTGTCACATTTAATAGTGTGTTCTGTAGCCTTTAACAGGGTAGGCCTTTCACAGTGCATCACTTTAGAAGAGTAAGAAATAAGGTAGCATGTTACTAGTGGTTTTTCCTGAATTGGGTTTCCACATAAATCACACTGTCATGTGTTGACTTTTCATGTCTTATTCCCACATGTTGATTTATCAGTAACTTACTAAGAAGAATGTTTAGCTTGAATGCATGGTTATTTTAAATGGGCTCACTATACTTCATGAAATTTTTTTATTAGGACATTTGGACCTTGAATAACTGATTCATCCCCCGTCTCAGTTATTCTAAAGAATTTCTAACAATTGGTTTAAAGGTACTAAAAATATAAAGATCAAGATGTCTAAGAGAGAAGTTCCCAAGCTCAGTAGAGATACCTTTGCTCAATGGAAAAGTTTAATAAGTTGTACCTTGGATCAATAGGTGATCATGCACAAACCTCAATCATAGTGGAACATGTTGATCCAACTAGTGTCCCTACTATAGAAGATAAGAATAAAAAGGAGCACAATCAGACAATGCTAGATATTTCCTTTGCTCTCAACTATGTTGAATTTGATGACATCAAGGGATGTAACTTTGCATTCAAGATGTGGGAAGCCTTGACAAATATTTATGGAGGAGATCAAAACATCCAAAGAGCTAAAGCAAAAAGCCTTAGAGGAAAGTTTGATGACACGAGAATGGAGGAATGTGAGAACATTGCTCAATATGCCTTTAAATTAAAGGAAGTAGTAAGTGCAATAAGAAGTGCGACTAGTCATTTAGAAGATGAAACTATTATTAGCAAAGTTTTAAGAACCTTGCTTCCCATATATGCTATTATAGTATCAACCATCCAAGAGTTGAGATGCATATTAGGAAATAGAGTAACTCTTGAAGGTATAGTGGGAAGACTTACTGCATTTGAGTTATCCAACTTTGATAGCTACAGCCTTGAGAATCTTGAATCTACTTTCAAGGCAAAGTTTTTGTTAAAATGCACTGAAGAGGTGAAACCAAAGCAGATAAAATATGCATCCAGTGACAACAACACAAATGAAGAAGATGTGGAATAATTGGAAGCATTACTAGCTAGAAGATTTCATAGAGGTAAAGGTAAATTCAAAGGTAAGTTGCCTATCATTTGTTTTAATTGCAATGAAGTAGGACATATTGTTGCAAGGTGCACACAAAAAAAGAACTACAGAGAAGGCAACAAGTACAAGAACATAAGAGAAGATGATATCAAAGATTACAAAGATAAAGGTAAAAAGTGCTACATTGTTGAAGAAGAGAATTCTGATGAAAATAATAATGAGGTAGTCTATGTAGCTATGAGGGATGAGTGAGATGAAGATGAGCCAACAACACTGGTAACTTGTGTAAACAAGAATGACAGGTGGATCATAGACAGTGAATGCTCACATCACATGACAAGAGACAAAAGTAAGTTTGTTGCCTTAACTCAGTATGATGGAAATAGTGTTATACTTGGAAATGATGCTCCATGTCTAATCTAAGGAAAAAGGTTCCATTAAGCTCACAGAGAAAATTTCATGTGATAATGCATATTATGTTGAAGGATTGAACTACAATCTACTGAGTGTGTCACAGTTAGGCAATGTAGGATGCAAAGTAGAATTTGAAAACAAAACTACCAAAATCTATGACACTGATGGAAATCTGATAGGAAAAGGAGACCAAACTAGGAGTAATCTATTTTAATTAAATATGGAAGATGCTACTTGTCTTATTGTAAGATTTAATGATGTGTGGCTATGGCATAAAAGACTATGTCATGTCAACTTTGATAATATGATTAGCATTAACAGAATGAAGAAAGTCAGAGGATTTCCTAAACTGAAGAAGCTTGACAATACAATGTGCAAACAGTGTCAACCAGGAAAGATGACCAAGTCAAGTTTCAAAAACAAAACCTATACTTCTAAAGAAGTACTAGAGTTAGTCCATGCTAATTTATGTGGCCCAATAGAAGTGCAAAGTTACAAAGGAGATAGATATATAATGTTGTTTGTTGATGACTACTCTAGGATAATGACTTTCATGTTCTTAAAGCAAAAATATGATGCATTTTAAATGTGTAAGTGGTATTTGGCCAGGGTTGAGAAAGAAACAGGAAAGAGTCTGAAGTGCCCAAGATCAGATAGAGGAGGAGAGTTCACATCAAAATAATTTGAGACATTTTGCGATGATAAAGGAATTAAGAGACAAACATCAGCACCTAAAACTCCCCCATAGAATGGAATTGTAGAGAAGAGGAATAGATCAGTGATGGACTACGTCAGAACATTATTGATGGAGAAGAATGTTGCTCTAAAGTATTGAAGAGAAGATGTAGTATAGCTGTCTACACCTTGAATTGAGTACAAATCAAGAAATGTACAAATGCAACACCTTTTGAATTATGGTATGGTCACTCACCCAATGTAAAACATTTCAAAGTGTTTGTTTGTAAGTTCTATATTCTTAAAGATTCTAGAAATGACAAGTTTGATGCAAAGAGTGATGAAGGTATATTCCTTGGATACTCCACTCGAAGTAAAGCATATAAATGTTTAAATACTAATACTAACAAAATTGTGGAGAGTGAAAATGTAAACTTTGATGAGCACACATAAGTTTAAGTTGATGAATCTATCAAGAAATCAAAAGAGTATAGATCCTTTGTATACTTCTATGAAGTAATGCTTGCTGAAGAAGATGCTGCCAATCAAGTTGGGAATCAGCAACAAGTTTTAGTATTTTTCGAGTCACAACCAGTGAATGTCGAGTTGCATTTAGAAGCCGAGTTACAAAATGAAGATAATGCACATTCTGACTCTGAAATCAGTACACATGAAAGAGATGATGAGCTACTTGAAACAGATGTGCATAGTGACTCTAAAGCTAATAGACTAGACATGAAAACAAGGACAAAACTAAGGCTATCCAAGTATGTGAGAAGACATCACACTATTGAACAAATCATTGGTGACAAGGAAGCCAGACCAATGACAAGGAATAGGCTAAGAAATGAATCATGTCTACTAAGCAAGATTGAACCCAAAACAATGAAAGGTGCACTACAAGATGATGATTGGTGTAAAGCTATGGAAGAGGAAATTGAGAAAATAAAAAAGAACAAAACTTGGACTTTAGTTCCAAGACCAACTGATAAGAATGTGATTGGTACCAAGTGGGTATTTAGGAACAAGCTAGATGAGAATGGTGAGATCACAAGAAATAAGGCCAGACTAGTCTGTAAAGGTTATGCTCAAGAAGAAGGACTAGACTATTGGGAAACATTTGCCCATGTTGCAAGAATGGAAGGAGTAAGAACTCTACTTGCATATGCTGCTTACAAAGGTTTTAAAGTCTACCAAATGGATGTAAAGTCTACTTTTTTGAATGGTATATTGGAGGAGGAAGTCTACATAAAACAACTAGAGGGATTCATTGATGACAACAACAAGGATATGGTTTGCAAACTGCATAAAGCACTCTATGGTTTGAAACAAGCACCTAGAACTTGGTATGAAAGACTTCACAAATATCTTGTGAAGATAGGATTTGAGAGAATAGATGACAATAACAACATGTCTATCAAGACAGAAAAAGGTAAAAACATTCTGTTATCTAAAATCTTTGTTGATGATATAATATGTGGAGGAAAAATTTTACTATGCAAAGATTTTACCGATCAGATGAAACATGAGTTTGAGATGTCAATGTTTGGGGAAATCAAATTCTTTGTTGGATTACAAGTACATCAACTGAAGCATGGCATATCTGTGACCCAATCAAAATATATCAAGGAGATACTCAAAACATTTGGTTTAGAAGATTCGAAACTAGTAGTACACCAATGATAACATGACATAAGTTATGTAAGAATGATGAATCAACTCAAGTAAATTAGACAATGTACAAATCAATGATTGGAAAGTTACAGTATGTTGTATACAACAGACTAGACATTGCATTATCTATTGGAATAGTGGAAAGATTTTTTACAAACCCAAGAGAAAATCATCTTATGGTAGTAAAAAGAAAAATGAGGTACCTAAAAGGAACATATGACTTTGGCTTATACTACAAGAGGACTAAAAAGTTTGAATTGAATGCCTACACTAATGCAGATTGGGGAGGTAATATAAATGATAGAAAAAGCACCAGTGGAGGAGCACTCTTCTTAGGTTGAAGATTAGTCACTTCGACTAGCAAAAAGTAAAGTGGTACCTCACAGTCCACAATTGAAGCTAAGTATGTTGCTGCTGCCATAAACTGTACAAATATTATATGGATCAAGCACCTGTTGAAAGTTATGAAGGAAGAGATAACTGAACTTGTGATACTTTATTGTGATAACACAAGTGCCATCAACATATCAAAGAATCCTATGATGCATGCCAAAAAAAAGCACATTGCAATTAAGTATCACCATGTAAGAGAACTGGTGGAAGAAAAATAAGTGAAGATGGAATATCTCAACTTAAAGGAACAAATTGCTAACATCTTCACAAAACCATTACCTAAAGATGTATTTGAGTATCTTAGAGGTAAGTTAGGGGTAATACCCCTATCCAAGGCTGTTTGAGTAACAACAAGAATGCCCTGCATCAAATGAGTTGATTGCTAAAATGATATAAATTGATGCAGAGGATAATTTAGGTTTTTCCTAAAGTAATTAAAATACTAAAATTATAAACAATTCATAGGCAAGGTGATAGAGGGAGAAATTGGAGTTCTTACAAATGTTACACTTGCATTAAATAAATATCTTTTGGCATTGCTGTCAAAGAGGGAGATATAGTAGAAACTGATCAAATCTACAAGATCAAATGTGATAGCAAAAAGGAAGGGGAAAGGAAATAGTAGCTAAGAGAGAGAAAATAGCACAAATAGAAATCAATTAGGATGACAAGATCAGAGAGGGAGTAGAACAAAAAGGAGAAGATCGTGTATCAAAAAAAGAGATATCCCTAATACTTTGAAAGAGGAAGTTACTTACAAAATTCATAGGGAGTCATAATAAATTCAAAGTTGCTGATAAAATGAATAATTTTGGATACAAAGTTTTCTTTTTGGCATTTGACTTACTGTTCTAACCTAGTTAGCATTTTGATAGCTTGGTTGATTAGTTTGGTTTGCAATCAATGCCAAAGAGGGAGATTGTTGAAATTTGATTGAAAAGATCATTATTAAAGAAGGGAGATTTTTGATAAAGAATGTTTTCAATCATTGGTTTGTCACTGATGTCAAACTTGCTATTTTCTAGAATGACAATTGTTTAGAAGATCCAAGTACTATCACTTAGTTGATTGATGAAGAGCATTTAATCAATAAGATGTAACAAAAGCACCTAAGGGAAATGTTGAGTTATGGTTTTTTAATGAAGTACAAGGATCAATTAAGACAATGGTAAAATAATGTATTGATAATACACTTAAAGATATAGAGGTTGGCTACACTTAGAAACTCTAGAAGAATAAGTTATAACAAAGTTGTCTGCGAAGCTTGACTAAATTCATTAGTGGGTGCCAAGCAAGTTAGTTCATGCTGAGAAGATTATTAGTAAGTGCCCAGCAAATGCAAAATCTAGTGTGTACTGAGTGAAATAGAAGGTGCCAAGCAAGTTTAGGTGCTGAGTTAGACAAAATTTAATAGGTGTCGAGCATCAGTAAAACTTAGTTGATGTTGAGTGAATCCATAGTAGGTGCTGAGTAACATAGTATGTGCCAAGCAACAAAAAGTTAATAGTACCAAGCTTTTGCATTATTTGAAAAGTCAAAGATTCACCAGATCTGAGTCGATAAGTTTGTTACCATGAATTTTGTGAACCAGATGGAAGATAAGGATGTTGAGCTGGTGGTACCAAATTCTAGGTAAACCATTTTTAGGTGAATACATGTGGATTCCACATGATGTTTCTAGAAGAAACAAGATAAGGGGAAGATACATTGTATCTTACCTAATCCATTCAAACCCAAAACAAGAGCGAAAAGATTAGAGTGGGAAAAGTATTCTAAACTCCTACTTAAGGAGTTTCAAGTCAAGAAGAAAAGAGAGATTGGAGAGAGTGTGTGGTGTCAAGGAGAAGATGTTAAGAGGGAAGAACAGAGTACAAAGACTCTGCTTCGATAAGTGACCACAAAAGTGATTACATTGGCACACCGAGCAAGGAGATTCAAGGAGACAAAGCTTGAAAGGAGGACAAGCTATTAGAGCTGTAGACATTGAAAGCTAAGAAAATTTGTGAACTGAATTGAGATCTGAAATTTGCAAGGTATGTTGTGAGTTATATCAGATGCCTTTATTGTTACTCTCTAGCAATTGTATTATTTAGGGAAAAATCCTATGGAATTAGGTTGGTCTGACCGCCATTGAGAAATCTTTTAATAGGGTGACATTCTAAGTGAATGTTCTAAAGTCCTTTAACTAGGCTCAGTCCTAATAGGGTGGTTGAAATCCTTTAACCGGGTCACATTTAACAATGTTTTTTGTAGCATTTAATAGGGCAGGCCTTTTACAAGGCATCACTTCAAAGGAGTGAAAAACAAGGTAGCATATTACTGGTGGTTTTTTCCAAATTGGGTTTCCACGTAAATCACTGTGTCATGTGTTGACTTTTCATGTCTTATTCTTGCATGTTGATTTATCAGTAACGTACTAAGAAGAATGTTTAGCTTGAATGCATTGTTAGTTTAAATGGGCTCACTATACTTAGTGAAAAAGTTTTATTCAGAAATTTGGACCTTGAATAATTGATTCACCCCCCCTCTCAGTTATTCTAAAGTATTTCTAACAAAAGTGAGGAAGTTAGTAGAGGGTAGTGAACAAGAAGATGTTGTCACTATAGAGGATGTTCTCGATTCATCACCACAAAATCAGAATATCTTAAATGAGGAAGACTTGGAAAATGTTGAATCATACACCTTAAAAACCTCTCTTCCATGCACCAATCTAGTTTTATTAGAAATCCAAGATTATCCACGGACTGACAGTGCATCAACTAATGGCATATAAGTTACATTAGTAATAGTTGTTCTAGACATGAGTGTCGAGTAGCAAGGCAAGGCCATCATTGTGCTACAAAAGTCTACACATGCAATTTATGGGAAAGAAGTAGAGAGAGGTAAACTAGACCAATGTGCTTAGGATGCCTCAGAGGGAGATAAAGAAGCAAACCCATGTAAGTTGGTAGAGACTGAGAAGCCTAAGGAGAAAGAGGCTATCCAAGTTCTTATTTAGCCGTCGAGTGTTACTCACACTAATGCATTAATTGTTACACCTATTCAATAGGTTACATCAACTCAACATGAGCACACTAAACAATAGACACCTAAATTGAGTGCAAAAGGAAAACAATGACAAAATTCACTATCAAGTGCTATCACTCCATGGTCATAGTTGATGAATATGAAGTTTGACACACCAGAGACTCTGTTGTGTCTAGATGAGGTCATTACATTTCCCAAGTATGACCTTGATAATATGATATTGGAACAAATGCAGAATCTAGAGGTTTTGCTGAGTCTCAAGACAAAGAAAGAATAGTTAAAGAGGGAATTCAAGAAGAAGTAGGTACTCCATGACATTAAAGATATTTTTTTAGTTTCTTTTGATATTCATGATGTAAATGAGAAAGTTAGTTCATATAGTTGAGAAAGTTAATAATGATGATATAAAGACCAATGAAAAAATAATGGGATGGTATGAGAAAAAGTTTGAGCACAAAAGTTTTGGAGAAAGTCTCAATAGAAATTACAATAAGACAGGTTGAGTTTTCTAACCTTGCAACTAGTTTGGAAGGAATTTTGAAAATTATTCATTCATTATATATAAAACTATGTGATGTTGATTTATTCACCATGGAGAATTAATGCTCCATTGATCAATTACAAGAAAATTTGAAGGCTTATGCTAATTCATTTAGCAAAAACACAAGTTCAAGCTCTCATTCATATAATAAATTGATTTGGTCAAAGGAGATCAACTGAGTTGATGGCTAAAGAAAGAAATATTAGATATAAATTGATTTCAATACAAACCATGTTGCTACCACATCTAGAGGTAATATAGAATAAACTATCAGTTGCACAAGACTTAGTTAAGATAGTTCTGCATCTCTCAACTATAGATAATTTAGTTGACATAGCTGCCCAGCTAGAAATCCAAATTCAGATCCTGGAATCAACCCAATCCAAACATAATCAAGGATTAGAGGTGATTTTATCAAATTACAAGACATTTTTGGATGAGTACTAGTTGACCCCAACAAACCCTAAGCCATAAGTGTAAAAAAAAATGGGAAAATCAGACACATCAAAAGGGTTATTACTCATGAAATCGAATTAGAATTCAAAATCACAAAGGGGAAATTAGATGAATAAACATCAGAAATCATAAGATCATAGGGATGTACATATATTTTGTATAACAGAGTCAAGTTTTTGGAAACCGAATCAAAATTTAAGGGGGAGTGTTATTTTTTGAGATTTTAAAATTTTAATGGATCTGTTGGGACTTAAAATCGAAGCCTGATTCTGAGTACCATTGAGAAATTAAGCCCTACAAACACTTTTAAATGTATATGTACCTGGCTATACTTTCAAGCCCTAAGAGGTGTTTAATGCTTCTAGCACTTTGCATTTAGTATGCCTATGCGTCCCATGATGATAAATTGCCATTCCGAATCATTCTGTGATGTCCCATTTTGAGCAAATTTGAAATGTTCATTTTTGCTCAAGTGTCAAATAGTGATAAGAGGCTACTTTTGCAATTGAATATCTTTTACTCAGTAATGTTTCATGACTTGCCGCTTTGGGAGTGTCTAGTGTCCTTACTAGAGAGCTTATTATTCAAATTTTGAGTCGTTTCAAATACATTTGACTAGGTCTTGAATCCCTCAAATTTGATCATTTATTGATGTCATGCTGATGTGAATTGTTTAGAATTCTAGGAGGCCCTGTTTGACTTGTTATAACTTTGACACAGTTGACCAAAATGTTAAAATTTCTTTTTGTGTTGCATTTTAGAGGTCAAAGACTTGTTATGTTTCAATCTTGAGCTTATGATGAATCCGTTTGATCAGTTTTCAAATGTGATTGCCAATTTTCAAATCTTGACGAATCCATTTGCACACTTTCCTAGGTCAATTCCATTTGCAAAAAATGCTTTTCTGCCATTGTTTCTAGTCTGCAAATTTGAGTAGCCCATTTTGACTGCTTGCCAAATGTGCCCAGTTATTTGTCATGAGTCCAAATTGTAGATCTATACTCTCCTCATGACAGTGAACCAACACCCCCATTTTTCGTCTTTCCAAGTGTTAGTTTACCCAATTTTTAGAGCCGATTCTGAACGTGATTTATGGTTTTTTGACATGTTTTCTTGTAGGTGATTTTAAGGAGGCAACTTTGACAGTCAATATCGTTTGATTGAGAATTCATCATGAGACAAGATTTGACGAGGTAAAAGTGTGCGGGACAGAGATTCAATATTGTTGATTTCAGAGCCTAGTTGTCTGTTTGGGTCAGTTTTTAAAGCCAACTGATAGGCCTTGTTAGCAAAAAATCACAGTTTGCAAAGAATAGGTTGAACAAGTTTTAAAGGTTGAATCAATAAGATGATGGTTTTTAGTCCTAATCAGATGTTCATTAGATCACTTTGACATTTCAGTTGGTTGAAAATGAATTTTTTTTTAGCCAGACCCGCCTTGGGGCCCGACTGAATTTCATTGGATTGTTAAGGCATCATGGAGTTTTCAAAGTGACTAAAATAGGTCATAATGAATGTGATTGTTTGAAATATGAAGGTGGTATAGTAATAATGGTTGCAACATTTTCTCAATAACATTTGTTGATATCAATGCAATGCATAATTGAATCATTTGAACATACAGATTGGGACATTTGTAAAGGGCTAAGTGATACTTTGACCAGGATGGTATTAAAATATGGAATCACATGCAATTCTTTATAGACAAGGAGTCATTGTGTGGGGCATTTGTAGATCTAAAAAGAGACAAAAAGACAAGAAGCTTGTGTCTTGTTAACGGAGAATGTGGAAACCTAGAATGAGTACCTTTGAGTCAGTGACCCATAAAATTTAAAAGAAAATTTGTAGTCCAATCTAACTAAAATCTCCCTGAGAGACGTTGTTTGTTGAGAACTAATTTTAAAATACTACAAAATGTAGAAAGGTGTTGCTTGCATGGGGACTGTAGCTTGAAAAGGCTAGCTGAACAACTAAAAGAAGGATATATGGAATTATATACTACACACACCTACTAGATAATTCATTGTTCAATGTCTACAAGGGAACCTTGTAGTCTTGCTTGAATAAATTAAGGTGAATGATTTTGAACTCTCTCTATATAATTGTGTTTTTCTAACATGACTGGAGATGTTCCTTATTGCACATTTGGCATGGGAATATACACTAGCATGTACCAATGGAATGAAAACTAGCTTTCAATATTGTGTGGAAACTACTAGGTTCAACATTTTTCTTCTAGAATCTATATTCTCTCAATTTCATTAAGAATATGTTAGGTCAACTTTCAGATGGAGGAAAAAGAAACAGAAGCCAACATTGGAATAAAAGAAGACTCGGCCTTGAGAGTTGCCATGGATTCTAAGGAATGAGCAAGGGAGCCCACGACTTCAAAATGCAGGGCATGCTAAGAGGGAGCAGAGCCCCAATGCATACAAAGGAGCCTCATCGCCATGAAGGGCAAGAAGGAGGACTACACCAGAAGAAAGGGAAATGTCCATCGAGTAGTCAAGGAAAAGGATGAAGTCGTTGTTGAAAAGTAAGGCAACCCATGGATAGAGCACGTGAATGTCAGAGGAGTCCATGCTAGAGAGAGTTGTCTACATTCACGTGAGGCAGTAGAGGATCTACAAAGACAAAGAAGGCTACCCATGCCAGAGAAGAGAGTAGCAACTATGTAGCCAAAGAGGAACTCATGCACGATATCGAACTTGTAGGTAAAGAAAGAAGCCGCAAGTTGGAGACTGTAAGGAGAATATCACATGAAGGAAGGAAGCGGGGTACCCACATGCATAGGAAATAAGGAAAGGCCAGAAAATCCACATGGGAGCAATTTCCATTATCTTTTATTAAAAATCAAAATCCAATGAAAACAATGTTGAGGGAAAAAACACAAGCAATGAAGAAGAAGCTGCATGAGTAGGAGCCACAACATGAATGAGAAAAAAAGAGAAACAGTTTCAAACAAATATCCCACATTGAGTAGGTGGGGAGACTTTTAAAAGTTTAAATACTATCGCACACCACAACCAAGTGTCTTAAAGACACAAGGCTTTTGAAAGCCAAGACCATGCATGGTGGGGCCTATGGATGGCCAGCTGGAGGTGACTGAGAAATAAATTTTGAATGTCGTCATGCAACACAAAAATCAATGATGTCAACATTATTGGGGTGCCAAAAAACATAGAAAAGGTTCCAAAAAAGTTGAAGTTTCTGGTGGTTGCCATGTTGCCACTAGAAAATGGGAGGGTCTCGTTAGTAGTGACATTGTGACCTCTCGAAAAGTGGAGATTCAAGAAACTGATCTGCAGGAAAACCTGAAACCTAGTGAAGGCAAGTTGTAGTGACTCAGCGATGATGTGGCAATGTCAGCACAAATCAGACAATGACAAGTGGTAGCTGGCAGCCTATGTAATGATGAGATGATGACATGGTGATCACCAGACCAACCACATTTCAAGAAAGGTTACGACATGGCAGATTGAGATTGAAACTCACAGGATGGCAACACGTGGTGCATCTGACAGTTGTTTCCATGTCACCAAAGCAAAGATGCACGCTGGTTAACATAGCAACATGGCAACCCAATGAGATGTTGACATGTGGTAGTGAGTTGGTAGTGAGGTGGTGCTGATGTGTCGTGCTAAGGTGGACTGTCAACATGGCAGGTGCAGTTTAGTGGTAGTCAAGGAACCAATCAAATGATGCCACATAGTGCCCAGTTGGAGGGGTCTGATGACTGTGCATGAAATGAACCAATCAAGACTCGAAATATGTCACGAGGGTGGTCAAACCAAGTTTGACCCATATGGAATCTGTGAGGGAAAATTCAAACAATATTAGAAAATATTTTAAAAAATATTTTCTCCCTTGGCTGAATGTGCAAGTTTTTAAATAAAGTTTGAATTCATCATATAGTTCAAAATTTATAAGGGGTAAAATTTTTGTAAAATGTTGTGCAAAGCCATGAACAGGAGCCTGAATTTCAAATGGCCATAATTGAGGTATTTTTTGCCTGAAATATGCACTCCAATATAATGTCAGAACCAAGAAGGGATGAGCTATCCATTTCTGAGGTTAGTTTTTGCACAACTATTCACTGGTTTAGTCTATAAGCAAATTTTTAAATATTGGGGCATTCTCAATAGAACGGGCAAATTTCATCATGGAGCATCAAAATTGGCTAGGAGGTAGATATACAAGACTATTGATGCCTGAATGTGGAAAAAACAACTTTGAAAAGATTATATTGCATTCTAGAGGCCATTTAACTAATTTTGGCCTTTGCTTTGATTTAAGATCTAGCATCAAAAGCGGTTATTTTTCATCAAGTTTTGGAATCACTTTATGCTTTTGGGAGGCAAAATCATCAAGGATTTGAAATACAGTTGTAGAGAGAGATTAGAGAGATTCTTTTCAGTACTAGGAGAGAGAATTTCAAGTGGACACATGTCGTCTTCAGATCAGATCCGAGAATTCACTTCCTCCTATATCATTCTCTTTCTTTCTCATTGTATGGGTTCCAATTTTGGAAAAAAAAAGGACTCATTGTTGTGATACCATTAGGGGTTCCAGTTTTTCACTGTGAGACCATTGGTTCTAGTTTTTAATATATTTTTTTGACTGTGACACCAATTTCTTTTAGCATTTTCTTCTTGTATTGAGAAAGATTTAAGTTTTATGTAGATAGTTCTCCATTGTTAGGTGATTTGTGAAGTATTTGTGTACATCTTTCATGTATTCATTTTCAAGGAAAATGAATAAAAACACAACAATGGTCTTAATTTCAATCTAAATCTCCTATTCATGGATTTGTAATCTTTTCTAGTTTGTGAACAAAGAGCATAAACTAGGTTGCATTTTGTTTAAGAATGTGTGTGATTGAAGTATCTTACTGATGGAACAAAGAGCCACGTAATTTCTTGATGTTTATCGTAGGGTTTGCAGACTTCATGATGGGATAAATTGAGTGTGAGATTCATGTTGATGCAGATGTCTATTCACAAGGTGAAAGACAGGTCAGGGATCTTGATGTAGGAGTTATGTCAGAGATTTCCAAGAGATGTATGGTTGTAATTCATGTAATTGCCCAATAGATAAGGCATTGATCAGAGATAGGATCATTTAGTTTTGTTGCTCATACCTAGGTCTTGCTGATATCAACATTATTAATCAAATGCTTTTCCTTTTCATGTTGAAAAATTGAAAAGTGTTTCCCTCACTCAGCTTATGAATTGCATTGTCTTGCATTTAGCTACTGTCTGTCTATGTTATTACATGCGTTATTAGGAGATATAAGGGTTGTTATCTACTTATTAGATTCATGATTTTTTTTTTGCACTGGTATCGTATTGATTGAATCTAAGGTCCACTTGCCTAGGTTTTGTAGAGCCTGAAGTAGAAGAAGTGTCTAGCCTTACAGTTGGCCTAATGTTTGAAATGACATGTTGAAGATGGGAGTTAGCTACCCCTAGATGTGTCTTGTTCTCTCTCATTGGGGTAATTTGAAACCTTTAACGTTTCAAAACACCAAAAGGATCACTAAGACATGACAAAGTGTTTTTGCCATTAATATCAAAGGGGGAGATTGTTGTGTTGGATAGAATTGATTAATTTTGTTTTGTCTTTGATGTTACACAAATGTCATATCAGTTGACAATCAGTGCATGCCAAGCTCACTTGGTCAATGAAGATAGTTTTCCTAGTCTACCGAGCATTCTTGAGTTTACTTTGAGCATAAGGAAATTTCTACTGAGCTCACTTGGGTGTCGAAGGAAGACAAGTAGAAAAGAGTGTTAATCGAGCTCACTTGGTTAACATAGGGAAAGTTGATCAGAGTCATTGTTAACCGAGTTCACTCAATTACCAAAGGAATTTTGTTAGTTTGCAATGTTAACCGAGCATCTCTTGGTTAACACAGGAAATTGATTTAGAATTAGTTTCTACCGAGTTGGGTTAGCTACCAAAGGATTTTTTTATTTTGGCATATAGAGCTTAATTAATTTACTTATTGATTCTAGCCAACTGAGGCGATGAATATTGGTTGTTCTAATTTGTATTTGAGCCGCCTTGACAATTTGAAAGGTATAAGAAGAAGGTTAAGTTGTGATTTCAAATGTATGTGATGTATGCAAGTTCAATGAGTTGAGAGAGATAAGAAGAGGAAGCGAACTTGAAGGATGAGCAGATATCCTTGTGGAGCAAAAAAGTATTATTCAATCAGGAAGGATCAAGCATGAACTAAAATAGAGATTTGTAATCAATAATTCAGTTACATCACAATCAGGTCATTTCATTGTTACTCTCTAACCCTTGTAGTAGTGAACTAAAATCTCTTAACATAGTTGGTTTAACAACCATTTGTAAATTTTCTAACAAGGTGATAATTCTATTGAATTATTTCAAGACCTTTTGCAAGGCCACTCCTAACAAGGTGATTAAATCCTTTAATAGGGTCACACCAAACAATGTGTTTTGTAACCTTTAATAGGGTTGGCTCCTAATAGGGCTCACTTTAGAAGAGTGAAAAACAATAACTAGTTACATTGGTGGTTTTTCCCAAATTGGATTTCCACGTTAAATCGTAGTGTCTCATGTGTTCTTGTTATTTATTTCATGCTTGCAAGTAATTAATGATAACATCTTAAGATTCACTAAAGTAATTCACACTCTGTATTTATCGAGTTACATCAATTTTTGTGTGTTTACCGAGTATCATCAATAATTAGTTTTATTAGTTTGAATTTTATAGTCGACATCTAAGGGATCTGAAATTTATTTTAGTGGTAACTGATTCACTCCTCTTCTCAGTTACTCCTCTAATATTTCCAATAATTGGTATCAAAGCTTTTGGTGCTTGTAGAGATGGTTTCAAGGACCTAAGCTAAAGATCAGGATGTCTTACAAGAGAGAGATTCCAAAGTTGAATAGAGACAACTTTGTAGCATGGCAAGGACTTATGAGGCTTCATCTGGCTACCATCAGTGATTCAGGATGTAAATATCTTGATGAAGAATATAAAATTCCCATTGGAAAATTATCAGTTGATGATATTGCTAAAAAGAAGAACCATAACATCATGATGATTGACATTGCATTGGCTCTCAGTTATGCTAAATTTGACAAGGTCAAAAACTGTAAAATTTCTTTTGATATGTGCAAATAATTGGAAGAAATTTATGGAGGTGATGACAATGTAAGAAGAGCTAAAGCAGAAAGCCTTAGGGGACAATTTGAACAAATGAGGATGAGAGGAGATGAAAATGTTGCAAAATATGTGGAAAGAATCAAGATCAATGTTAGTGCAATCAGAGCATCTGGAGGAGAAATCAAAGAAGAAACTGTTGTAAGTAAAGTACTTAGAACTTTTCTCCCCATCTATGCAATTAGATTATCTGCTATTCAAGAAAAGAGATGTGATCCAAATAACAAGATAGGTTTGGATGCCCTAGTAGGAAGATTGACAGCTTTTGAACTAGATAACTTTGACAACTATGTTCTTGCTTCTAAGAATATTGAAATTGCATTTGAAGCTAAACTCTCATCCAAAGAAAAAGGAAAAAAAATAAAAGATAAGCAATCAAAAAGTGAAGAAGAAACTACAGAAAGTTTAGATAGTGATCTTGAAATTGTTGAAGCTTTGCTTACAAAGGAATATTCTGGGAGTAGAGGAAAGTACAAAGGAAAAATCCCTCTAATATATTTTTTTTGTGAAGAAATTGGTCATATTGTTGCTAGGTGTCCAAACAAAGAAGGCAAGGAAGAGAAGAAAAAACACAAGTATAAAGGCAAGAAGGAATTCAAAGGTCACAAATCCTATAAAGACAAAGGTAAGAAAACTTGTTTTATGGCTAAAGATTCTGATAACAGTGAAGATGAAATAGTGTATATTGCTGTAAAAGATGAATCTGATGATCAAGGAGATAAGATGACACTTTTCTCTCATGTTAACAAAAATGACACATGGATCATAGATATTGGATGTTCTCACCATATGACTGGAGACAAAACTAAGTTTGAACATTTTGAACACTATGATGGAGGTAGTGTAAGATTTGGGAACAATGAACCTTGTTGCATAAAAGGGAAAGGCTGAATCTCATTAACCAATGATCTTGTATGTGACAATGCTTATCAGGTTGAAGGACTAAAAAATAATTTATTGAGTATGACACAACTGAACAACATTGGATTCAAGGTAGAATTCATGAATGGCAAGGCAAGACTGTTGGATAACCATGGAAATCTAATTGGATCAAGTAGAAAAAAAAAAGGTAACCTATTTTATCTTGATCTTGGTGATTGTTCATGTTTCATTGCTCAAGTAGAAGAAAGTTGGCTATGGCACAAAATGCTATGTCATATAAACTTTGATAATATGGTCAAGATTAGCAAACTGAGAAGAGTAAGAGGTCTTCCTAATCTAAAGAAACCTGGTGTTGGATTATGCAAAATTTCCAGATTGGTAAAATGGGAAAGACTAACTTTAAAAGCACAAACTGTCGGTCAGAAGATGTCTTGGAAATTGTGCATACTAATTTGTGTGGACCCATTGGAGTTGAAACCTATAATGGAGAAATTTTTTTCATTCTTTTATTTGATGATTACTCTAGAATGATGACTGTCATGTATCTGAAAGAAAAAATCATTTCTCTTTTGAGAAATTCAAATGGTATCTTGCTAGAGTAGAAAAGGAAACTGGAAAAAGATTAAAATGCTTGAGATCAGATAGAGGAGATGAATTCATCTCAAATGAATTCAATAATTTCTACATTGAAAGAGGAATCAAAAGACAAGTATTAGCCCCTGGTACTCCTGAGCAGAATGGAATAGCTGGAAGAAGAAACAGATCCATCATGGATTGTGCAAGGACACTAATGATTGAAAAAAATGTTGCTATCAAATACTGGAAGGAAGCTATTAGCATTGCAATTCATACTTTGAACCAAGTTCAGTTGAAGGACTCAAACAAAACTCCCTATGAACTATGGTATGGTTACAAACCCAATGTAAGTTACCTGAAAGTATTTGGCAGCAAATGTTATATCTAGAAAGAATCTAGAAAAGGAAAATTTGATGTAAAAGGTGATGAAGGTATATTTCTAGGATATTCTTGTAGAAGTAAAGCATACAAATGTCTGAATTTGTTTACTCACAAAATCATAGAAAGTGCACATGTGAGAATTGATGAATGTGAAAAAAAGACCGAAGAAGAAAGCAAAAAGGAACTAGAAGATTACAAAAAATTTTTCTACTATGAACCTGATACATTGCCAAACACATTTGACATAAAGGTGACTTCATCTCCCGAGTTGTCAAAACTCCATTAGTTGTTGAGTTGCAGGAAGTGCAAATTGAGTCACAAGGACTTGAGTCACATTCAAAGGCTACCGAGTTAGTGCATACCAAGTCTAAAGAACCTGAGACACAAATAAAAGGACCCAAGCCAGAAGTTAAGATTCAAAATGAAGAGAATGCAATTCATTCAAAAGTCAAAGAACTTGTATTGGTTAGATATGTCAGAAGGCATCATGCACTTGATGAGATTATTGGAGACAAATTTGATGGAACAATGACAAGAAGAAAACTAAAAGGTACATGTTTACTTACTAAATTTGAACCTAGAAGTGTTAAAGATGCATTGGAAAATGAATTTTAGATTGAGGCTATGAATGAAGAAATAGAACAGATAGAGAAAAATAAAACTTGGACTCTTGTACCTAGGCCCAAAGATAAAAATGTGATTGGTACAAAATGGGTATTTAGAAATAAGCTGAATGAAGATGGAAAAGTGTCAAGAAACAAAGTAAGATTGGTATGTAAAGGCTATTCTCAAGAAATTTGGAATGGAGGATTCAAAACCAGTTGGAACTCCCATGTGTACTAGACTTAAGCTTACCAAAGATGATGATTCTAAAGAAGTAGATCAAACCTTATACAGATCAATGATTGGTAAATTACAGTATGTGGTACATACAAGGCTTGTTATTGCCTTAGCAGTTGGGATAGTGGCAAGATTCTTAGCTAAAACTAGAGAAAACCACATGATGACAATAAAAAAAGTCCAGTGATGCATTCCAAAACAAAGCACATTGCCATCAAATATCACTTTTTAAGAGAATTAGTATAGGATAAATAAATTAGATTGGAATATGTGCATACAAAACAACAAATTGTAGATATATTCACCAAGCCATTACTCAAGGATTCATTTTTGTATCTAAGAAGTAAGCTAGGGGTCATTCCCCTATCTGAAGCTGACTAAATGAAGTTTAGTGATGCATCAACATGAACCAAGTTGAAGATCAATCAGTTGATGTAGTATTGACAAGGACATATTGCAGATGAACCTATACTCAAGGTACATTGATACTATTCAAAATTGTCTTTGGCATGTGTTGTCAAAGAGGGAGAAGTCTATTATCATATCTTTCTGAAATTTTGCAAAGGGAGAAGTTAAGAAGTTCATTCACAGAGGGAGAACACTAAAAGAGAAGTTTTTTGCATAAAATCAAAGAGGGAGAAACTTTCTGATAGAGGGAGTCTTGTTCTCAAAATCTTATTATGCTGTGACATGTTGTGTTACCATCAATTCCAAGCACGAAGATTGTTGGATACAATTGATTAAGTGGGTGTTGTCTTTGATTTTACACAAATGTCATATTAGTTGACAGTCAATGCATGCCGAGCTCACTTGTTCAATAAAGATAGTTTTCCTAGTCTACCAAGCATTCCTGAGTTTACTCTAAGAAGAAGGTAGTTTCTATCAAGGTCACTCGGGCGTCGAAGGAAAACAAGCAGAAAAGAGTGTTAACTGATGTCACTCGGTTAACAAAGGGAAAGTTGATCAAAGTTAGTGTTAACTGAGTTCACTCGGTTACCAAAGGAATTTTGTAAGTTCACAGTGTTAACTGAGCATCTATTGGTTAACACTAGAAATCGATTCAAAATCAGTTTCTACCGAGTTGGGTTGGCTACGAAAGGATTTTCTTATTTTGGCATGTAAAGCTTAATTAATTTACTTATTGATTCTAGCCGACTGAGGTGATCAATATTGGTCATTCTAATTTGTATTTGAGCCGACTTGACAATCTAAAAGGTATAAAAAGAAGGTCAAGTTGTGATTTCAAATGTATGTGATGTATGCAAGTTGAATGAGTTGAGAGAGATAAGAAGAGGAAGTGAACTTGAAGGATGAGTAGATATCCTTGTGGAGTAGAAAAATATTATTTGATCAGGAAGGATCAAGCATGAACCAAAACAATGATCTATAATCAGCAATTCAATTGCATCACAATTAGGTCATTTCATTGTTACTCTCTAACCATTGTAGGAGTGAACTAAAATCTCTCGACAGAGTTGGTTTAACAACCATTTCTAAATCCTTTAACAAGGTGACAATTCCATTGAATTTTTTCAAGACCTTTTGTAAGAACATTCCTAACAAGGTGATTAAATCCTTTAACAGGGTTACAGTAACAATGTGTTTTGTAACCTTTCACAGGGTTGGCTCCTAACAGGGCTCACTTTAGAAGAGTGAAAAATAGTAACTAGTTACATTGGTGGTTTTTCCCAAATTGAGTTTCCACGTTAAATCTTGATGTCTCATGTGTTCTTGTTATTTCTTTCATGCTTGCGAGTAATTACTGATAACATCTTAAGATTCACTAAAGTAATTCACACTCTATATTTACCAAGTTACAACAATTTTTGTGTGTTTATTGAGTATCAAGTTTTATCAGTTTGAATTTTATGGTTGACATTTAAGGGATCTAGGATTTATTTTAGTGGTACTTGATTCACCCCCCCTCTCAGTTACTCCTCTTATATTTCCAACATGTCGATCTCTATGCCTTAATTGCTTATTAGTTTCTAAGGCTGTTATTTCTTAGGTAGTGTTGGTCGGTCATCATTGCGATCGAGCCATCCAAACAAGGTCAAGTTACATGCACTTGTTTATATTTTCATTACATGCTGAATAGTTCAAAGGTTGTCGAGCACCCTAGTATAGAATGAGTCACAATATATGCCGAGGGAAACATATGGAGATTGGGAAATGTAAAGATAGTTTATGCTGAGTGAATCAATACATGTCGAGTATATAGAAGCTAAGCGAAAACATGAATGTTAGTTATGACTGAGTGTTAGGACAATCAATTACCAAGTAAACTAGTTTTGACATATGTGTTTGTAATGACACAAACACTAATATAAATGATTTTGGCTAACTTATATGCTATATTTATGGATTGTAGAAACAATTAAGGAGCTAATACATATTTTCTTAGAGAACATCCATCCCTAGGAAGGTAGAGTAATCAATCAAAAAAATAGGACTAAGGAAAAATAATGAATCATGGATTGTTGATTTTGATCTATAACCTTTCATGATTTTCTATTTAAGAAGGGATCAAACCCTAAATCATGTAGGAATGAAGGAAGATCATGAATGCGTGCAAAGGTCAAGGATAGAGCATGGAAGGCTAAGTTTGATAAAGAGATCAAATAGAGGAACCTAGCATTGAAGGGTAGAACATAGAAAATCAGATAAGGAGATCAATTCAGATAAGGAAAGAGGAGATCCATAATCTGGAATCAAGTGTTAATCGAAGGATCAAGTACTGAGACATTATAACAGTGTATCAATTAAAATCACTTAACATAGTGGTGTTAAAAAACCTAGCCAAATCTCCTAATAGAGTGCTTCCTTTATTGTAAGTTTAAAATGTTTAATCAAGGTAGACTTAATAGTATTGTAAAGATCTTAATAGGATAGACCCCTTAGAAGGTATATCATCATAAGTGATCAAAATTGTAGTCCTAATAGGAAAACTTTATTGTTTTACCAATGAAGATTTGTGGGTGTGATCCCTACCCTAGTTTTACCTTCACCTTATAGGGTTTCTAGGTACCAAAATCTTTGTGTTATGTGTTTACATTTTCATATTGATGGATGTCATGCATAGGTTGATTCATTTCAGTTTTACAGTTCATGATTATATGATATATGATCTAAGGTGTGAGATAGATTTGGAGTGAATGTAGTTAATTTGTTATTTTTTTTAGAGTTAATCTCACTTGCTTAGCCTAAATACCCCTTTTAATCCCTTTTTATAACCCCCTAATTGGTTGCTTGTGAACAACTCAATCCCTAGGAGCCCCTTTCATTAACTCCTCCAAAAGGTACTCTTACACCATTTCCCCCCACTCTTTTCCCCAAGATTGCTCACACATGTGTGAGCACACCTTGAGCCACTCAAACCTTAAAGGTTCTTTTTGACTTTTGCATGGCTTTTCCTTTATCCCATGTGTCTCCCTTGTGGCACCTATGTGGATTCCACATTGATTTCACCTCCTCAAGGTCTCCCTCAAGCCTACAAATGGAGCCCTTTTCTCAAGCATTTCTCATCTCCTCCATTGTATTGTTATCATGCTAGTATTATTCTAGAGATTCTTAGAGATTTTAGCAGTAACCCTTTTGTAGTTGCTTCATTTCTTGCATTTCTCTTGAATTTTCATGGTATTTTTACATTGTTAGTTTTGGTTACTTGCATCCATCTCACATCCTTTGAATTATCTCAAGAGTGTTTGCTTCATAGCCATTTCTTGAGGTATTCTCCATTCATTTAGCATAGGTTCATATACATTACATATCATTTATCAATCTTAGGATTCAATAGTTGTGTTTGGGGAGAAGACATCCACATCCCTCAATCTTGAGCACACCAACAAGGTTGTGTGGGACTCTCTCTTTTGGTTGTATTAGCATAGTGAAACTCAAGTTTGTTACTTTAGATCTTGATATATATGTGCTATTAATATTTTCCTTGTTTACGCATGCTCCCAATAGATTAGATTTTCATGTATACAGAGGGATCCTAAACCTTTGAGGCATCCTCACTTGGAATTATTTGATATAACCCCAGATGATGATATTAAGTTGATAGCCTAATTGAAGAATATATAGTTTGTAAAATCATTCCATAATTGTGCAACACAATATACTTCAACACTTATTTGAACCAATCCATTTACTAACTCTGTATCATACATATTCTTCCACACTTAGCCAATTTATAATTTGCCATGCTATCCTTTGGTACATCGAAAAACTATTAATTGGTCAAAAGAGTAAAGTTTCATTTCCATAAATGACAACATAAAATCATCTATTGTAGTGTCTCTTGCCAACACAAAATATCTAGAATCTTAGTGTTACCATTGACCCGTCTTGTCAAAAGCATTCACTAGATCCTATTGAACCACTACAATATAATATTGAAAAAACATGAGGGATGTTACATTGATATGCCTGATCTAAAGCATTCTACAAGACTAGATCCACCATCTTCTCAACTAGAACCTATGAGGAAACATTGAGCTAAGGATTTGATGATGAGAAAATGATTAACAATTACATTTTATCTTTTTGGTTGGACTACCCATTTAAATATTAAAGACATTTGTCTTAATTTTTTTAGTGGCCAATCATTTTCTAATAGTTTTCAAGTGCTCATCTTGATCTTTCGTTATTGCTGATTGAGGATTGAAGTATATTTTGAGACCTTTCTCATCCTTATTGAGGTGGGTAGTATTTTATTAGCCATGGTAAGAGTTTTTCTCTTTCAAATTTTCATCTTCCCCTCTCATGATTCATATGGTGGTGAATTGTCTCCTACGGAGGGGGAGACTTCCTAAAGGAAGAGGTTTGTAACTTGGTACAATCTTCTCCTTTTTATTGATGGGGAAGCATGTTATTATTAAAAAGTAACTCTCAACCTTGGCTTATTATAGTAGGTCTATTATGGATGCTTGGACATGGTAAGGATTCTTGGAAGGCTCACCTTTATGATGATCTCTTCTTTTAATGCTCCTATTGATGTAGGCTCCTTTTCTATTGATGTGGAAAGGATTTTTTTAGATGGGGTGGATCTTCTATTAGGGTGATGTAATTTACTATGCAAAGATGGTTTCAAATACCATTTTGTTTCTTGTCGTAAACGCATGGGGAGCCTTTCAAAATCTCTAAATTAGTCAGCCCCACTCAATGGGTTATCAGTTGTATGTTGTCGATGACCTTCTTGGCCTTTGTATAATATATCGCCAATCTTAGCACCTTGTTCTCTAAGCGACCCTTTTAAAGAAGGCTAGTTAATCTATTGATAGTGTGCCTTTATGGTTGTGACTTGTTACAACCAAAACCTTTGTTAATGTATTTTTGATCTCTTGACAACCCTTTGGTTTTGGTTGTGTAAGGGTCAACATCCTTTTTTTGTCACTTCTAATTTAAAAACAATAAGCACTTAAGTGTGCACCCAAACCCTAAATAAAAATGAAATAAATTTATAAAACAAAAATAATACTAAATCTAAAACTCTCATAGAGAAGGAATAAACTATAAGAATATAATCTCAAAGATGTGAGAAAATTAGGTTTTGGATTTTATGTAAGGGTATAAATAATTATCTTTTACTATGTAATGTATTCTTTAATTGGATTCATTAAAAAGATGTATAAATTGTACATGCAAAATAATCTAGGCTAATTAAATACACAAAGTGTTTAAATAAATTGTTAACAAAGATAAATGAGTTGGGAAAATACCAAAATCAAATGAAAAAATAATGTAAATGAATTTACTTAAGATTTGATGAAATAATATCTTGTTAAAGGTGTTAGGAAGTGTTTAGTAATATATTAAAATTAGGGTCATGTTTAAATGTGTCTCAAAATATGTAAAGTGGGTTCTTTCACACCAATTCAAATCTATATGGGTAAAATGTGTGTCTCAAAATTGGTTTCGTTTCACACCAATTTAAATCTATATGGATAAAATTAGTATTAGTATTTGTACTTGTGAAAATGGATCGACAAACCTTCAACATAAAAACTTGTGAAAAAAAATAGACTTATGTCAAATCACAATAATAGACGCGATGTTTACAAAAACTTTAAAAACCTATTTAGCCACACACTCCTCCGTTAATTTCTTACGTAGATTAGTTTTATGACCATGAGCGCTAGCCAAAGGCAATGTGTACATGTACGGCATATAACGATGGTGAGGATGTTGATGTAAACATTTTTACTCTTCTACAATTACAAAGGTGTTCAATATATTAGTTTTTTTTGGTTAAATATTGTAAGATACAAAAATGAAATAGAATATCTTACTAAATTTTAAAAAAAAAATCAAAGTAAGATGATTTTTCCAACAAACTCTAATAGAAAATCCATCATCTTATAATAATATAATATAATATTGAAAAATTTCATTAATTTGGAAGACATTAAAATCGTGATGATGAACTTGTATAAATGGTGGTGACATGATGCTAGTGTAATTATTTTTGTTTTGATGCAAAAATTGGAACACATCTTCAGCAAACAATTTGAATGGATTGTGGAAAACTACTATTTGTAATTATTTTTTGTCTATATTATTAATTTATTTTTTGTCTCTTACATAGTGTAAGTCAATTTGAACCATTTCATCTACTTAATGTATAACTTAAATTTAAGTATGCATTAATCAAATCTAATAAAGAGTAAAGAGTAATCAAGGTAAAACTTAAAATTAATGATAATAAAATTATTTTTAAAACAAATTTTAATACAAAATACAATTATAACAATAATAATAATAACAATATTAGGCAAGAGCTTACAACACGACAGTAACTTGTGAGCCTCCTATGTGGAAGTCGTAAGTTTGAATTTGTTTAACACATAAAAATAATTAATTAATTTATTTTTTGATGGAGGTCATCTCACAAATTACGTTTTAGGTACCCGATACGGGCCCACCCGTGCCTGAAACCTCTTCGGCTAAGAGCCAAGGACTGAGGAGCATCCACCCTGCCAAATTCACCTAGGGCACGATCGTGGCCTCATCCTTTTTTGATGTCTTTGGACCTTGCACTCAACAAGACTTATCCCTAGTGGGCTCTTTGTGAGCCATTCAACTTCACCAGTAGACCAAGGCCCTTTGACAAAAATAATTAATTACAATACATAACAATAATTAATCTAGACTTCTATATAAAAAGCACATTTAAAGTCACCGTAGAACAATAATAATGATCACAACCTTCACCTAAAATTTTGGTCCAATTTTGAATAATTTATAATGTTGACTAATGATTTAAAGACTTTGAATGATCCGTTCATTCTAATGAATGTCCCATTCTGTGGGAACGAAAGAGGAACTTTAGAAGACTACGGAAAATCACATTCTGTTCAAAAATATCAGTCAAAAAAAACTCCGTGTAAAATGACAGACGTTCTTGTTCAGACCAGTCAATTGACGGACAAAATGATCAGTCATCTGCATCTCGTGGATGACTAGATCTACACCTTTCTCACCCGTTATGACGGCGAAATCTCCGCTCGCCGTCAATTGGTGGGAAAATAACGTCCGTCCGTCACGAAAATGGCGTGGTCGCAAATTTGCAGAATTTGTGAAGAGCTGAATAGACGGGAAAGAAAGAAATATTCATCTGACCGAAAGATTCGTTGGGCGTTTTATAGCCGGGGATTTCGGGTTTCCGTTGATTGACAGATTGTCGGCGAATGAACACGTGTACTCTCACTCTGAAATATGACAATTTATTTCTCAACTCCGTACTCTACTCGTGCTTTTGACTCTGGGTACTCCTAATCTTACGGACAAGTTTTAAGGTTTTGAACTTTTAATTATAAATCAATGAGGGATCATTTAATTCTTATTTTTTCATTTGGTATTTTAATTGATTTTTTTTTGTTCTTCATGTTCTCTAGCGGCTTAATGATGGATCATGTAGTATGATCCGAAACGTTGATGAAAAAAAACTACACACAATCGAATCCAGAAACTAAAACTCTTATTCATGGATTGTGGAAATCTCATAGATTTGGGTAATATTTTATTAATTTTCACCAATGAAGAATAATCATTTTTTAGTAAGTCGAATATTTTTTAAGGTTTTTGTTTATTTATTTATAAATTACATGACTGACCCTTTTTTCTGAGGGTTTATATATGCCAATTTTTGGGGCTAGATTTGTGGAATTATTTTCTTATTTGTAGTTATATTGCTTATAGACATTTCATCATATGATTATTTTAAAATAATTGTCTTTATTGTACGTGGTTAGTATTATTGTATTCTCTTTTACTAGATTAGTTTATAATTTATGAACCAATAATTATGAATTATTTTTTAATTGATCAAATATTCATAAGATTTAAAATTAATTTATTAAACTATTTCTCTCAATCATCATTTCATTTTGTTTATAGACCCTTTTTCTTCTTGCATATTACTTTCTTTTGGGAGGTATTGCTTGATTTTGTTGGCTATATTTTCACCTAATTTATTATTATTTATAAACTTATTCATAATTACTTTTATCTACTTTTTTATTAGTAGATTTGCAATACTTAATTTCTTTCATTTCAAAATCGTATATAAGATTACTATTTCAAATTTAATTTTTTATTGTAAAAAAATTAAGATATATTAATTAACAAAATAGTCCTTTCATTTCTAAAAATGAAATCAACTAACATTAACTTACATTATTTTATTTTAAAATATATCTTATAATACATACTATTTACTACACAACTAAAGCGAATGAGGCAAGTACATGCCACTATGTGGCACTTGTTTATTTTATAAACACATTACATCCTTATGGAAAATTATATGAATGGTTGAAAAAGTAAATATTAAGGTGGAATGAATTATAAAAATAATATGGTTTTGTAACATTAACATAAATATTAAATTAGAATTTTGATAGTGAGATATATTATATGTTTTAAATAATATCTACTTATATTGTGCTTACTTATAACAAATTTTAATTTTTTAAGCTACCTTATTTATATATTTATTATTATACTAACAATTTATTAATTATAACTTTCCACAATAAATTTTCAACATTCAACTTATGAATAATGGTGTATCTTTAAATACTCACAAAAATATAATTATTTATTAATATAACATTTAAATCATATTCTATTATATTTATTAAATATATTGAAAAAAAAGTATATTCAATAAGGTCAATATAAATTCAATTAACTATAAAGGCAAATACATGTCAACACTTGTTTTTGAATTAAAAGCAGCCAAAAACTAGGGGGTTGGCCCATTACATAGTCAAACTGGCGAACCATCAGTAGATTACCACCATCCAAAATTACCCCCTACCACTTAAAACACAAAAGCATAGTTTGAGAACTTAACTAAAAGAGTTTCAATAGGCATAACATAAATGTTGCCTATACTAGAACTAATAAAGCTAAGGAAATATAAAATCAAAGGCATAACTGCCTTAAACCTAGCCAAGTTCAACAACCAGCATAAAAACAACATGAAAAACCAGAAGGAGAGAGCCCTTAAGGCTTATTGGCCTCTTTCCTCTCTAGGAGGATATTAGCCCAATCTTCCGCAAGGAAGTCAAATAGCATTTTGGAGTCCTCCTTTGTCAGATCATTCTCCTGGTCTTTAAATAGGTGTAGCATTGTTGCAGCTGCATGTGTCACCTTGACAAATTTTTTTGTCAAGAGGCACATTCTTTCTTCCAAAGCATGGATTCTTTCCCACACATTATTGTGAGCCGTCTTTTGGTCTCCACGGTGACCTCCTGCCTATTGCAAAGATAGTCGTCTGCTTGCACCTTAGTAACATCCTGCACAATCAGGGGGTTAGCATTATCCTTGGAAGAAACCCTAATAGGAGAGTATATTGTTATAGGGGAGGGCACTCTATCCACAATTTTTGGGAATTGGTCCTAAGTTAAGTCCGCACACCCGAACCCAATGGTGGCTGAAATATGCATCATCTTCTTCTTCTCCTTAATTCCACCTCCTAAGCTAGACCATGAGGAATTTGAAACCTCCACTTCCTCCTCCCCCATGTTTCCCTGACCAAAATTTGAATACTTCTCTTTCATCCTTTGTTTAGGATGACCCATGTCCTCTGAATCTAACTCCTCCACTTGTGAGGCCCCAGATTGCAGTTTCTTTTTAGCATTGGATTTCACAATCCTCCCTGACCTCCTCCTACCACCTCTCCCCTTGTCCTTCGAATCCTCCAATTCTTTCCCTTTATCTAACTTCCCTTTTTAACCCAAGGGGGTGGGCTTCAACTCAACCGAGGACCCACTAGGCGAAAGCTGTGGGGTAGGGGCTCTAGGACCCATGATCTTAAGGGGGACCTGTTGGGGCGAGGGGTTGGGATGGGTAGGAATATCAATCTCAATGATCCTGGGGGGACTAAAGCTAGGTGAAATTGATATAGCTGGAACATCAACCCTTGGTGCAGAATGGTAAAATTAATACCCTTCCTCATTTTTTCTTCAACATCAGTAATCATATCCATTAAATCATGCAATAGAAAGAACAGAATGGAAATAAAGTCACGATGACAAAAATGGTTTACTAAGTTTGCCAAACATTTTTTTTTAAAATACAAGAAAGAATAACTTACACATCAGACACATAGTAGCGGAAGCAATAACATACAATCAACTAAAAGCATACATAACAGGTTACATCCCTTAAGGATCCCATGACGTTGAATTACATTTAAATCTAATCTAATACTAAGTCCAACAACTACCACATCCACATGAAAGAATAATGAAAAGTCGAAAGTCCATAATATACATTTGTTCCAAATGCCTCTTGGCAAATTAATTCAAAATGCTCAATCATCCACTGTACATGCCACAGGGTATGAAAGGCTAAAATAATATACATATGTAGAAATAAAGATACATCATCCTCCTTGAATCCATGATACAAATACAAGGAAATAAATGAAACCCATAACATACATGATACATCCATCCACCATAAAAGATATAAACATCCAACATGAAATACAACTATCCATCATAAAATATAACTAAGTAAGTGCGTGGTTCCTCCCAACTATCAATAGCATCATTAGACCATCGTGGGCCCTAGCCATCCCCCACGCATAACATCCCAAGCCATCAAAGAGATCATCGGTACTATTGTAATAGGGATGTCACTCCTAAAACATGCTACAACATATGCATAAAGAAATCTAACATGCTACAATAAAGCATAAGTAAACAACATCATCTAAACATGATAAACAAGTATACCAAGAAGCTCCATCCACAGTGACTATGGATGGATCTCAATGGTAAGAGTGAAAAAGCACTACCACTCGACCACGTGGAAACTAAATGGCCCACTCCCACCGCACTGAGGAGATAGTCTCAAGTCCCAAATAGGATATCACATCACATAACACAAGTACTCTCAAAGTATAGGAAATCCTAAAAGTATGCTAACTCAAAGGTTCCAACATAGATTGACATCTAGACCCAGAGGCACACAAAGACACGTAGGAAACCTACTATGCAAGCAGGAAAGTGTCATCACACGAATCATGTTGGAAGTTACCTGAGCAATCCCTTAGGAATCTCGGGTCCCCAATGATCCCTGCAGCCACTAGTATCCTCTCGTACTAATGAGGCATACTATGGACTACAAGGTCGTAACTAAGCGTTCTCCCAACTCCCACCCTAGTCTATACTAGCACTTGAGGCATGAGAGAGAACATATAATTATCTTGTTAGGTTCATTTTAATCTCCATTTAATGTAATGTTTTCACTTATTAAAATAGCTTACAATGAGTTATCCCCAGGGCCACTTAGAGCCCCCGTTCCCCATTGCAAGCCACTTCCCTGTATATGAGCAATGTTAGTATGCTAATAGAAACCAAATTTAAATAAAGCTTCTACAAACTAAACAAAATTCATAAACTTCAAGATAGACTAAGATGAACTCTCAATTGAGAATATGAGCCATTAATGGACTCTCTCAATGAGAAGCTCTCTTGTTGAGTAGCTTTGTCTAAATAGATAGGATGTATGCTCAAGCTTATGCTTCAAAAAGAGCTTCAAATGGAGTTGGAATTTGGGTGTGAGTGTATGGTTTTGATGTAAAATGGCTTCTTAAAATGGCATTATGACTTTACTTCATGGATTGTGTTGTTTTGCAAAGGGGAAGGATCTAATTTATAGGCAAGAGGCTTGAGGGATTGAGGGCTAAGATGCAAAGATGGGAAAAAGCTCATGGAGGGCTCGGATTACATGAGAGGAGAGCACATGGATTGTGCTTCCTTACAACCAATCAGGGAGTGACACATGTCACAGGGTGAGAGGATGGAAGAAAGGGGAAGGATGAGTCAACAAAGGAGGCTCAAGGGATAAAATCTTCATAAAGACCCTCATAATGGCTTGTAAGAGCAATAAAAGGGCTTGGAAGAGTCATTTATGGCCTAGTGGGCTTCATAAAGTTTTATGGTTGGGATATTTTGAAGGAGATGAGAGGAATTTCGACTTGGGCTTGTTTAGGAAAGTTCTAAGCTTGCTTAGGATTGTGCAAATGATTAGAGGATGGATTAGGATGGTTTAGGATTAGTTTAGGGATAGACAAGTGGATGGCATTTAATGAGGGTGGGTGAAGGAGGAGATATTTGTTAACTTTGGCTTGGGTTAGTAAGTCTTAACCCATTTTTAGGGAATGTGACAAAGTTAGGAGGGGATTAGGATTAGGTTTAAAGACATCTTCTAGAAGAGTCTAGACTTTGGATGAGGATAAAGACTTTCTAGAATAGTCTAGAATTTCCTAGGATGAGGATGAAGACTTTTTAGAAGAGTCTAGAACTTCTTAGGATGAGGATAAATTAGATTTTTAGGAAATAAATAAAGTTTTATTTATTTCAAGGGTTTGGGTTGAGGAGATATTTATTAAAACTTTTTTAATAAACATGAGGATTAATATTTAATCTTAATTAAATATTTTGAGTTGGGATTACGGGTAGGAAATGATGGGATTAGCTTTTAATCCAAATTAAAGAAGGATTAGAAGATTTTGGAAGAGGTTAGTGGTCTTAAGGAAATTGGCTAAGTTTTGGGCAAAATTTTTTTTTAAATTTATTTTGGGTTTTTTGGTCAATTTATTAATTAAATAATTAATAAATAAAGAAATAATGTTTAAATAAGATTTAAACATTTTTGGGAGGGATTCCTTAATTAAATATTTTTAATTAAGATAAAGGGATTTAATGACATAAAAATAAATAAATAAATTAAATAATTAATTAATTAATAAATGATGATGTCATCAGAAATTTTTCAGAAAATAAAAATACTTTATTTTCTAAAGGTTTTTAGGTGTCTACACCCGACACTACACATAGATAACCTACCCTAGGCTCATGAAATCACAAATCACAAAATCACTTCAGCCCTATACAATCGACTAGGAAGCATCAAAAGATAAGCCATAATAATCACATCAGTTCTGCACAAGTAACTAAAAAGCATCAGATGATAATCATAATGATCACAACAGTTCTCTATCAACAACTGAAGGCATCCATGATAAATCACAATATCCATTGGTTCTTAATAAGCAACCAGAAAAATATCCCAAAATAAATCACAATACTGATCAAAGACTCCAAAATGATCAAGTCAAAACATGTCACAACATGACATCATCAAGAACAAATCACTTAAAACACCTCAGTCCTCTCAAAGCGACTAGAAAGAAAATCTAGTATAACTAATCGATGACTCAAAAATGGTTAATTTAGGTAACCCATAACATAAGGGTAAAAGCATAAACTTGTGTTACCTTTTATAAAGAAACGTGATATCATAATGTGACAGTTCAACATTAATGACAAAAAAAATGGTATTTGTGTTTAAAATATGAAGATGATGTAAACTGGTGAAATGTGTAGAATTGGATGAATTTTATCCCTATAATTTTTATAATTTTTTTGAGTAAGAATTTATTCATTTTATTTTATTTTGAAGTCCCTTTTTTAACAATAAAAAATATATGGTGTAGTTCTCGTCAAACAAGTATATGCAAATCATCTTTTTTTGTTTTGATTTGAAAATATCTTATAGATGACATGTATAGCTAGTGAACAGAAAAAGAAATAATTATTTTTGATGTATATTTTCTTTGTTATAAGTACTCAAGTTCGACCTTATCAGAATCCAATAGTTTTTTCCTCCCGTCAAAACTTCCCTATCAAATCTATACCTTCTTGAAAAAAAATTACATATTTGTGAAGAGGATTCTCTCCTCTAGAGATAAATATAATTTTAAAATTTTTTTGATATGATTTACTATTTTTTTTTCTTTTTTGAGGAAGCATCTTCTGAAATGTTGAAATATTGACTTATAATATTTTAAGACTATAACATATTATAACTAATCAAAACAATCAAAAATTTATTTAATGATGATATTGAATCTGAGATCTATAAAAGAGTATTTTTAGTTTTTGAAAAAAAGAGAGTTTTGATAGAGAAATGAGTTTTGACCAAAACAGGTTTTGGCATCATAAACAGTGACATAGATTTGTGCTTCTACCTATAAATCTCACCATCCCACAAGGCACTGAAAACAATAATCAACAATATAAACACACTCAACATAGAGCATATCAACACATACATGGTTGAGCAAAATAATCAAGATCAAGATCAACATCAGCATAACATCACAAACATATAACCCCAAGCCTTTGGTACCAACCTAGGATTGGTCAATGCTAAGACAACCTAAAAAACTCCAAAACATAGATAACACATAGACAATAGAAAATAGTCTCACAATTTGATTTAATCTTGAATACACATAGTGTTAGTTCAAGTAAGGTTTCAATTTTCATTTTAGTGTAAGTATTTGAATTTAAAGGGGTACATCTTAATCCCTATAGTTTAAGCCATGTCCCATATCTGAATAAAAGTCCAATTATCCAACTTGGTTTAAATTAGTTTTCTAAAATGATATAAAAGCAAGTTATTTATTTAACTGATTGAAATAAATAAGTAATTCCAATCTAAACAATATTATTAAAAATAATATTAAAATAGATCTACAACTTTCATTTCAACTAGATTCATCATTAATTAAATTTAATTAAACTATACTTTAATTTTTTTTAAAAAATTAATGATTATCAAACTCAACAATTATTAGTTAATACTTAATAAAATTATCAATAATTTTATTAATTAAAATTTAACTATATTTAAATGCATTATTATTTAAAGTAATAAACAATAATAAAACTTATCAATATTATTAAATAATATCAAAGTTTACATTATGAAACTCATTAATAAAATATTATTAAATAATATTTAATTTAATATTAAAATCTATTAATAATATAAAACTTGTTAATAATAATTATTATTTAAAAGAATAATTAAAAAATAATATATATTAAAATAACTATTAACAATTTTTATAATTTTAAAATAATGATTAAAAACTTTATTAAAAAAAATACATTATCTTACCTATGTTTATAGCCTGCCAGCTATTAATCAAAGTCGTGTGGCTTATAAAAGCAACCCCCCAAATCGCAAGTGTAACATACTTGCACTACTGGCTAACTCGACCCTCTTATTTTGCCTTTGGTAACGACTGATTGGGCCGACTTATGTATGGTCATGTTATGTAACAGCTGGCTAGGCCAACTCATGTAATAAACTCATGTATTTGTGATGTAACAGCTAACTTGGCTGACTTGGTATTTATGCTTGGGTGGATATGATCTCTTGGGCAATGGTTGTAATGGCTAGGACCAAGCAGGCTAAGCCAAAATGCTTGGTATCCTAAGCTGAGCACTATATTTTGTAAGGGGTTAGAATGGGATCGACCCCCTTACCTATTGTTGATGCAACCTTGGTGAATGCATTGGATAGGTCATGCCCTATTTCATAACGACTACTTTTGGGATCACTAATCGAGGCACTCCACTATAAAAGGAAACCCATGGCATTTCATTTGACATCAAGCAACGAGCAAGCAGAGTTCGATGATCAAGCTCAGATGTAAGGCAAGGAACTGGGAAGCCTTATTTCTTGGAGCAAACTTTGGAGACCTTGGGCATAGGAGTAGATCCGAGCAAGGAAGTGCAAGTTGGAACTTGGCACTTATTGTGTTGGAACTCCTTGCATCTGAGGCAACGATGTTATTGAGCAAGGAGCTCATCTTGTAATAACGAACTTGTCAAGAACTTTTGGCAACACCGTATACTTGGCAGCGATCCGTGTTTGTGAACATGGCATCCTATCCAGTATCATTGTAATTGGTTTACAATCTATATATGAGATTTTGAGGAGCTTGCCCCACCATCAATCTTGGTCTGTATTATTGCAACATGTTGTTCATCATGGCTATTTAATCTGACTTGCAAGTAATCATTTGGGAATTCTTAGATCTGATACACTTCCGCATGCATGGTTTGAGTAGGTGTAGTTTGGTATCCTTAATTGAGCTTGGCAACTCAACCATTTTTGTAAGGGATAGCCAGTGCTGCATGAGCTCATCCCAAAGGTGCATGACAGTTGGTATCAGAGCGAGTCTTATCTAGGAGAGATTGGATCATCATTTTGGGAACCAGATCTAAGACAAGTGGAAGCATAAAAGATGTTGACAGCCAGGCTGAGATGGAACAGGTCCAAGCCCATGATAATAGGAGCAGGAGCCTAAAGCAAGAGGATTGGCTTCTACTTCACGACCGAAGGTTGGATGCTTTGGTAGCATTCGATTGGGAAGAAAGAATGGATGAAAGGCTAAACGAGGAGTTGGCTTCTCTCACTGAGCAGATTAATAAACTGAAAGAGAGCGTCCATTCACTACAAGAAAGTCATAAGGTCTATCACTCATTGATTCAGGGAGGAGGACAATTGTCTAAGGCTTCTAGGATTGGGGAGTACAATGGAGACCAAGATGACACCATTTTGGATAACTTCTTCTAGGATGTAGAAGAGTATCTTGTGGGAACACCAAACTTAAGCCCTGAGGCTCAAATTAAAGAGGTGACCGTGCATTTGACTGGGAGTGCTAAGTTGTGGTGGCGTAGACATTAGGCTAATGAATGTACTAGAAAAATTGTTAAGGAGATCAAGACTTTGACAGATCTTAAGCAAGCATTACATGATCAGTTTCATCCAGGAAACTCGGATTGGATCATCTAAACTCGTATGGAGAACTTGAAGCATACTGGCACCATTAGAGATTATGTCAAGGCATTTCAAGTGTTGGATTTAGAGTCCACCAAGCTGAACGACTTTGAGTGGCTATTTTTGTTCACCAAAGGCTTACAACCTTGGGCGCAAGAAGAGATCCAACATCAAAAAGTTCAGAGTCTTGCTGAAGCAATCATGGTAGCTAATGGGTTACTCGATTACAAGGATGACGCGACTAAAGGATTTGGAGGATCTCATGAGAATAATGGAAAGAAGTTTCGCTAACATGATAAGAAGAAGGAAACTGCACCAAATCATGAAGGCGATCAAAGAGGCAAGAAGAAGACAAACAAGAAAAATGGAAAAGACAATGCCAAGAAGAAGGAGGCAACCCTGGAAAAGAAAAAGAACAAAGACTTGTGCTGTTTGGTTTGCAACAAGACTGATCACTGGGTGAAGGAGTGTCCAGACTGGAGTAGGATCAACGCAATATTGAGTGAGGAAGCCAAGATGCCTGGGATGAGCACCTTGCAACTCCTCAATGCGATCCATGATCCATCTAGTGTATTGTGAGTTAATAAGCATGAATTGTGTTATGTGGAAGTCTTCCTTGGAGGGAAAAAGGTTATGGCAATGGTGGACTCAGGGGTGACACATAACTACATTTTAGTGAGACAGGCTAAGAGGTTAGATCTCAAGATGGAAGAAACATCGACTCACTACAAGGAAGTCACCGCACTAACTAGGAAGGTCGATGGTGAGATTCGAAAGGAGATCATGTGAGCAGGACCCTGGCAGGGAACAATTGATATGGTAGCTATTGACATGAGTGAGTTTGATCTCATTTTGGGATAGGAGTTCCTAAGAACAGCGTTAGCGGTATTGGTACCACACTTGAGTTGCATCTTGGTACTTGATCCGACATGACCATGCTTAATACTAACGGTAAAGAGTAGGGATTGCGAGCACATTCTAGGCGCACTAAGTGCTAAGCAGGCTAGCAAGATTTGAAAGGATGAGCTATACTTGGCTACTTTACTTGGAGGTTGGGATGAAGGGGAGTCATTAGGGACTTCTAACGAATCGACAGTCCAAGATGTGTTGCTCGAGTATGCGGAGCTCATGCCCGATAAGCTGCCCTCAGTGCTACCACCGCGAAGACATGTGGATCACAAGATTGAGCTAGAGGAAGGAAGTAAGCTACCTGCAAAAGCTCCGTATCACCTCTCCAGACTCAAGATGATCGAGTTGAAGAAGTAGTTGATAGAGCTTGTTGAGGCTAGATACCTCCAACCGTCTAGGTCACCTTATGTTGCACCAATCTTGTTTTAGCGTAAGAAGGAACACTGAGGCTTTGTGTCGATTATCGAGCATTGAACAAGCTGATGATCAAGAACAAGTATCCACTCCCCCTCATTGCAGACAGTTTCAACTGCTTAGTGGATGCAAGGGTGTTTAGCAAGTTGGACTTGCGTTAGGGTTATCATCAGATTAGGATAGCACCGGGTGATGAGGAGAAAATGACCATAACTACTTGGTATGGGAGCTATGAATTCTTGGTGATGCCCTTTGGATTGACGAATGCCCCTACTACCTTCAGTACATTGATGAGTGATGTGTTTTTGCCACTCTTGGATCGATGCGTGGTGGTATATCTAGATGATATCCTGGTCTACAACAAGGACTTAACGGAACACAAAGAGCACTTGTGGGAGGTGTTCAAGCTTCTCAAACCACATGACTTATACGTCAAAAGAGAGAAGTTCTTATTTGCACAGGAAGAGGTGCCTTTCCTTGGACATATTGTTGGATGTGGGTGGATCAGGCTGGACCCAGAGAAGTTATCAGCGATTTAATAACGGGAACCACTCCACAACGTTCATGAAGTCAGGCAGTTCCTTGGCCTAGCAGACAATAATAAGAAGTTTGTTGAGGGCTACTCAAAAATTTCTCCTCTACTTACAGATCTTTTGAAGAAGGATCGACTATGGAAATGGGGTGATAAACAACAATCTTCATTTGACTTGTTGAAGGTGAAGCTAACTGAGGAGCCGATTCTAGCTGCTCCACGGGGTGGACAGTCAATTGAAGGCACAATGGATCAGGACCTAATCAACGATCTCATGGCTAAGCAACTTGTCATTATTACCAAAGAAGTGAAAGACAACATGAGAATGGCTCCGTCGGCTCAAACTTTTGTTATGATAACACTTGGGGGACCTAATGGCGAAATGGATCTATACAGACAGAATAAGAAAACTGATGAGGTCGGCTCTACATCCAGAGAGGGAAATAAACACCAATTGCTTACTGCCAAGATGACCTAGGACAAAGGGTCATATTTAAGGAGTTGGGGAAGAAATTCAAATGGAGCTCAATATTGCAAGTAGGTTTCAGTATTGCAAGTTCGCAAGTTTGGTTAGCAGAACCCAAGATCACCATTTGGAAACATACTCCCCTAGTGAGTGAAGTAATGGCGCTATCTCATGATAGTACAGTCCAATCTGAACCTCCCTTGGACAGTGTTGAGATAGTGTGAACCGAATTACCCATGAGGGGACATTTGAAGCCCGACAAGTTTATACACCCCCAACAGTTGGAATTGGATCGATTGGGCATAGTTACACATCATGATGCACTTCAGTGTGAGACATCTTGGGTACACTATGTGATACCTTTTATCTTCAGGTGTTGTGGGAACAATGCTACTGAACTCATCACATGGATCACATCGACCCCAGATCTTGAAAGGCTTGGAGAGCCCCAACACTTGGCAATAATTTTGGATTCTTGGGCATGTGAAGGCAGTATGTCAGTTGGAGATCTATTCTATCTAGGTGATAGCATAGACGCTAGATATTTGAATGGGACAGATGAAACAACAAAGATTTTCAGACAATGTTCAGAGGCATTGGATACTTGGGTTGGAGTAGACCCAAAAAACATCCCTAATGAATTTCTAAGGGATCGCTTGATCATGTTAGCATTGGCAGCTCAAGGTTAGTTAGAAAGTGATGATGATGATCATTATGAGGTGGAAGACAGTTTTGATAGGGACAATGATGCACTCTTAGATGTGCCAATTAGGACTAACCCTTCACCTATCGTGACCCCTTCTCCAAAGCATGCTTATGAACATGTTTACTACCCTAGCGAGATGGATGTGTATCTAGATTACATTGGCTTCAATGAGGATTGGAACTCGGATGAAATTCTTGACTATTGGGATGAGGATCTTGAAGTACAACCTTATCAAGATGATGACTTGGAGGAATTGTTTGTGCAAATCATGAATGGTTTGGATTGATGTCATGATATGCTTGAGACTTGGGGAGGATACCATCCACCCACTCCGACTCCTCAAAATGATATAGTCAACTGGATTTACCATGACCCCAAAGACAGAGATGGGTTTTGTCAAGGGAGCAACTCTAACCAACAACACTGATACTCAACTTCCTGAAACTCCTAGTGCAAGCAAGCCGCACAGGTGTCAGGACACCACCACTAGGTAAGTGGGGGAGGATGTAACATACTTGCACTATTGGTTGAGTCAACCCTCTTATTTTGCCTTTTGGTAATGACTAATTGGACTGACTCATGTATGGTCATGTTATGTAACAACTAGCTAGGCCGACTCATGTAATGAACTCATGTATTTGTGATGTAATGACTAACTTGGCTGACTTGGTATTTATGCTTGGGTGAGTATGATCTCTTGGGCAATGGTTGTAATGGCTAGGACCAGGCAGGCTAAGTCGAAATGCTTGGTATCCTAAGCTGAGACCTATATTTTGTAAGGGGTTAGAATGGGGTTGACCCCCTTACCCGTTGTTAACGCAACCTTGGTGAATGCATTGGATAGGTCAGGACCTATTTCATAACGGCTACTTTTGGGATCACTACTTGAGGCACTCCACTATAAAAGGAGACCCATGGTATTTCATTTGGCATCAAGCAACAAGCAAGAAGAGTTTTGCGATCAAGCTCAGAGGTAAGGCAAGGAACTGGGAAACCTTATTTCTTGGAGTAGACTTTGGAGACCTTGGGTATAGGAGCAAATCCAAGCAAGGAAGTACGAGTTGGAACTTGGCACTTATTGTGTTGGAACTCCTTGCATCCAAGGCAACGATGTTATTGAGCAAGGAGCTCATCTTGTAATAATGGACTTGTCAAGAACTTTTGGCAACACCATATACTTGGGGGCGATTCGTGTTTGTGAACATGGCATTGTATCTAGTATCATTGTAATTGGTTTACAATCTATATATGGGATTTTGGGGAGCTTGCCCCACCATCAATCTTGGTCCGTCTTATTGCAACATGTTGTTCATCATGTCTATTTAATCCAACTTGCAACTAATCATTTGGGAATTCTTAGATTTGATACACTTCTGCATGCATGGTTTGGGTAGGCATAGTCTGGTATCCTTAATTGAGCTCAACAACTCAACCATTTTTGCAAGGGATAGCCAGTGCCTCATGGGCTCATCCCAAAGGTCGGTGATAGCAGGTACACTACGATTAATGTAGCATAGGCTTGTGTTGGGAGCTATCGACAGCTGGCGGGATAAGAGGGGTAAGAAAGTAAGTTTGTTAATTTTTATTTTATATAAAAACTTTACAAAACGTTTTCCCAAGTAATATATATATTTTATATATATATAAATTTTTTTTTAGTAATATTAAATCACATAAACTTGATCCAAACCATATTCTTTTTAATATGAACGTGTTTAATTAAGAACAAATCTCCCTCACAATAATACCTTAATATGTGTGTGTGTGTATATATATATATATAATAAACAATTTCCATATTAATTTGATAGGAAATTACAAACAACCATTCAAATTTCTAATTTAGAATTTCCAATCTCAAATTCAAATCTTTCTCAAATCATTTGATAAAAAGGTTTGATTAACATTTGAGTTTCCAAATTAAATTTTCTTTTAAATCTCAAACCCTCCCCATTTAATTACAATTTCCTTTTACCTACGGACAAGGTTTTTGATTTGATTTATTTTTCTTTCAATCATATCATATTGATGATATTCGTAGATTCAGAACAAGAGAACAAAAGATTCACACAACGAAATTCAGAGAATCATTTTCAACAATCATGGAGAAGACAAGATTATCTAATAATCATAATTCTAATTGGGTGAACATAATTCAAGAACCTACTTAGTTCTGATGCTAAAATCACAACGCCCAGAAGATTCGCTTCTATCTAAGAACCTCTCTCCAACAGTTTTCCAAAAAATTTCCCTTCAATAATTCGCTTCCAAAATACACTTCCAAATTCCTCCCTCAAAAATGCACCCACTAATTTTGATAAAGAGTTCTCTCCTTAAATCAGGGCACTAATTGTGCATTCACTTGGGGAGAACTCCTTCCTCACAACCTTTAACTCATAATTAACTTTTATTTTATCTTTTCATGCAAGTTAAACGAATTATTATATTACTTTATTTAATTTTCACTCGACTTCTATTTTTAACTAATTTATTATTTTAATCTCATGCACACTTTATGAAATTAAAATATCTTTATTAAGTTCACATGTTTTATCTTTTAAATTAATTTCTTTTATTTACAACTCATGCATGCATCATGCGATCTAGAATCTTTTTAATAATTTAATATCTTTTCACTTTTAATTTATTTTAGAATTTTTAATTTGATAAAATATTTATTAACTTAAATAACAATAATATTTAGCATTTATTTAAAAATGAACTCTAAATATATTATTATTAAATTAAATAAATATTATCACATTCTAAAGTTATTCTTATAACTTTTATCTCAAAATTTTATTATTTTTATTTAATTAATTTCTCAATTAATTAAATATAATTTAAATATTGAAATGTCATAATAATTTTCCATTAAATTAAATCATTAATTTAATCTTTTAATTAGACTTAATTAATAGAAAATACACCAAAGACTCATAAAGCAACATACGAAAACCCATAAAAGAAAAACACATACAAAATCAGACTAAAGGGTTATAATCACGAATTAACACCATCTGACGCATTCAAAGGGTACACAACTTAGATACTTGTCCTAATTATCAATTAGGACAAATGGCTTAAGGGTTTAGGATTTGGACTTAAGAATTTATCTCCCCTCTCTTACCATTGAGATAATGCGATAGGGTACGCTCATCCTGGCAATTCAAGGAAGTCGATACCTAGTACCTACAACCTGCATCAAATCCATGCATGTACAAACACAATATTCTAAGCTAAATAGGCAATGGCAGGAAGTGGTGCATTGTGTAGATCCCAACTAGTAGGTGACCACGAGTCCCTTCTTTAACCACATCAGAAATGCCATACATAAAGAAAACAAACATGCACACCATACACATGCAGTATGGGGTAATTATCCACAAGAAAACACATATGATAATCATCATCAATAACTGAAATCATTGAATAATCATCACACAAACATGAAATATAGAGTACCAAGTAATCTCATCGTAAAATAAACTGAATGTAAAGCAATGTCTGATAATTTCAAAATAATGCTACTAATAATCAAGCATAAAATTGGCCTAAAAGAGTTTGGAAATGATAAGAAAATTGCGAACAAGGGGTAGGCACTACATCCACCCCACATAGACTAAGGCTTACTCCTGGAAGCCTACATGAATGATAAGGCTAAGGGATTCACTGTGCGGGTTCCATTAGACCCTTTCCCCCTATAGGAGAATATGACTCTACTGAGAACACTACAACACACTTAGAGCAATATGATTCTAGTTTAATAGAAAACCGAAAACCATATTGATCCAACATTCATCCTTTAACAGATATTGAAGTAGATCTGCTAAACACTCTAAACAAAGGATCAACATCCCTAATCCATTGGAAAACATACAAGATACTATAATAACCATGAACCATACTATTATAAAGCATAGATAAAAGATACATGTTTTGCAAATAGAATAAGTTTCAATTTTAGTTTTGCCTATGTTTTAGGTTTACGTATAAATTTCAGTTTGACAACTAAGTGTTGAAGTATGAAAAATATACAACTAAAAGTTTTAGTTTTGTTTTAGTTCCACTAGTTTAGGTTTCAGTTCAAATAGTTAACACTAGTGGCTTTCCAATATACCTAGAGTTCCCAATGTAGGAACTTGGGCTTTGATACCAGATGTAACACCCCGCCAAGGGATCCAAAAGAATTAACCTAAAGTTTTACTAAGTTTGCCAAACATTTTTTTTTAAAAATACAAGAAAGAATAACTTACACATCAGACACATAGTAGCGGAAGCAATAACATACAATCAACTAAAAGCATACATAATAGGTTACATCCCTTAAGGATCCCATGATGTTGAACTACATTTAAATCTAATGTAATACTAAGTCCAACAACTACCACATCCACATGAAAGAATAATGAAAAGTCCAAAGTCCATAATATACATTTGTTCCAAATGTCTCTTGGCAAATTAATTCAGAATGCTCAATCATCCACTGTACATGCCATAGGGTATGAAAGGCTAAAAGAATATACATATGTAGAAATAAAGATACATCCTCCTCCTTAGATCCATGATACAAATACAAGGAAATAAATGAAACCCATAACATACATGATACATCCATCCACTATAAAAGATATAAACATCCAACATGAAATACAACTATCCATCATAAAATACAACTAAGTAAGTGCGCGGTTCCTCCCAAACATCAATAGCATCATTGGACCATCGTGGGCCCTAGCCATCCCCCACGCGTAACATCCCAAGCCACCAAAGAGATCATTGGTACTATCATAATAGGGACATCACTCCTAAAACATGCTACAACATATGCATAAAGAAATCTAACATGCTACAATAAAGCATAAGTAAACAACATCATCTAAACATGATAAACAAGTATACCAAGAAGCTCCAGCCACGGTGACTATGAACGAATCTCAATGGTAAGAGTGAAAAAGCCCTACCACCTGACCGCGTGGAGCCTAAATGGCTCACTCCCACCATGCTAATGAGATAGTCTCAAGTCCCAAACAAGATATCACATCACATAACACAAGTACTCTTGAAGTCCAAGAAATCCTAAAAGTATACTAACTCAAAGGTTCCAACATAGGTCGACATCTAGACCTAGAGGCACACAAAGACACATAGGAAACCTACTATGCAAGCAGGAAAGTGTCATCACACAAATCATGTTGGAAGTTGCCCGAGCAATCCCCTAGGAATCTCGGGTCTCCAATGATCCTTGCAGCCACTAGTATCCTCTCTTACTGACGAGGCATACTATGGAATGCAAGGTTGTAACCAAGCATTCTCCCAACTCCCACCCTAGTCTATACGAGCACTCGAGGCATGGGAGAGAACATATAATTATCTTGTTAGGTTCATTTTAATCCTCATTTAGTGTAATGTTTTCACTTATTAAAACAACTTACAATGAGTTATCCCCAGGGCCACTTAGAGCCCCCATCCCCCACTGCAAGCCATTTCCCAACACTACACATAGATAACCTACCCTAGGCTCATGAAATCACAAATCACAAAATCACTTCAGCCCTATACAAGCGATTGGGAAGCATCAAAAGATAAGCCACAATAATCACATCAGTTCTCCACGAGCAACTGAAAAGCATCAAATGATAATCATAATGATGACAACAGTTCTCTATTAGCAACTAAAGGCATCCATGATAAATCACAATATCCATCGGTTCGTAACAAGCAACTAGAAAAATATCCCAAAATAAATCACAATATTGATCGAAGACTCCAAAATGGTCAAGTCAAAACATGTCATAACATGACATCATAAAAAACAAATCACTTAAAACACCTCAGTCCTCTAAAAGTGAGTGGAAAGAAAATCCAATATAACTGATTGATGACTCAAAAATGGTTAAGTCGGGTAACCCATAACATAAATCTCGCCATCCCACAAGGGACTGAAAATAGTAATCAACAATTTAAACACACTCAACATAGAGCATATCAACACATACATGGTTGAGAAAAATAATCAAGATCGAGATATGCATCATCATAACATCACAAACATATAACCCCAAGCCTCTAGTAACAACCTAGGATTGGTCAATACTAAGACAACCCCAAAAACCCCAAAACACAGATAACACATAGACAATAGAAAATAGTCTCACAATTTGATTTAATCTTGAATACACATAGTGTCAGTTCACAGTAAGGTTTTAGTCTTCATTTTAGTGTAAGTTTTCAAATTTAAAGTGGTACATCTTAATCCCTATAGTTTAACCCATGTCCCATATCTGAATAAAAGTCCAATTATCCAACTTGGTTTAAATCAGTTTTTTGAAATGATCTAAAAACAATTTATTTATTTAACTTATTGAAATAAATAAGTAATTCCAATCTAAACAATATTATTAAAATAGATCTACAACTTTCATTTTAACTAGATTCATCATTAATTAAATTTAATTAAACTATACTTTAATTTTTTTTTAAATTAATGATTATCAAACTCAACAATTATTAGTTAATACTTAATAAAATTATCAATAATTTTATTAATTAAAATTTAACTATATTTAAATGCATTATTTCAATTAATAAACAATAATAAAACTTACTAATATTATTAAATAATGTCAAAGTTTACATTATGAAACTTATTAATAAAATATTATTAAATAATATTTA